>JAJHJA010000137.1:0-417665 GCA_021202915.1 Heliconius himera | reverse complement strand
TATTTAAAGAAAGTTAGGTACTATTTTATGCACCTTATTTACCTAAAACTGCCAAAGTAACCACTACCAAAACTCCATATTTCCTAATAGTATTTATCGGGGTTGGGTGTATCTGTACAGGAACTTTCAGGTTGTATATTGTAACAAAAGTTTGGCTTGGCTTGGCTCTGGCGAAATAAAAAAACATCGAAATATTTTTTATTTAAAAAGAGTCGTATAGCAATTAATTAAACTTTTATTTTCTTATTAAAATGGTAATGATATCAGTCTGTCGGGAATCTGTCACTATTTCCTTTTTTCGTTTCTTCTATTAAAACATAATCTTTACAATATTTATAAAACTTAGTATTACTTACATGCCATGTCTTTTTTTTCTAATATTTTTAATTTTCTAGATATCAATAATTTTACAGTAAATTATATATTTTTAAGCTGCAAAAAAATATTATAAATATAAGACATAAAATGTTACTAAAAGTAAATAAATAATAAGTATAATTTCGAATAATGACTAAAAAATATTTTATTAAATATTAATCTAAAAAATATTTATAAATTTAAGGTTGAATATGAAATGTTGTATTCTGGAAAGCAATATAACAGCAGTACTGAAGTCTAGACTAGTGGTTACTATGTGAACTAAATTATATAGTAAGATTAGCAAATGGTTAGTTATATTTCCACTATATTTATTGATGATATACTGTACTTTTATGAATGTTTAAGTATTATATAATAGAATCAAATACGGCGCTTCATTTTTATATTTGAAAAATTGTCTAATGTCAATGTCATTTATTCACCGAGAAACTTTGAATTTCAATAATTAAGGTAAGTATGGTTTTTTTAACGATTTTATTATTTGTTATTTATTATTACTTTAGATGATTTGTAAAAAATGTTTTTTTGTAAAAAAAATATTTTTGTGTAAAAATATTATTTTGCTTTCTGATAAATAACGGAAGTTATATGGTGCTTAGTTTACTAACCACTGTGGCCACAGGAGGTTTCATTTAATTCATATTATAAAAGTAATGATATGTTACTTTTTCAAAATGTTGAATGTCTTTTCAGTATGCTAAATGAATGTCACATACTGGATTTTTTCTAGAAGATATTTCTTCAGATGGTGAGTGTTCTTTGTGGAATCAGGTGAATAATGCAATGTTGGACTGCAGACCGGGGTGATTCACGGCGACCTATTTCCAGGGCTACTGATGAAGTATTTGATGATGAATTTGCTTTGTTAATAAAAACATTGGCAATTTCAGGTAGCATATCAAGTAGTCATAAACCTACCAGTGCTATAGAGTTAAGTATAAATCAAATGAGTATACGGGAAAAATGGTGTACCAAAAAATATAATATATTTGGAGAACGCCACGCTGACCAGCTATTTGGTATCATTTAGTCGCAGAAACTATTCTCTTTACTATCTAGAGAACCCCAGTAAAAGTACTGTCCGGAATTAGATCAAGTGGATTCCAAAACTTTTGCATAACTGTTAACCAAGCTAACTCTATAAGCCTCAGTTCCAACCAAATCACGTATAGAAAGCAATTTGCACCAGCAGGAATTTACTTGAGGAAACTACGCAAAATGCAGCACTATAAGATGACCAGCATACTCTACATGGCAACGCTTGGCAATTTTTGTATCTGCAAAGACAAGAAACGATTGTACTTAAATAACATTTTAATTTTTTATTTTTAACAATTTTTTTACCAACTGCCATGGTAGTTAGCAAAATAACCACCTCGGCACGATATTCCTCGGAAGCCTTATGCATTATTTTCGTGAAACATTTTTTTTTCAATAATTTATCGGTATTTAAAAACAAAAATGCATTTTTTTAGTTAAAAAGTCCTTCACATTTTTATGTGAACCTTTTTATGTGTACCGGTCCAATATATACAGATGATTATGATGTCATTATCGGAAGCCTAAGGTGGGAGGAGGTGCTATTATTGATTTTTATAAGATTTCAATTTCATTTGAATAATTTAAAGATTTGATAAAAATTTTAAATTAATTTGATAAAAATAAGTATTTTTGTTCATTGACTTCACATATTTTATTGTTTTAGAAATATATTATCAACTTGAAATGATAATGTTTAATGAATAAATATTAATAATAATGATTCGCAATTGTAACTTTCCTTTACTTAATTCCTAATTATTCCTATAATTTAAGATTTGGTCCAATTTATGGTACCGGTTGCGTAATTTGGACCGAATGACTATTGAATTGAATGACCTTTAGAAATTTCCTATTATTTATATGTTACCATTAGGTTACAACATCAACGGAATGATATTATATAGCTAAAGAAACAAGGTTCTTCGAAAGTCTTGTTGCATTTTTATAGCTTCGAAGGATCTTGTGATTTATGCCATTATGTCGAAAGTGGTCCAATATGGGTTACTCTCCCCTATATAAATTTCAAAGATAATAGTTTAAGCGAGTAAAGTGGTATGATGAGGAATGTAAATAAGTATAAAAATACATTAATTTTTGTGTCATTAAAAACAACCAAATAGTTATGATTTTAAAGGCATTTGTAGTTTGTAAATAATTTTATATATAAAATTATGTTTTATACTGAAACATTATTAAATAGATTTATTTTAAAGAGTCTATTTTATTTAATATTTTCCAAAATAATATATTTACAAATAATTACATATTAAAAGTTAATACCCAAGTTGTTGTATAGTTTGCCTAATGACAATATAACGAAAATAAAATACTAAAATTCGATATTGATTCGATAAAGAAAACAAATATTTCACCATCAAGAATGGTTTGGTTTAATTATTGTGCTCAATAAGGAAATCTCATAATAATCATATAATATTTAACGTATTATTATATAATTAAAATAAACAAGAAAATTAAATAAATAATAATTTACAAAAATAATAATTAAATTTATTGACATTTTATTTATTGAATTACCAAAGGCCTCGACGTGGCCTCTGACGTCCTCCTAAGACGTATGTCAATCATACTAAAAAAAGTTAAAAAAAAATTAAATAAGCTTCACGCTGTATCCCGTACACAGCAGGGTTAGAAAGAGAGAACTTAGTGTTAAGACACTCCGTTCCCACTTTCCGCCAAGTTCTGGAGGCGTTGCGTGTTGAGTGGCGAAACTTAACTCTGCGCTTTGCCTCGACACCAGAGCGAGGAAATGAAAATATAAATGTGAATAAATATTTAATTTCCTCCAGTAGGGATCGAACCCACAACAGTCGATTTTACAGTCACACTTTGTGCCCATGCGCCACAACTGATAAAAAAGGTATCTGTACATATTGATTTTATCGCTTCATAGATAATAAATAAAGAAGGGCTACGAGAGGAAATAAAACAACAAAGTTATTTTAAACTCTCATCATATATCAACAGCCGTACATTATGTACATAGCATAAGATCTAGTTTATGTTAACAAACATTATCCTCTTTTAAAATAAAAGCGTAAAAGACCTTAGAACTGTAACTTTTAGAATAACCTAATTATGGATACTACTGTTATTTTTTTAATTCTATTTCAATATGCCTTTTAAAAGATAATAATAATTTGCAAATTACAAAAAAAATAACAACTTTATTTAGTAGTAACAAATGACGTCCGTCACAAGCTGCTATCTAAATTTTATTCTAGAAACTTTTGGTAATAACTTTGAAATAAAAATAATAAATCTATGCTAAAACCCATAATATATTTTTGTAGTATTTACAATAATTTATATTATATGTACATAAAAGGCACATTACGTTCCATATTGACATTAATATATTTATTTCTAGAAAATACAGTTACTTTGGGCCCTTTTATACGTCAATGATTAAAATCATAAGAATTATAATTTCTTTAATAACAAATAAGTGAAAGAATTAATACATTACAAATATTTTATATACGGAATATGTCAGAATATAACATGTATTCTGTAATGTGTCATAATACAGTGCATTTTTATTTTAAATGTCTTTTTTGTGATGAAGTAAAAAGTGCGATTAATACATTGTGCAATCAATCGTTACGAAACTCGACTAGATAGAAAAAAACAACAAACAAATTAACATAATTGTTTTTGCCGTCGTGGCGCAGGAATACAAGAATGCGATTGTAAACGCAACAGTTGTAGGTTTGATTGCCACAACGGTTGTGGGTACGATTACAAATAACGAGGCAAAACAAGGCGTTGAGTTCCGCTACTCAACACGCAATGCCTCAAGAATTTGGCGGAATGTAGGGAAAGGATGTGTCTTAATGAGGAACGGAGTATCTTACACTAGGGTCGCAGTTTCCTCCATACAACGTGAAGCTTTAAAAAATCGTATACAGTTGAAGTATATAACAATATAAAAGTATTCATATTAAAAAGAATTACTTGAAAACTTAATTTAATGCTTTTATTTTTATATTTTTTATTATAATGTTTCTCTTTGAAGATAAGCAAGAAAACTTATCTGTATTTTAAAGTCTCTAAAAATTAAACAAACAGTAACTTAGAAGTAACTCTAAAATAAAACCCCATTTAGAAATCACTGGTTACTTAAAGAAGTATAAAACAAAACGGTAACGGTAATCGTAACACTATTACTAACTTAACTTAAACTTAACTTAGCTTCACGCTTTATCCTTGCGCGGTAGTAAGAGAGAACGGAGCGCCAAAGTCTACGGTCTCTACATATCTCTTTCGCCTCGTCCACTGTCATCCACCGTTACTAACATATTACGGTTACTAACATAATAAAAAAGTCATTTTTTACTAAAAAAAGTAAAATAAAGAAACTAACTGTGATGTTTCGTAATACCAAATACAAAAATAATTAAAATATCTTTACAACATCACATCATATCATATTTGAACATGTCAATATTTCAATAAACTATCTGTATAATACTTTGATTATAATCATCTCATTTACATAAACATGTACATAAAATATAAAATGCTACATACAAAATGTATTCTACATATATTTACATAAACAATTCTCCATTTTTCTCTAATCTACATACATATAAATTCGTTTAAAATGAACTAAATACAGAATTTACTGTATTTCTTCGTGTGGTGATTCCAAAATCCGGTGCACTATCGGCGCTCTTTAATAATTTCTTCATTAATATATAAACACCAACAATAAGTAATACTACTCCGATCACCTGAAATATAAAAAAGATTAAATTTATACAAAATAATAAAAAAAAAAAACAAAAAAAACTATCGAAACCAAATGCAGAATTGACACTACATTTCTAACATTTTAATAATGTTAAGAAAATAATATACAATTATATTAACATTAGCAAATACATAAGTATAAAATATTGAAAAATAAATATGAAATTTGAGTACAATGTAAAGCTTGAGTTAAAAATATAAGTAAAAAAAAATGTTGACAAATCGATTCGTATGTAAAATAGTGTGTAGAGAATTAACAATAAAATTTTAATTATTAAGTTGTTTCTTCTTTTAATATCTACAATTTTTTTGTAAGTTACTTATTAAAATACTAAAATAGAAAACAAATTTTAAATAAAAAGTAATATAAATAAATAAATAAAATTATAAAAAAACATATACAAAAAAATAAATAAAAAAACAACTCAAATTAAAAATATATTAAAAACAACTCAAATTAAAAATGCAAATCAAGTCTCGACGAGGATGGATTCGAACCCACGCGTGCAGAGCACATTGGATTAGCAGTCCAACGCCTTAACCACTCGGCACCTCGTCACAACACCCAATGTTCAAATACACTATTATATATACTATATACATATATCCTTTTTGATTATGTATTTCTATTGCCGCTATACCAACAAATACAAAAAAAAACTAAATAAAATAAATATTTAAGGGGGTCCCGTGCAACAAATGTGATTTTATGCTTTATTTTTATAATAATGGTACCTTCGGAACCCTTCGTGAGCGAGGCTGCTTTGTACTTTGCCGGTTTTAGTGGTTTACAATGTAATTACAAAATTAATTATAATTAGAAAATAGTTGTAAGTTTATCGAAATAAAATATTTAAATAGCTTTATTCCCTCGGTCATGCAATAGCAAGAGATGTTTGACGTAATATTATAATCCATATCTACTTATAAATAAAAGCGTAACTGATCGGTGTCTTCACATGGGAGATAAATCAGAAAATCAATTACTGGGGACATTTATTAATGTAATAGAATACAAAACAATGATTTTTTTTTCTCTGTATGTCTGTTTATCTGTGCGTTTGTTCAAGCTAATTTCAGAAACGGCTTAACCGATTTAAATGCAGTGTTACAGTATGACCATACTAAAATAATTAATATTTTTTTATTAAATATACTTAAATAATATATAGCGCAATGGCTGCTTATATTAAAAATAAAGTTACCGTCAAAGCATATAAGCCGTAAGGCACTCCATCTCTAAAGTTTAGGGCGAAACGTGCTAAGCTCGCGTATCTGTCCGTTATAACGACCTCCTGTCTAAACCAGAACATTGGTACTAGTGTGTCCGGATCCGGTAATTGGTTATTTAATCTGTAATGAGAAATATCGATTTTTAATCTGTATTATAAAAGTTTTTTATTTATTTTTAGTTTCACGCTGTATCGCATATATAGCAGAGTAGGAAGAGGGAACTTGGTGTTAGGTGACTCCATTCCCTTGCTCGCATCTGGATGCAGGCCGCACCCACAATTCTGAAGACATTGTCGGGTGTGTTAAATTAATGCTATACCTCGTATTGTTAAAAGTGCAATTATGTTTATAGAAAACCGATCTATATGTTTGTTATACATTGATTTTCTTTTTTTCGCTTTTCTGTATATCTTGATAATAATTACTACTTACATATATATTATAAAAAATATTAACTTTTGAAATCCAGCATCAATATATAAAATGCAAATGATTTTTTTTATTAAAAAATTATAAAAATAAGTTTAACGAAATAAATACTTACGAAAATCCAGTTTCATGTCTAATCAGTAAATTAATTTGTAACTGCGCTGAAACCGTCAAAGGCATTCCTGTGTACATTTCTAATGCCAATTTGAAATTCATATCCCTGGAACATATTTATATGGAAAAATAAAAATAAATTAAAGGTTTTTTAAACTATATATTAGTATACACTGAGATAATATATTATCGATAATATATATATTTTTAATTTTTTGTGAAGTTTTTCGACTATTCTATTTTTAAATCCATCGTTTTGTTAAATGACATTGTTTCTGAAATAGGCGGAAATGGAGAACAGAGTCTTGACAGTAGATCCTCTCAGTGTATACTAATAAAATCAAAGGTCATCGATATCAATGAGATCGTGAATTTCTCGGCATTATTAATGCTAAATTATAATTAAGTTATTTTATCGTACCTATTAGGTACGATAAAATAACTTAATTATAAAAATTTGTATAATCTATATAAGAGATAATACTGAATGGAAAATCATTTAATATGTCGTCAGATTTTATAAATAAAAAAACAACTTTTTTGGCAATATTTTAATAAAAATATTTCTAAGCAGGTGATTCTTTTTTTTAGTTCCTAGTTTTTATAGGACGGTGCACAGGTAAGGCTGAGCCGTATGAACGTGTTCCTGGACATTTTGGACATAAACTGCGCAATACAGAGGGAGAAAATTATTCTAAGAAACTGTATTGTGTCTAATCTTTCCATCATCAATACGTTCTTTGCAAAGACCGACTTCCTTCGGAATCTTTCACCTAACACTGAGTGTAATTGGTCGGCGTCGCGATCCAAAGGGATCCCTGAGGCCTATATTGTAATTATTATTAGAGACATATACCACGACTCCGCTTAAAGTCACACGCTTGTGCCACTGCGCCTCTATGAATGCAAGTCGACTTATTAACTTACTAGCTTTACGTGCGGCTACGCTGTATAGCCAAATGAAGGTAAATAAGTCATTTCTAATTCATTAATTCATGAAGTAATATAGCCTATATGGCCTTCATTTGTAAATTTTTGGACCGTACCGTTTATCGACCGTAGTTTAAAAATATCAAAAACTTACTCGTTAGGTTTCAGTCCTTTGATCTTGTCCGCGTAGTAGGGGTCCATGTTGTAGAAGTGCGGCTGCGAGACGAAGGCGGGCGCGCCGAAGCGGCACGACGACACGTTGAGCGCGCCGGGCGGCAGGCAGTCGCGGTCGCGCACCTCGGCGCAGTAGCACGCCTTCCGGGACAACATGGGACTTATATTTTAATAGCCGCTGCATCTGTTTTTACCTTACGCTGTGTCCCGCGTATAGCAGAGTAGATAAAGGAATCTTGTGTTAAGACACTATGTCTTCCTCTACAGAATGCTCGAAACATTGTGTGTGAAATGGCGGATCTCAACACTGCGCTTTTTGTTGTTACCAGAGCAAGAAAATGAAAATATTAAATAATTCATCCCTCCTAATGGGAATCGAAAAATGCAATCGTCACGCGTACAGTCACACGCTTGCAATCCTTCATCACGATGACCTCCATTTTTAAATCTTAAAATATTTTTCGTGATACGTCAAAATTAATCTCATATGCGATTATTTTTGTAATCGCACTTTTTAATTAGTTGTCCCAAAAATGATAGAAGATTATTCAAAGCCTCCCTTATCTATATTTAATGAATCGACTAAAGAAAATAAATGTTCCTACAAATTTCAAGAATACATAAGTATATAAAAAAAAATTCACCTTATTAGGATATCGATATCCATTATCGAAGAAGGACTCGTTAGCCGCGTACTGTACACCGCTTATACCTTGTATCGTGACGTCTTCTGATTTACTCAAAGTCATGTATCTGAAAATATATGTTTTTTAGCTGCACATAGCATGGTAGGCACAGGGAACCTGGGAACTCAGTGTAAGTCACTCGGTTCCTATAAAGACACTACCCCAATTTCTGCTGAATACTCGGCTTTGCTTGTTAAGGGCCTCATTACCAGAAGGAGGAGTCTCCCGAGTCAAAAACAAAACCACAACCGTCGCGGTTACATTCGCACGCTTGTGCCCCTGCGCCACGAGAGCGTCAAATAAAAAAAATACTTACACATATTGTATGTGATTATTTGTAATAACTTTTTTTTAGCTCTTTTTTTTAAGGAACACATTTTATTAAACCATATATACCTACAAGAGAAATTAAATTCGATTCGGGTTGGACTCCCACTGGGAGGAATGAATTATTTTCATTTCCTCGCTATGGTAACAAGACAAAAGGCGGCGTTGAGTTCTGCCACTATACACGCAATGCCTCCAAAAGTCTTAACACTAGTTTCTACCTATCCTGCTGTGCGCGGGATACAGCGTGAAGGTGATTTTTCTTTAAACTCACGTGCATATGTCCGGTGCAAAAATCGTAACGTCCGGTTGTCCTAATTCCGGTGCCCATAATTCCCCAGTAGACCCTCTCACTTCTCCACACTCGTCCCTATAGTATGTCCTGTTGGAATACTTCCATTTTTCTACATTGCCAAGCTCTGAGAATTCTTGTGAACCTGTATTCATTAGGAATATACCGTCGTACTCTATAGAGCCGTTACGCTGAAAAAGATAAATTAAATTGGTATTTTTTTAATTTAACCATAATGATGAGTTTACCCCATTTTTAATTATGTTCGAGAAAATATAAAATCAGCTTCACGCTGTATCCGGCACACAGCAGGGTAGGCAGAGGGAACCTAGTGTTAAAACACACCGTTCCCTACTTTTTTTTTTGAGAAAATATTTTAAAGTAAGTATACCTAATAATAATTCTCGCAAAGCTACTAGCGATTCTCACTCTAGGAAATGTAACTATTTTTGGTAATAAAAAGAAATGCGGTGTTGAGTTCCAACATGCAAAGTCGCGAAAATTGAGCGGCAATCGGTGTACAAGATGCCTTAACTCTAGATTCTCTCTGCCTACATTGCTTTATACGGGTATAGCGTGAAGCTAAAAAAAGAAGACATATTGTACATATTTTCAAGCACTTTTTTCATTAAAACAAAACCAACGTTCATCTCACTATGACGTAGGTACAACCTTTGATCTCCACTCAATAAGGCTTTATCGGTATTTCGCAATATTAGAGATCATTATATGAGAATATTGTTAGATAAGACATTTAAAATGTATGGCCATAATATCAGGTGGTGTTAGTTAACAGAAAAGTTTATCTATATTATAGACCATTTTTTTCTGTATTAATATTAGATTTTAGCGGCAGCAAATGCTGTAGAGTCAAGAAATTAAGTTATAATGTTTATTATTATTATAGTTAGTTTAGACATGAAATAAAAACAGAAAATAAAAATCGGAGTGTCTTATCACAATTTCTTTTAACTTCTTTGTTTGAATAAATGAATGATTAATTGTGTTTACATAAAGACAATTAGATCTTACTAAAGAGATGACACATAACTGAACATTTAGCTAACGAGTATATAAATAAATGACTCACAATGGTAAACACACATACATAGACACATACATAGATACATACATACATAGATACATACATACATACGTAGATACATACATACATACGTAGATACTTACGTACTATAGATACATACATACATATATGTGACTGGTCAAATGTCAAATAGAATAGAAATCAACGCGTTTTGAATTACCTATAAAGTATAGTCAGGTTATAGGACAATTATTTATGAATCACGAGGCCGTCATAGCTCAGTACCAGAAACATCTCACGGTAGACACTCGGAGGAATGAATACATTTAATATTTTCATTTCCTAGCTCTGGTAACAAGGCAAAGCGCGGCGTTAAGTTGTGTCATTCAATACGCAATGTGAGCACGGCGGAAAGTGGTGAAATCATAAATGTCCTAATGGGAAGGGAGTGTCTTAACACTAAGTTCCCAGGTTCCCTCTGCCTCCCCTACTATGTTCAGGATACAGCGTAAAGCCAAAAAATAAATGCATAAAGCGGAAACATACTCGTATATTCAATATTTACAATACAATCTAATAATACAACGTAGTGCAAAAATTATGCAATGGGTGAAAGTTAAACGTTCCGATCCAAAGATCGCAACTTTATCGTAACAGCTGATCGGTTCGTTGCTACTTCGGAATTTCTTTCTGGTAAATTATAACGCAAATCGTAGTAAGATACCAAATAAGCATTTTTAAGCAGAAGCAATCTAATGCTACAACACTCTGTTTCCCCCTATCTGTCCGATTTGGAGACATTACATATTGAATGGCGGAACTTAACTCTGCTCTTTGACATACAAGATGTTCTTTAACAGACGCTGTCCTAGTGCGTCATGATTGTTTTAATGTACCTAAGTACGTATTGTCTATTACGTCGTCGGTCACACCAGGAATTGAACCTAGAAATTTCATTTCTAAGAAAGAAGCAGTTTTTTTACCATTGTTATTGTTTTTTTACATATACCTAACATGCGTTGCATAACATTTATTTAAATAATTTTTCCTTGAGTTCCTGGTGTGTTGTGAAACATACATACGATAAATGACTACAAAATTTTGTTTTATTGATAAGTGCACCTAAAAATTATGGATATTGTTTAATATAAAGTCATGTATTTATTTAGAATAAAAATCACCTTTGTTCATTATCTATGCTAATGACACAACATCATTACCTAAACAAACTTAGTCATAATATGAAATAGTATTTATATTGAGATATTCGTATGAGGATAAAGTGAATCTGAGAATATTACTTACATTATAGGTAATAATAAAGAACAGTTAAAGATTATGAAAATATGAAATGGCGGAATGGCACAAGATTGCGACTGTAAACGCGACGGTTGTGGTTTCGATTCCCACTCGGAGACATGAAATATTTAACATTTCCATTTCCTCGCGGGAACGGAAGTGTCTTAACGGGGAACAGAGTGTCTTAACATTTAACACTAGGTTCCTAGGTTGCCTCTGTCTACCCTGCTATGCATCGTGAAACTAAAAAAATATAATTTAAAGAAATACAAGTTAAATTTTTATTTTTAACAAATTAAACGCTTTCTAAAGTTATTAATTGGAATTTTTAATTTCCACTCAAGCCCGGCGTTAAGTTCCGTAAAATGAAATGTCTCGAATTCAGGCGCCAAACCTAATACATACATCACGTTTAAAAAATGATTTTAAATCTCATTCAATAAAAATAGAATATATCAGACTCTCGTAACAAATTGTAGAGTAAATTTAATAATAATCATGACCTATTTATTTATCGCTATGACACTCTTTCCTGATTCATCAAAGTTCACAGGGCAAAGTTCATCTTATTGTGGAATATATAAAATTAATCTTCAAAGTTTAATCAAGCACAATTATGAAGTGTAAAAATTAAAAAAAAAACAACATTTACACGAACATATGTATGTGTTAAAAGCTAAAGTCCAAACTGCTCACAAAGGAACTCCCAAAAAAAAACTCTAGATACGTTAATCTCTGAGTATACGGATACTCAGAAAGACTATAGAAACAAAGGTTTAGTAAAAAAATAAAATAAAAACAAAATAACAAACTTACCGTATAAAACCATCCAAATTTATCATAAGGTATATTTATAGGTAAGTCCGGGAAACGCTGGGCAATATCCAATATGGGATCATCGATGCCATCGAACAGCCATTGTGATACATTTGCCTTTAGGAACAAGTTTTCGTGGTACATTCTCATGAATACGTCGACTGGCACTTTGAATATTGTAGGTTGGTGACGCATAATGTATGCTATAGTCTATAAAAAAAATCACATATTATTTAAATACTTAAGGTTATAAGTTTTATTCGGACTTATAGAATTCTGTCCAATAACTAATTGAATAAGGCCAGTCTTGGCGCAACGGCTCAAAGTGTGACTGTAAAACCGACTGGTTGTGGGTTCGATCCCCACTCGAGGAGATGAAATATTTAATTAAATTTATATTTCCATTTCTTCGCTCTGGTGTCGAAGTAAAAGCGCGGCGTTGAGTTCTGCCACTCAACACGCAATGCCTCTAGAATTCGGCATAAAGTGGGGAACGGAGTGTCTTAACACTAGGTTCCCTCTGCCTACCCTGCTTTGTGCGGGATACAGCGTAAAGCTGATTTTTTTTTAACTCTAATTGAAAAGTTGTACGTTTACATCTCATCAGAAATTATAAGGAAGATTTTTTAGAACATTTTGCTGTCCAAAGACTATTGCAAAGAGAGACCAGTATATATCAAATATGGTTCGGATATCGAATATACGTAATAAATTAATTATTATAAATTATAAATTCAACTTACCGCAACTATAGGATTTACGGTGACTATCATGTCGCTGAGACTGCCGTTGGACATTCCGGGCTCATAATGCCATATCCTTTGGTTGTAATACGACACTGTGCCATTGTCGTTCCACGTTAAGTTTTGCTGTAGAAGAATACATAAATTTATTTATTTTAGAACTTTTCTTATAACTACAAGAATTAGTCGTTGCTATCAATATATTTTGCGTGGGCTTTTAGGCCTAAAATGGAAAATCTTGTTTACTCAAGTTGCCGTATGGAATTTCGGACTCTTCTTCCAACTCTCCCCTCTTTCTATCCTCTACCCTTTGACCTACCTCAAAATCAACTTTAAAAGTCTAATTGTCTCGTCAGTGCGTATTTCACTTTATAACGGAAAAGTTTTATAAGTATATAGATTCCTTTGTCTTTACATATTCTTATACAGTCTTTATATAATAAAATTAGTTATTTATAAGGTTCTAGAATTCGTCTAAATCGATTACAAGATTAAAATCCAGATTTGGTAAAGAGAACATCGATCTTATTATTTCAATATGTTTTTAGATTTATTACTTCTTTTAGTAATCATAAATTTGAATATGAAATCAAAATATTCATAATCATATTGGTAGTAAAAGGAAAATTTTAAGAGATAATAATAATTATATTAACGATAAGACGCTGTAAACAGAGGACATAATATAAAAAAGATTTAGATTAATAAAGATATAATGACGCCATGTGGTATAAAAAACTGGCCAAGTGCGAGTGAGACTCATGTACAAAGGATTCCTTACCATTATATAAAAACAGCAAAAAATCACGTTTGTTGTATCGGAGCCGTAAAATATTTATTAATTAATTAATCAGCTTTACGCTGTATCCCGCTCACTGCAGGGTAGGCAGAGGGAACCTAGTGTTAAGACATTCCGATCCCCACTTTCCGCCGTTCAGAGCGAAGAAATGAAAATATAAATGTAAATAAATATTTCATTTCCTCGAGTGGGGATCGAACCTGCAACCAGTCGATTTTACAGTCACACTTTTTGCTCCTGCGCCACGACTGGTCCAAGAAAACGAGATTGTTAGATTTATAGGGCGTGTGTATATGTGTAATGGTTGCCATTTACTGTTTATCGGTGGCAATTATAATATTAATTAAATAAATCGATCTCGATTGCGTTTGCACAATTTATCGAAGCGTGTGGATGGCAGTTACCCACAACACTCCCCATGATAAATGTGGTAAAAAACGCATAGCGAGGATACGTCTCTACGCAAAGCCAAAGTATCAAGCCTTTCATAGAACATTGGGTCCCCATCAATTCAAACGGCTCTACGTTGTATTCGATCAAATGTGGCAACTTAGCCTTGATTTCCAGATGATCGCGATACTGGCCGTCACTCGAAACGCTAAGGCCCAATGTGCTGATATTAGGCGCTGGGCTGATAGGGGAGTATGGGGTTGATGTAAACCAGGTTCCTTACAGCCCATTTAGAAATAGACCATTTAGAACTCAACTCAACTGAAGAAACAAGTTTAATTCGGAACTGGTTGACGTTTTCCCGAGAAAGACTGGCGCGGCCAGAGTAAACAGCGTTCACTGTGCTATCATCTGCATAGCAATGAATACTAGAATCTTCTAACATGTCATTGATATGCAAAAGAAACAGTGTGGGGGACAACACGCAGGCTGGGGGACACCAGCGTTCACAGGCATGTGTTCTGACCTTGATGTTGCGCCCAGTGAACAAGTTGGCGATCCACTTGTATAAATTCTCGAGAAGCCTATAGGATGGAAATTTAGCAAGGAGCGCCCCATGCCAGACCCAATCAGCAGTGGGTTAGGTAAACCATGCGACCATGACAAAAGCCATATTAACGGTCATTAATCAATTGGTGATCCTCTAGATAAATCAAGAATTGGCTTTTGATGATTTTTTTGTTGGCTTCATGAGTTTTAATTTTCTTAGTGATCAATGCTTCGGTCCAGATTTGATATGCCTGGCGTTTGCTAAACATATTTCATCAATTCTTCTACGTTTGAGTTAATAATTAATTTTTCCGTTATATCAGCAACAATGTCCCCACGATTGTTAATTTTCTTACTGCTTGGTTACATTCATACCTATAATACATTTTTACATTCTTGTTCATTGATAGAGCCAAGTTTCGTCGTCAATCTTTCACTTCACAAAGCCGAATGCAAAAATAAAATAATAAGAATTAAATATGTAACGTTGCTATCAGTCCATGAGGTGTGAGGCCAGTTGTCAAAAAGCAGTATTTAAAACCGGTTTACTAAACACTCACACAAAATCAAAGCTCAGCTTACACCTTGCGCGCCTGTATAAATATTTACATACGTGAATACAAACTAGACTATATTCTAAAAATATATAAAAATTGAATTTTAAGCTTTGCATAAAAAAAAATTATAACAACATTTGGACCTGCACAATTTTGGTATTACAAAGAAACACCGTATCAAAAAAAGGTCAATTTTTCCCGCCTATAGCAACGTAGGCAGAGGGAACTGCCGGTAAGATACTATATTCTCCACTTTCCAGCAATCTTATTTTCGGGACATTGAACTAACACCAAAGCACGTACGTAATAATTTAAATAAACATAAACATTTCCTGAATGGAGAACAAACCTATAACTATCGCGTTAGTTATGTCAATATATAACATAGTGCTTATTTATAATGTAATGCAATACAATTATTAAGTTTATAATATAGTTTATTGTTTTTGATAAATTTTATTGTATTGTTTATAAATAAATATTTTTCAAGCTATCTATAACGGACGCACTATCTTTCTCAAAGTTGTATGTTCCATTGTTCATTTAAAATTACTTATATTTAATTAAATATATCTAAATACCTGTTTTTTTAAAATACCTCTAAAAAAGACCTCTAGGAAAGTAATGACCGTGGTAGTGTTATTTAAATTAGTAATAACTTATAGTTAAAGTTCCGAGTAGGTATCGAACCTACAAACCTCATTTTTAAGTCTGACTATGTTTTACTGCGCCACGACAGCCTTAATAAAATTTTTACATATATTTTTTTATTGTCATGCAATAAAAACACAATAATTCATATTAGTCATAATTCATAATAGGAGTTAAAATAAGTTTCCGCCGTTTTTATCAAAAAAAATAATATTTATTATAACAGAACGGTTGTTTAAGTTTATGAAAGCTTGTCCATCAATTGCAATTACTTTTTTCCATCTCTCAGGCAACATCCGGATTCCACGTCTGAAGACCTTTTTATCTTCTGAGGCTATCCATGGATCAAATCAATTTTTGGTATCTTCATATGTTGTAAACCGCTGCTCCGACAGAGCATGCGTCATGGACCGGAACGGGTGATAGTAGGATGTTGCAATGTCTGATGTCATATAGGAGAATAATTTTGTTGTGTCTAGAATAGTATTGAGGGCATTTTTCCTTGAGAGCTCAATCTGATCGAAGAGTTCCAGTAATTGTTTTACTCGGATTAAGCAACTCGTAATACTACACCCAGTTGAACCTACCAAATATACAGCATGAGGTTTTTTTTTTCCTGAATATTAAGTTTTGCTGTCGATGTTGACGCGTGGCCAGGTGATGATTTTTTTTCTTTTTGGTTTATCATAATGTATCCATTTCTTATCACAAGTTATGATACAATGTAAAAAACCTTTTTTTATGTCTAGCTAGCAATATTCACTTAAGCATAATCGACGTTCAATATCTCTCGACTTCAGTTTGTACGAAACTCAATTTCCTTGTTTATGAATAATTTCTCACTCAAAACAGCCTCAATATACTTCTCCGAGCAATCAGTGTGCCTCAGCAGCAGATTTTTTTGGATTAAAGACAAACTAAAATTTCCCGCAAATGACGCTTACTTGGCTCAAATTTAGACATTTTCAACTAACAAAAATTATATTTTACCAATAATAAGTCAATGAAATCAATAGGTTATGTTGTTCTTGAGTGACCCAACAAATTTTTAAGCCGGTTATCATCTGTAAAACCTAACACGAACTCCGTGCCGCACCATCTACATCAGTGGTTCCCAACCAGTGGTCCGCGGACCACCAGTGGTCCGCAGAAGCCTAAATATGGTCCGCGAACGATTTTAATTTTATGACTGGGGATGGTGAGGCGAAGTTTCTATTAAATTATCACAGTTAATTTTTATTATACCTACATACATAGTGGTCCCTGCTATCAAGAATCATATAAAAGTGGTCCTTGATCAAGAAAAGGTTAGGAACCCCTGATCTACATAGTAACGGCAGAGATTTATTTGTACTCCTAATATTTTATCCTTTTGCTTAAATAGTATCTACTTATTATTTTTTATGCAACTACTATTAAGACACTACGTTTCTCATTTTCTGCTCAATTTTCGAGACATTGCGTGTTTGCATTGCGACGAAATCAACACCTATAAGTATCAACACCTTAACCTATAAGTAGTTAAAGAAGTACGAATAATAAAGATTTGATTGATTCAAATTCACGATTAACATAGTTAACGTATTTAATTTTATTGCATGAGAGTTGTTTAAAAAAAAACAAGTGATTTATGAATGTTGAATGAACGTATTGCATATAAAAGATAAAACCACCACGTGAAGTTATCAAAACAAATCTTGATGAATTAATCATAATTGGGTATTAGTTGATCAAAAAATATATAAGTTAAGGTCAGGTATGTACCTAATAAACAAATCTATTATCATATATCGCGTGGTTTTACATTTATGATAAAGAAATCTGATTGCATCGAACGCACAATAATAAATCGTTGCAAGCAAGTGCATTAAGGTTGAAGTGAATTATTGCCAGGCTATCCTAAATCCTGTAAACTGCAGGACATATGAAAAGACAAAACATAATATGTGAAATCATGATATATTTTTTTTTACTCTTTTTTTATATTATGTTAACGTAGAAAGTATGAAGCGGATTATTTATATATATAAATTATCATTATAAGGCGTAAGGTATACGAGAGGTGACCCAAAAGGAATGACAATCGGTTGTTTCTAGTGCACACAAAAATCTCGTATGTGAACTACTAAAAGAAATTTTAAATAGATGAAAATAGAAAAGAATTGTATTTTACGGAAAATTACCATAAAATCTAGGAATAATTTATTTGTTTTGAAAATTTTAGTTAACAGACATTTGGGCAATGAGAACTTACCTTTATATGACTCTCCCTATACACATAAGGACCAATTTCCTCGACTTCTATTGACACGTTCTTCCCCGCCAATATATCATCAACATTTGTTATGTTGAAAATAAAGAATTCTAAATACATAGGTATGGGTATTTCTCGCCATATGCCGAACGACGTTGATGTTGGTGTTAGAATTAGCATCTGGAACAAAATATAACTTCTTAGTTAGGAAATTAATAGCTTTTGCCTGCTACTTCGCCCGTGTTGACAAATTTAAATAACTAAAGAGTTGTTGTAAATGACACATAACACATTCTAGATGTCCGAAGTAACTCAGATCGCATGTACAGTGGGTGGATGGGCTATACAACAAAAAAATATTAAATAATATATAAATCAGACTAGTAGTTACTGAGATTATCGCGTTCAACCTAATAATCTCTTCTAATTTACAATAGTAGTAAAGATTAGTAAAGATTCGAAGTTAATGCAAATTCCGCTATACATAATTTAAGAATTGAAGAAATATTATTTTCACGCATTTAGCAGTAGGCGTACAGAAACTAATCCTATACCCATTTTGGTCTTTACTTTTCGTTTGTTCTAATGTTAGATGGAGGAACTAAACACTCCATTTTACTCACATATATCAGGGTACTCACAGAGAATCCAGTGTTAAGCCACGCCGTTCCCCAGCTTCCACCGAATTTTTAAGCCTTGGTATCAGGACGAAAAAATGAAAATATGAATAAATAATAATTCACTCCCTCGAGTGGGGATCGAACCCACAACCATCGCGTTACAGTCCCACGCTTGTGTCCTTGCGTTAGAACAGCCCAAAGCCATAGCAATAGGTAATTCAACTTATTTTATAAGTAAATAAAAAAATAATATAAATAATTAAATTACATTTTATTATATAAGAAATATATAACATATGATATAAACAGTCGAACATAAAGATATGAAATGTAAATAAATTATAAGAATAATAGGTTTTTGCAAGCACTGTAGCTCTTGCACTTGCAAGGAAGAAAAACAATATATATATTTTATAACAAAAACAAGACTTTTTTTACTTTAATTAAGGTCCTTGCAAAAATAATTTAAAATTAAGTTCGTAAATTTTAACACTTTTAGTTACAGTCGCGCATTATCGTTGACCTACATCAATATTGAATAGAGAACTGAGGAATTTATCACTTTGATTCTGCGCCTAACCCATAATATGTCGGACAAATTTACTTGAATATATAAAATAAGCTTTATGATAGGTCAGCAAAAGTAATGGCATAACATTAGTTCGATTATTATACAGGTGTTATGATTACAAAATAACAATCAGCAAAATAGCAAAATATTGATAACCTTTATGTATGTATTGTAGATTAAATTGTTTTCGCGTAATGATTTATTTAAATTGGCAATATTCAATATCAAGGATTTTAAGATTAGATAAACTAATGTAAGCTATATGGGTGTACGAAATTTAGATTTGTTCATAAATATGTGCCAGGAGCGTGACAGCTAATCACTTCGCAAATGTCATGGAGAACGCACGAAGGACTTTCAATATCATTTAAGTGACTGTATACCAACGCACAGTCGAAACTTTTTTGAAAAAATAGAATACATACATGTCGCTGACAGAAGTGTTACCGATTTTGGGGTTGAGGTTTAATGGAGTTTATTATTGACGTTTAATAGTCGAAACCAATACATGATAGAAACAAAAATATGTGAAATGGTAAGAGTCATAATGTCCAAGTTTACGAAGTTGCAGGCGACTTACTACTACTGTACACTGTATAATAAACAATGAGAAAACAGGCAAGTTTCTCTTAGAACAGAAACGTATGTCGAAAACGATGACAATTCTGTATATCTTAAACGTGTTAGAAAGTGTACAAACGTATTTAAAGTATAAATTAAATAATTCTTAATCAAAAAAAGAAAGTTCTAGATGATAAGTTGCTTAGATTTCCCCCATAGACGTCAAAATTTTCTTATAATGGGTGAGAAATGATAAGCCTATTTATATAACGTAATATAATATCAAATATTCAGGTTTTTGTTCCCTTGAAGCTCGAAAAAAAATTACCTTAGTAGCTCTCGTTTGATCACGTCGACCTGATCAACGCAATCAACCACAGACAAGAGCATTTATACATCGCCGCATAATCGCATCATAATCAAGAACTATAGGCTACTTCCCGTGGACCTATAGTTATGAAATTTGGCACAAAGTGAGAGCGTAGAATACCAACAAAGGAAAAAATCCGAAAAGTAAAAATTTATAGGTATTTCATAGAAAAAAAAACATTATAAACTTATTTTTGTAGTTCATTTTATACAAAATATGCACTAGCATACTTAAATCAACTTTTATAAATTGTATTCTCGTTGACCTTCAATCCTGAAATTGGTATGGAAGCCTCGGTAGGCGAGTCGCACTTAAGCGGTTTTTTAAATAAGTATGAGATATGTTTCTTTACGAAATCAATGTACAACCAGGACCATGTAGGTACTTAGACCTGTAGCGTATGTATAAAAAATAGCAACGATCGTGACATTATCATAAAATGTAAATCAATATGAGATAATCATAGGTAATTAATTACGTAAATATTATAACAACTTTAGCATACCTATCTACTAAATAGAATAAAAATACTTTAACCGAATTAATCGCGTATTTTTAGTATTATACATTTTTGGAAACCCGACGTTTCGAACACCTTGCAGTAATTGCGGGTAGACTGAGGTGGCATTCGTCTGTCAGTTGACATAATTATTATATCAAACTACCGCCAACGATTTCTTAATTGCCTCGCGTATAATCTTAAAATATATATATTATTAAAAAAATATATAATCTTAAATATACGCGATTAATACGATTAACGTAGTTTCATTTAAAATGTGTAATAATCGTGAAAATTATACAAGTTAATATTATTTTATTTGTAAGAAATAAAAAAATAACTACCCAACAACATTATGTTTCCACTTTAAAAAAAAAATTAACCGGATTAACCGTTTTGGTATTTTACCTGGGATAACAGACTATGGTCGTGTGATCGAATCGTGGGGTTATCTAAAATTTACCTATTTTCGAATATCAAATTATACACAATTAAAATAATTTAATTTTAAATTAGTCAACGTCTTTAAAATAGCCAGAAATTGGGGAATTAGTTCTCCACCTACTTTGCCACATGCATTAAAATGTAAGAAGAAACTAAAACATAATTTATCTTATATTGTCCAGTTAAATTAGTGCAGAAATCTGGTTGTATACCAGATTATTGCACTAATTTAACATCTTTTTTTTATTGTCTTAAATATCAATCTTAATGTAATTTATAAGGCGAATTTAAAAATAACTTTTTTTATTACACGTCCTTTAAAATATGTAAATAGCGCTTTAGTATCTTATTATATATACAGTAACAAAGAAAAGTAATTCATAAACTTTTAATTGTGACTTTTTTTTAATGGATTTATTTATTTTTATTTGACTTCGAGACGTTGCGTGTTGACAGGCGGAAGAGAACGCCGCGCTTGGTCAAAAACTTTTACTGAGTCCCTTTTATCTATCCTTTTAAATTATTTTTTTATATAGGTTTTTTAATTATTATATAGTTTTAAGAATATAGATAATATATATAAAAACATTATTACTTTTAGTAAGCTTACCCTTTTCAGCTGTGAGAAGAATAACGTCGGCCAGAAAACGAGTAATACTGCCCCACTTACTACCAGAACTGACCCGCAGCTCATGAAGCAAGCGCTTTTCTTTTCAGGCCTCATTTTGGCTATTTATTTATTTTTTGTAAATATCTGGAACAAAAATGGAAATTAAAAGTAATTAATTAATTAGCTTCACGCTGTTAAATGGCAGAACTCAACGCCGCGACACCAGAGCGAAGAAATGGAAATATAAATTTAAGTAAATATTTCATCTCCTCGAGTGGGGATCTAACCCACAACCAGTCGATTTTGCAGTCACACCTTGTGCCGCTGGGCCACGACCGGCCTCAAAAGTGGAAATATTTTATTAATTAGGCCAATTTGATGACGTAAATCACTAGAAACACGACTGAAGTGTCTGGGTAGGTACTAACTTCATAACAACCAGAAAACGGATTTGAATACCTTTTTAGTTAAAGTATAAAATGATTCTAATTTCAAATAAATATGGAAGGAAAAACATCATTGCACAAACTGTAGTTACAAGAATAATAATTACACTGCCCTAACAATGACTCATTGGAAGCCAATGGTAAGCATTTAAATAATACTATAAATATGTAAAATGACAAAGAATTACTATAATTATGCCTGAATATGCAGTTATGTAAATAAAGATCAGTTGTGTAGGTAAAGTTCACTCAAATGGCCTAACCATTTAACATTTAATGGCCTAACACAGAAATATCAATTATCATTTAACTGACATTGAGCCAGTCCAGTATAAACGTATCAGCTTGATAAGTTTACACTGGACTGCCTTCAAATCAGTTTAATAAATATAAACTAAATAAATAAAATCAAAATAAATCAGCTTCACGCTGTATCCTGCACACAGCAGGGTAGGCAATGGGAACCTAGTGTTAAGACACTCCGTTCCCCACTTTCTGTCGAATTCTGGAGGCATTGTTGAGTAGCAGAAGTCAACGCCGCGCTTAACCTCGACACCAGAGCAAAGAAATGGAAATATAAATTTAAGTAAATATTTCACCTCCTCGAGTGGGGATCGAACCCACAACCAGTCGGTTTTACAGTCACACCTCATGCCGCTGCGCCACGGCTGGCCTCAAATAAAAACTATTAAAAACAAAATGTGCTAAGGATATGGGGAAGCACTAAGAGAGGATTTTCTAGGGCTACGGAAAACAATGGAACTTTTCACTTTACAATCGACCCTACGGATAATAGAAATGGGATAAGTGTGGCACGGGTTATAGTCCACGCTAAAGTTGCGGTGACAATTAACGCCCAATATCTGGGGGCACGGCAGTGCCCCCGCCAAGTCGAGCAAAAAAACATCGGCACGGCCGTACCATCCTTTTCTCGAAGCAATTCAGGCCATTTTCAACCCCCTATAACTTCGTTGTGGATAAAACAAGAAACCTGAATTTTCAGTAACTAATCAGGCATTATATAAACACGGTATATTTAAAATTTCAGTCAATTTGAACCATTAGTTTAAGAATGACAACTTGTTAAAGTTTCTAAATTTTGTCACTCACTGACTGACTCACCGATCATCAAAAGTCCAAGGCACTTCTAGCAGACATAGAAGCTTCAAATTTAGAATACAAATAGAGTTTAGTGTCTCAATCATGGGAAAACTTAAATATTTTGTAATTTCGGTCCAGTTTTCCAAATACACCAACTGCATGAATAACTTTGTAATCCCATATAAATGTATAGGATTACAAGGTTACATTTGCAGTTAATGAATCATTATTACTGTGTAATAGAAAATAATAAGTGTAGATAAGTACCATAAAAAGTTGTGAGATCCATGTAATACCAAGTCGGTTAATCTATTTAGTCTCTACTTAAAGGACCTTCTGTCTTAAGTTATTACAGTAGTTATTATCATGCCAATATAAAAAATATTTTACGTTTTAAACAAACAGATCGACTTGGACATCGCATGATTTGATTATTAGTATGTATCACACTACACAGCACGACGGGCCAGCAACCGAATTCTTCACCACAGTCCTTTCGAATATGAAGTCTATTATGTCTTTCGATAGGTTGTGTTTTCATGCGATGTCCAAGTCGATCTATTTGTTTAAAACGTAAAATATTTTTAATATTGGCATCATAATAACTACTGTAATAACTTAAGACAGAAGGTCCTTTAAGTAGAGACTAAATAGATTAACCGACTTGGTATTACATGGATCTCACAACTTTTTACGGTAGAAAGACTGAGCTGCGAGACTTGGGTTTTTTTACAGGATGTTTTTGATGGCATTAATAACCTACCTCCAACGTCCATCTTAGATTGTTTCATATATCTATCCAATCTAGAGATTGGATAGATATATGAAACAATCTAAGATTGACGTTGGAGATAGGTTATTAATATTGGGCGTTAAAGAGTAAATTTCTCTTAGAACATGAGAGTAGGTATGTTTGTTTGATAATTATAAATGTTGTAGTAAACTTGCTAGAAGATGTGCAGAAAATAATATTTCAAATAATAAAACGTAAATTTAAAGATACATTAACATAAAAACACGCAATGTCTCTAAAATTCGGCGGAATGTGGGGAACACAGTGTCTTAATATTAGATTCCCTAGGTGAAGCTAATAAAAAAATAATTTAAACACCAAATGACGTAACCAATGATAAATCAAAAATAAGTAACTATAGGAACCTAGTAGAATAAAAACATGATTTAAATGTTAATTAGTAGGTAGATAACCTAGTCCTACAAAACAGATAATCTCTACATGGACTTGATTTAATAATATCTTGTAGTTTTACTCGAATAATTAAATTTATTTTAAAATAACGTCTTGGTAAATTCATTATTTAAATGCAGTTTAATGATATAAATGTAATAATTATTAATATTCAACTTCATGTATGATATTGCCGTTCTCTTGATTTTGTTGGGAAGAACTAGTACGAGCGCACGAGTTGGTCGAAAATTCGATTCCTAGTTTGTATCAGATCTGTGGTAGTACCCTTAAAAATAATATATTTTTAAAAATCTCCCATGCCTCTTAGAAACCGTCCAATTTGAAGGCAATTTGAAGGGTGCGTGTCTCGCCAAAATCAAATTGTTACCTTTTCTAAGAATATTTTTTTATCTAATGATAATTATAAAATATGTGTTAGAAAACTGCTAAAGATCCCTTAGCAAAGTACGTAGCCTCAATAGATTATACAATAAAACAAGACGACTTGTGACCAAATTCTTACTCATCTCTTACATATTTTTAAACATGAAATAGACGACAAATGCCATGATTGCACATACAAATATATTTATGGATTCATTAATTTGTAATTAATCAAAACCAACAATATGGCGATATATACCGTAATCAATAAAAAAACAGATAAACAATCTGCCACTGATTATTATATACAATTAACATATAAATGTTAATGACTTATCTAGGTATTGTATCAGTCACTATCTGCTTTAGTTTATAGGTTATAAGGTTCCATAACTCTAAAAGAGAAAACGAAACCCATATAAGATCACTTTATTGTCCGTCTGTCAAGACGATTTATCTCTAGTACGTGTGGTATCAACCTGGAATTAATATACAATATTCAGACACACAAAAACAGAAAAGGAAACAGAAAAAATCAAGCTTCTAAGGCTTCTATCAAAATATATGGAATGTGCATAGTTTCTGCTGCATTTTGTATGAAACTCCTAAAGGGCCCACGATTATGAAAGGATATCTTGCTTTGAAACATTTAGCACGAAATGAGAACTTACAATACAAATTATAAATCACTTTACGTCTCCAAAATCTTCTTATTTTTTTTATGGGTCTTAGAATACGTACGTACGATAAAATACCGCAATGTATTCTACGTTTGCCACTACAACAATTTAAAGTAAATGTAAAAACAATACAAATAAATAATATTCAAGAATATATACAGGAAAAAGATGTATGGAGTTAATATGTATTGAATGTCATGCGGGATAGCTGCCAGTTTTCGTAATAATTAAATTATACCATTGACATTGAAAAGAGCATCTGTTGAGTTTCTTGCCGGCTCAGCAGAACTGCTTTCCAAGCCGGTAGCTTTTTTTGTATGTTCATTCGACAATTCAAAATTGCTTACAATAGTCTATTTGAATAAAGAATATTTTTAGTTTGAAAAAAGTAATTACAAAATTATATTTGTAGTTTGTCAATTTTATTCGCCGCGTAATCAAAATCTATAGAGTATCCCATATTTCCCCAGCAACTTAAGTTTGTCAACTTTTATAAACTGTATTTCCCGTTGACCTCAAATCCAGAAATTGCTACTGAGTCTTTGGTGGGCGTGTCCTACTCAAACTTGACCGGTTTTTTAGTTCACTCTTTATCTCGAATACATCAGGGTAAGCCGAGGGAATCTAGTGTTAGAATATACCGTTCCCCACTTTCCGCAAAATTCTCGAGACATTGGGTGCTGAGTCCAAATTCAACACCGCGCTGTCTTATGACTAACCAGAACGATAAAATGAAAATAAATAATTACCCCGAATGGAAATCAAGACCTCAACAGAAGACTTGGCCGTCTTCTGTCTATCTAGTATCTACTGTAGTCTATACTTATTATTAAATTTATCCTCGTGCAGTTTCCCTACTTCATTGAATAAGCAGACGATTCTCTGAGTGGAGAATCAAACCCACGATTATTGCGAGTATAATTATATAATAAGTATCGGCTATATAAAATACGGTTATTAGGTTACATCCCAAAAAATAGTAGCCCTAAAAGGGTGGCAAAATTTGGTATTAAACCCGCTAGTTCCAAGTGATGTATCAGATGAAAGGGCTCTGACTAAGCTAAACCTAAATTTCAGACAAAGCCCGAAACCTCCAATTTTGTACGGAATCCTCACTTCCTTCCATCCTTAAACCCCACAAATTAATGCCATAATTTATTAATAATAACAATATTATTAATAATAGCAGTATCTAACATAGAATTGTTACTAACGCAAAAGTAATATCTAATGTATAAATTGGAAATATCTATGATTGGACTACTTTTTCTTCAATCACTTCGCACTAGCTTAAAAGATTAAGATAAAGTACATAAATAGTTAGGTACATATAATAAACGTGTCACATTAATATAATTTATAAATTTTCAAAATTTTACATTACATCTATTATCTATACTAGCGAGGATATCACGGTGAGAATGAAGAAGAACGTGCTCAGCTGGTTTGAGCACGTCGAACGAATGAGTGATGAAAGAATGTCAAAAAAGATTTATAATGGAAAAGTGAGCGGTAAGAGAGGTAGGGGGAAACTTCGGTTGACCTTCGAAAATACAGTATCAAAGATACTGGAGGAAGGTCACGTAAAAAGCATGAGGAACCCCCGGAGGGCATGTATGAAGAGGTTGATGACAGTGGACGAGGTGAAAGAGGTATGTAGAGACCGTAGCGTTTGACGCTCCGTTCTCTCTGACTACCCAGCGAGGGATAAAGCGTGAAGCTAATTTAGTTTTTTTTTTTATCTATTATGTAAATACTTCACGATATAAATAAAAATAGAAATTTTAAATATGATATCACAATTTCTTCACAAAAGTTAAGTAAAATTATAGATAAATATATATAATCATTTTAGCTATTCACTTTATTCCTCCTTCCTTTCTAATGGAGTGTGTAGAGAAAAACTAGTGTTAAGGCACTCGGTTTTTAGTAGTATAGATTATTTAGTGTATTTGAACAAAAAGATTAATTACTGACGCGTACTACTGAAAGGTTATTATTAATAAGTCAATGTCACATATTTTTAAATTTTTAATGAATATTCTGTTCATATTATATTATTTTAAGAAGTAGTTATAACTTAGAAAAATCTTTTAAATACACCTGGTTTAATATAAAATTTCGCAAGCATTATTTATACCCAGCATTAAGCCCGGTTTCTACCGCGAGCGGAGCGCAAGAGTTATTGAGACTATTTATTGGTGGAAATACAAGTATGCAGTTTGCATACTTGTATTTCCACCAATAAATAGTCGGACGGAAAGGACCTAGCAAGCAAAAAAAATTAAATGAACTCGCTCAGTTCTAGGAAGCGTGGCGATGTAATAACAAAACATTAGATCTCTTTGTTGGCAAAAATATAAACCCCATTTTTTAAAGGAGTCCCTTCCGCCTAAGCATTGCCCGCTCCTTTCTCTTTCGCGGTGGAAACCGAGCTCTAGATTAAGATATATGATGTGATTAAACAACCTTATTTAACATTCAAAACTCAAAAAATCCAAATTTTAGTTGATTTTAAAAATATTTTAAATATCATTAAAATAAATAAAATAATTTTATATGAGCGACAATAACGCGTTAAAAAAGTAGAAACGAAAAATATTCTTACTTACTTTCAATATACACAGAATTATAAAAAAAAAACTAAATTACTTGGAATATAAATATTACATTATCCTATTTTCACTATTATAAAAAAAATATTTAATAATGATTTTATTAAATATTTTTTTCAATATATCCACTATATAAAAAAAAACACTTATTACCTATCCAATATCAAATTGGTATTAACACGAACTTGTTAGGTAAATTAACCTCTAAGATATTTTATCACCATTATCGATATAATCCATAGATTTTTTAATTTTTGTTGTCGTATTGAGATAACGGAACTACTCGTAAAGCAATCGTTATCAGTAATATAGCTTATATTTTAATATGGTTTTAATTATGTGTAATTTTGTATAGGTTTTGTAAAGGTTACATACCTTGCCTTATACAAAATTACAATTACTGGTATAAAAAAAATTGTCTTATAAAAGTTACAGTAAGTTTTGAATTTTCGTCGTGTTTATTTGTCGAATTCTTCACTCATTTAAGAATGAAATTTGAAGCAGCTCCTAATGTTAAACTTTGTCTAAGCTATGTTGATAGTTCCTATTATTCGCTCCAAAGACACCGATTTCATCAAATCTTAATAAATATGATGAACATTAATCAGTAATTTTTAAAAATTGTAAAATTAACGAATTTTACATGGGGATACTAACCACACTTAAATTAAAACTTAAACTTAAACTAAACCACAGTTATGATTTATTGTAACAATTTAATATAAATAAAATATATATTTTTATTGGGAAATTTTCTTTAATAAATAGACAGGAAAACCGCATTTCTGAGTTATATTCTAAGACACGATGATACAATCTATAAGAAAATGTTATTATAAGGAAAAGAGAAATAAGGAAGTTTAAGTAGTATCAGCGCATGAATAGAAATAACTGACGATTTTTTTTTATTTAAGACAAAATTTGACGAACAACATTATTTAAAAAAAATCTAATTCCATTTGAAAGATTTATATTATATTCAAATTGTATAGTGTTAAGATGATACATCAGTTAGCAAGCAGCGTTTTTGAAACGAACTGCGATAAATTCAAATTTCTCTGTAATTACGTCCTGGACATGGCGGAGATGGGGAAAAATAACAAAATAAATATAGCTCAAAATTTTATTTCAAATTAGGACTCAGACGCTTTTGCGGGACTTTCTGTGTGCGGGATACAGCGTAAAGCTGTCTAGAATTTAATGCACTTAGAAATGATGATTAGCGTCTAACCACAATTAAATAAGAGCAAATGTATGTATATAATCAATAATCAACATCTGTGATAGTGTCAAATGTGTCTTCATAATTTTATCATCTTTAACTCTAATCACTTTCGTAATTCATTTTCATTTTAGATAAGCTTGCTTTATAACTATGATATCACGTGCCCTACACGACGAATGTTTATTAATTATTATAATAATTGATTACAAAATTTCATTAGCACATTTTAGTAGGTAGCTACTATCGATGTGTTGCAATGTCTCAATATGAATGCATACTTTAACCATTTAAAGATCCAATTGTCAACAATACCGACACACGCCGATAGAAGATTAATCAGTGACCAACTTTTATTATTGAACATAATAAAAATCAAGTACCTATCTTTAATTTAAGATTTTTCGTTTCAGCTTTACGCTATATAGCCGGGTAGATCTATCAAATCTAGTGTTAGGGCTTCGTTCTTTACTTTAGGCGCACGCAAATATTACTTTCTATTAATATAAGCATAATTCTTTACTAATGTCAATACCAAGCCTGGGCTATTAAAATCTTAATTAGTCAAAATTGAAACTGGCTTGTAAGAATCAAAGTCAAAGGTAACTTTGAATAAGAAAAATGTGGTTTTACATAAGGAATATATAATTATAAAAATATTATACGTTTTGAAATATTTAATCTAATGTAAATTTAAATTTCCTGTTGTATGCAATGTTTGTAATGGATTTTCTTTAACCGTTTCGGTACATTTTAAAGTTTTATTAAAAAAAAAGTTAAAAATGCGACGAACGCCGCGAATAAAATTTGTGCGGTGTACGTACCTAATAAGGTCTCAATAACAGTAGCACAAATGCGGTTCAAGCGTTTCAAGTCTGGAAATTTTAATGTGAAACATGAGGTTCGCTCTGGACAGATAAATCAGTGCCATCTTTGAGAAAGTGGAACAAAATCGACATATTAGTAGCTAAGACATTGCTGGTGAACTGGATGTTGATCATAAAACAGTTTTACGTCATTTACGAAGGTCTGGGTACTAGAAAAAACTTTATGTTTGGGTACCACATGATCTCACTAAGAGAAACCTAATGTAACATGTTTCCATTTGCGATTCTTTGTTGAAACGTAACAATTCCGAATCATTTCTTAAACAGTTGATTACGGGTGATGAAAAATGGGTGACTTTCGATAAGAATCATGGTCGAAGCATGGACAAGCCTCACAAACTGTGGCAAAGCTCGACCTGACTCGGAACAAAGTGATGCTGTGTATCATGCGTAGTTTTTTCCACCTGGTAATACTATCGATTCTGATCTCTACTGTCAGCAACTGATGAGGTTAAAAAAGCTATTGAGAAAAGCAGGCCGGAGCTGGTGAATAGGAAGCTCATAGTGTTCCACCATGACAATGCCAGGCAAAATTTCTACAGGAATGGGATCATGGCACTACCCATAAGATGGCAACAAGTCATCGATCAAAATGATACATACATATAACATGTAAATAAATAAAAAATTATACCTAAAAAAAAAAATTCCTTTGTTTTGTTCAAACAATACAAAAATACTTTTGCCCCAACCTTATATATTACTCTGATAGTGTTTATTACAAATTCTACTTTTTTATACATATGTAGATACATAACTTCAAACAGGTAGTAGTTACATTCGCAATGTTTGCAGTTGAGCAATTCATAGTTATATAACATAATGAGTAGCCTTCGCATACATGCATTACGTTTATAAATTTTATCACTCAATAGATTTAAAAAAATATATGCTAGGAATAATTACTAAAATGAAATAAAAAAAAATGTATTGACGACAACATTATTAAAACATATTTTATTTAAAGATGATTTTGTTCTTTAAAATACCTTTTTAATTTATATCTCAGGTCAGTGGAGGAAGCAGAAAGAATATTAAAAAAACATCACTTATTTTTACCATTTCTTTTAAAGATATTAGGTAACTGAACCAACATATGATTATAAATAAACAGACCATAAAATTAAAACTGAAAATGATTATTAACCTCCTCCAGTCATTCTTATCAATATTATCAATATGATGTATTAAAATGTAACAGAATTTCTTATATTAGTCTTAAAATAGACATAAAATTATATAAATAACGTTTATTAATTTTTATAAGCCAATAGTCTCTTTTTACTCAAAGAATCTAGTGTTGCATAGTAAGCAAAATATATTTATCTTTTTATAATATATAAAAAATTTTAATAATAAAATTAAAGTCATTTTAAAATATTATGAAGATTAAAAAATGAAGCTTTATAGCCCATTGTTACAAACACAATGCAACGCACGTAGTATTTTATGTATTTTATGCGGGATTCAATTGAAGTATATAGTAATAAAATTACTGAAATAATTATGAAGAAATTCTTATAACCAAATAAAGTAAGAAAAATAGGACAACACAAATCTATTCGTTCCAAACGATTAGATTCAGACCAAATATATTTTTATCACTCACCTTTATTTACATAAACTGATAACTTATTTAAAAGTTTAAATTTAAATATCTCATATTAGTAGCGCCTTAATATGTCTTTAAATTATTAAAATTTAATATTATTATTCGTTACAGTCATTTTATCACCAACAATTGAAATAAAAATGTACTATATTATTTTTATAAATAAACAACACTTGCAAGCAGTCGTGTGTAAACTAAATAATATTTGATTTGACAATTTTAAAATGACAGTAGTGAATTGTATTTACTTGTAAAGACTAGAGCTGTAATGTGAATGACTGATACCAGCTTGAAACATTAATATCGATACCGAATAACGAGACTTATTGAATCGAATCGATACATAAATGAATTAAATGTTTTTGGCATATATACATGTTTTTCTGGGTTAGTGTTGAATTCTATGTATCATATAGAGAAAATGGAAAACAAAATGTTATCACTAGACTTTATATTTGTCTTTACTTGTGATGGTGCTATTATTTATAATTAGGAAACTTTTGGATAGATCTGACTCCGAAAATTACAGAACGATCTCTGTTTTGCCGTCTTTAAGTAAAATTAAAAAAATATATATTTAACCAGCTCACAATTTTCTTAAATATTAACAATTGTTTTTGTTATTTCTTCTTTATATTAATTATCTGCTTTTTTATTGTACTCTTCGCAGATGATACAGGGCAGGGCATCAGATATAAATTCAACATTAATTCTCCAAGAAAGAACCGTGAGATACATTTATAACCTAAGAGCTCGAGATTCTCTGCGAGATGTTTTTAAAGAAGCAGGTTTTATTACAGTTGCTTCACAATTTGTATATTATAATATTCTGTTTGTCCGACAAAATATACAGTGTCATAGTAAAAATAGTGATAAACATACGATAGGAACAGAAATAAAGATAAGCTTGTTACGCCAAGTTTTCGCCTCCAAAAAGTTAATAAATCTTTTATGAATCTGAGTATATGTGTATATAATAAAATTACGCAATGTATTTAAAGTTTGCCACTACCACAATTTAAAGCTTCTGTTAAAAAAATACGGACTAGTAAAGCTTATTACACTGTTCAAAAATATTTACAGGATAAGCATGTATGGAATTAATGTCTAATGAATGTCATGCAGGATAGTTGCCCGTTTATGTAATAATTAAATTATATCATTGACATTGAAAAGAGCAACTGTTGAGTTTCTTGCCGGCTCTTCTCAGCAGAAATGCCTTCCGAACCGGTGGTAGCTTTTTTTGAATATATGTTAATTCGACGATTCAAAAGTGCGTATAATAGTCTACTTGAATAAAGAATATTTTGAATATGATAATTGTAATTTTTGAGTAAATGGTCAAAATGTATCCCATAGAGTGAAACTGTGGAACGTTCGTTCTGTGGAAATTCACTCGCACAGATTGAACTTTGACTTACCTAAGTCTGATTATTTATGTTCGCACGCGCTGAAAAAACGCGCTGCGCAAAACTTTGCGCAACATAGCTACACTCAGCTCCAGATATAAAATTATACATACATTTATGGGCGACATTGTAATTTCCTAAGAAATTTAATTTTAGTAAAGGCGACAATTTTTGTGGATATAATTTTAGAATAAAGTTAATGAACAATCGAATAAGACGTATCGATTTTATGACATATTTCATAATGTCTTATATTAAGCACGTTGAACGTTAGAAAAACATCGATGTTAGCCAACATCGATATTTTTTTCACATAATTATCGTCATCAATAAATAGGATGGGCGTGTAAGGCTAGCCAAACGCGGGTACCATATAAAGATTGAGGTCTCGAGCTTTTTTTGAAATTCAAGCTTAGCTTAGCCAGAGCCCTTTCATCTGATACCTCACTTGAACTAGCGGCTTTTATACAATCTTGCCCCATTTTAAGGCTATTTTCAGAATTTAACCACAAATGTATAGTTTCAGATTTTTTTCTGAATTAATACCATCTGTAGATTCTAGCTACCAAATTTCATAATTCTAGGTAAACCGAAGGTATCTTATTAATTTTGATTCTCTTTATAGTGTCAAAATTCGCGTATTTTGCGATATAAGCGGCCATATCTCTTTTTAAGTAAATGTAGAAATACGCTTTTTAAGGAAATCATGGGGCCGTAGATCTATGTATATTGTTTTAATTTCAAATTGTCTCCAAGCGTTCTTGAGATAAAGGCTCTTGACAGGTTGACAGACAGACAGTACAGCAGTTCTGGTGAACGTAGCGGGACATGAACGTATGGCTTAGTGGTCAGAGCACCTGGTCGGTTTCCAGGAGGCCCGGGTTCAAGTCCCGCTACGTTCAAATTTTTATACGTTTTCTAAATAAGTATTTAGCTTATTCTTGTACTGTTCTGTATGTGAAAAACAGTATAATATTTATAACGTTTCCATTATACTGAAACTAAATGCCAAAGTGATACAGGAAGCAGATTCAAAAGAAAAAAACAACCCGAGAAAAATTTACGAACAATATAGGTACTACGTAAACATTTGTTTAGTCATAGCTGGTTTAAATATTAAAAATTCATCACACGACCCATCCTTGAGTTAATCTATTAGAAATATGTCTAAGATTCAGGACTACAGCCTGAAATCAGACCCATTCGTCTACTCTAAAAGCTAATAATCATTGTCTTCAGCTTACTTCTCTTCCAGCGTCATTGCCATCTTTTACCATTTTACTACCAATGACGTCGCAATCAATGATGGTTTTACATAAAACACTTAGAATTTTATCCAAAACTCATTCAAAGTACATGAAATGTGCGATTTTGAAATAAGAATTTGTTCAAAATGTCAATATAACGATTGCCGATAATTTTTTAATATAAAGGTAGTAAATAAAAATATCAATGACGATTGATGTGCTTAAATTAGAAAAATCCAATTTATGACTTATTTCTAAATTGTTCCGCGAGGCCGGTCGTGGCGCAGCGGCACGAGGTGTGACTGCAAAACCGACTGGTTGTGGGTTCGATCCCCACTGCTCGCTCTGGTATCGAGGTTAAGCGCGGCGTTGAGTTCTGCCACTCAACACGCAATGCCTCCAGAATTCGGCAGAAAGTGGGGAACGGAGTGTCTTTACACTAGGTTCCCTCTGCCTACCATGCTGTGTGCGGGATACAGCGTGAAGCTAATTTAATTTATTTATTTATTCTAAATTGTTAAAGCTTCTGTGGTGGCAGTGGCACCGTCGGAAGTTAAAGGTAGAAACTCTATTATCCGGCCCTCAGTTATACGGATTCGCGATTATCCGGACTACAGACCAACTGTATTAAATGTACCTACAAGTCGTATCAATGCAAGCATGAACGTGTCGAATCTGGCATCACCCCGCCCGCGCCGCGTCCCATTGTCGTACATCTTAAGATATCTTAATAAACATTGATTTTCACTATATGTATTAGTTGTTTTAATTAAATTTATATCACTACGTATGTGCATACTTACATATTCTAAATACCCGATTACCCTATTTTCCATACTTTGGATTATCCGGATTTTCGATTATCCGAATGCCTACCAACAACAATTAGTCCGGTTAATCGAGTTTCTACTGTATAAACCAAAATAAACACTATGTTAGATAACGTATTTTCGTGGCAATATTTAAAACAAAAGCTCGCTCGATCCTTTGTGAATGATCTTATTTTTATAAACTTTTTTTGCGATCGATGTTTGTGTAGCTACACGTAAATTATAAGCACGTTTTATTATTAAAAACTTTAAGTATGTTGTTATTTCATTGAAAGTAGCAAAAAAAATGAATATAGTTTAATTACGAATATTTTTCAAAAGAAATTAGCTAAGAATACACCAAATCTCCACGTAAAATATTAAATTTTTTGAAGGTGTTTTCTTAAAATATGTTTTTGTATAGACTACTTGTTTATTATTTAGTTACGTATTTAATACGATTTTGATCTTTTTAAAATAATTTACTATTAATGAGTAAACACAAGGAAATTGAAATTTGTACGTTTTGGAGAACTGCCAAACAATTTTTTTAAATTATTTTGTTACAAAAAAATATTTTTCCATTTTTAGAAAAATCTCTTTAGTTTTTATAGAGTAGTTAAAACTGTAGAGATTTAGAGGCCAGTAGCAACACAGGCGCACAAAGTGTGAATTGAAACGGGACAGGTTATCGGTTTGATTCCCATCCAAGGAAATAAAATATTCAATATTTTCATTTCTTCGCTCTGGTGTCGAGGCAAAGCGCAGCGTTGAGTGAAGCCATTAAGCACGCAATTCCTTCAGAGTTCGGCGGAAAAAAGGGAAGTGCCATAACACTAGGTTACCTCTACCTACTCTGCTGTGTGCGGGAGACAGCGTGAAGCTGTTTTTTTAGACAATTTATATAGGAAAATAAAAAGAAACAGTCATGCCTACATATAGTTTATTGAATAAATTACGAAATTCCACTGCAGGCAGCATAATCGCATAGATATCAATCCAAAAGAACAATTGAATCCTAAAAGAAACATACAAAATAAGTTCACACTACTTAGCATTGAAGCGTATCTTGGAATGGTTAAGACCTAAGAAATTAACTTTTTGCATATCCATTTAAAAGTAAAGTTTTTTACTTTTTTTCTAACCTAACCAACCTAAAACTGTAAGCTAAAAAAAGAGGTTATATATATTTTTTATAAGAACTGCTTTATAATTAACCACAGGCACATCTTAACATTGTTTAAAATTCAAATGACTAAATAGGCATCAATTATAAAACTTTTATTTCAATGGTAATTCAAATTGATAAAAAAAGCTACAAAATAAAATAGATTTTAAAATGTTGCCATTACGCTTTTTGGTTATTTAGGCGGGATATAATAACAAACTTGTGACAGACTTTAGTAAAATCTCAAAAGTTTACCTTTTAAGACACTTAAGGTGTAATTCAATATAATGTTAACGCCTGCTTAATTTACAATATATAATATGTATATTCTCGAGAAAAAAAAAACTAATATTTTGACGAAAATAATATAAAACCAATCAAGCTATATATTTCGTAAAAAAGGGACAATGCTTATTATACCATATTATTGAGGTTTCACATATTTCACAAATTTTCAACACTGGCAATACAATACATACATACAAAAAGTAAACACTGGCAACACTGAAAACCACATGCTAGGGCCTAACTAATGTATAGCGATGAGGCCAGATTCTAGTAACTTCTGTATTTTAGCTGCAATGGCTGGGTTTTTGAGATGATCTTGTAAAGCTTGGGGGTCCTGTTGCATTTGTTCTAGAATGCACCTCATTGCTGGGTCTCGAAGTATCGATTGGACTTCAGGGTCGGCCATTGCACGTTGGCGTACCTAGGATAATAAACATTTAAAATTTTTATACTTTTCGCCCACTTAGTTATTGTTATGTTATAGACAAGTTATACAGTATTTTTATATAAGTTGTAGCGTACACATACTTTATTTTAATCCATTCATCATCATAAACTTTTACTTTTATTTATAAAATTATATATAAATACTCAATTATGATTGTTAGAGATCTCATGAAAAAGAGGGTAGTTGTAGATACAAAAGACTATAATACGTATATCTCACGAAATGTGATAGTTAGACAATGAAAATTTTCATTTCTTTTGCCCCTATACAAAATACTAAAAAAGAAATAAATAAATATTCATCAGCGTTCCCATATAGCAAACATTATTATTTTTGCCGTTTTTATAGATAATGGTACAGAAATTTTCGAGTGCGAATCCAACTCGCACTTGGCCGGTTTTGAATATGAGTTGTATGTTGTTGATTTAATATCTATCATTCATGATCTCATTTTTTTATGATCTAACAAATTACGTTTTTCGACACTTCTTCCTACAATGTAGGTAGTTAAAAAAGCTAATTTGATTTTCAATATGCATTTTGTTTTTAATTTACTTAAGATAATAAAATGTAATCATTTCATCATGTGGTAAAAGAAAGTGCGATTAACAAAAATCTACAATATTTCTCCTTTGGTTTAGATTAAAAAAAAAACGATATAGAAATATTTAAAATTACATTTTAAAATATAAAACTTATGACTCCAGAATATTCTGATGCCCACCCCAGACATTATACTTAAAACAAAAGCTGCCTCGAAAAATAACATGTAAATAAACATATCTGTTCAAATCTAGTCTAGGAAATATATGCGATACTCTTTTGACCATACCTCTTCAGGATTGGAATTGAGTTGCGTAGAGCACGCTCTGTAGCCTTCCAGAGCTTCGGCATTACTTGGATCCAGCTCCAAGGCCTTTTGATATGCATTAAGAGCTTTAGAGTGCTGTTGCATACCCTGAAATTATAAAAAAAGATTAAAAATAGTTTTAAATTATTAAAGGTTGTTGTGACGCAGGGGTACTAGGGTGCACCTGAAAGCGTGATTTGGATGAAATATTTAATATTTTCATTTCCTCGTTCTGATAACAAGGTAAAAAGTGCGGTGTTAAGTTCCGCCACTCCACACGCCATTTCTCGAGAATTCGGCATAAAGTGAGAAACAGGAGTGTCTTAATACTAGGTTCCTGGGATCCCTCTCCGTACCCTGCTATGTGTGGTGGTAGAGTGAAGCTACAAAAAATACCTGAAGTATTTTCCCCTTTCTGATCCATCCTTTGATGAACTTGGGGTCCAATTTGCAGCATTGATCGCAGTCCCTCAATCCTAGATCAAAAGCAGCCAGTTTAGTATAGCACGCCGCCCTGTTAGAATATAGCTTAGGATCGTCCGGATTGCGTTTGATAGCTTCAGTGTAATGTTTCATTGCTGTGCTGTAATCACCTGAAAGGAAAATATAAAAATAACAAGATAAAATGTATAATTATGTTTAGTCCTACTATTAATTAATATTATAAATGTGAATCAGCTTCACGCTGTATCCCATACACAGCAGGGTAGGCAGAGGGAACCTAGTGTTAAGACACTCTGTTCCTCACTTTCTGCCGAATTTAGGAGGCATTGTGTGTTGAGTGGCAGAACTCAACGCGGCGCTTAACCTCGACACCAGAACGAAGAAATGGAAATATAAATTTAAGTAAATATTTCATCTTCTCGAGTGGGGATTGAACCCACAACCAATCAGTTTTACAGTCACACTTCGTGTCGCTGCGCCACGACTGGCCTCACTGATTAAATCAGATTTTTAAAAATGTAAAAGTGTAATGTTTGTTCCACTTTCACACAAAACCTACTGATGATTTTGATGAAACTTTATTTTGTAGCTTATACATCAGAACAACACATAAGCTACAATTTATGTAGACTGCATGAATTTGAGCATTTGAAACCATTCAGGCTTTTAGTACAACAACATCATAAAAAATTTACATATAGTTATATTTTTTTTAATTTTTAATTATTTACGGCATTTCCTTTCAAATCATATTTTTTTGCAAATGAAATGAGAAATTTTCAAAAATAATGTTTGTTTCACTAGAAATACATACAATTATTTCTTAAAATATATTTAAAATTATAAACTATCAAAAATCATTCAATAAATGGAGTAATACTGCTGTTAAAATCAGAACTATAGTAAATTATAACATTCTGTTTTTTGGAAAAGATAAGATTTAACAGTTAATGTAAAATACTTCAGATGTTAATATTAAAATCTATCAATTAAAAGTGCTTTTTCAACTGTGTAACAGCATCTGACTATAAAGTTCAATTCACATTTAGATAGTCATGAATAATTTTTATTTCGCTGCTTAAAGATAAATTATGGCATTGAGTTCCACTGTCGAAAATGTTTCAAAATAGGGTGGAAGGCGGAGAATAAGACAAACAATAACCATCTCAACACTAGACAAAAACCTACCTTTCTTAAAGTATTCATTGCCAAGTTCCTTCTCTTGTTCGGCTTTGACTGGATCTACGTAAGCTTTTTTTTCTTCCTCCACAATCTTCTTTTCCACTTCACTAAGCAGTGTTTTAATTTCAGGCGTACGATGTTCCGACATAGACTTTTCAAAGCAAGTCTTTGCTAGCTTCCATTGTTCCATTTTCTTGTATGCATTACCTGGTTACAAAATTAATAAATAAAACTCTTTATTGCGTACATAATAGAAATTGAAGCCGTCACTTGCGTGTGACTGCTAACGTAACAATTGTGGGTTCGATTCCCATTCGGGGATTAAATGATTTATTTAATTTCTTCCTTCTAGTAACAAGACAAAGTGCGGCGTTGAGTTTCGCCACTGAACACGCAAAGTGGTGACAGAGTAAATTAATACTAAGTTCCCTCTGCCTACCCTACTATATACGGTATACAGCATGAAGTAAAACAAAATATTAGAGAAAAACTTTTACAAGAACAGACAAAAAAAGGTACAAAAAGACAACTTAAAAGCAAACAAACATTTTTTATATTTTCACAAGTGGAGAACCTGTGAAAATATAAAAAATGTGTCTTCTGTCTGTCTGTGGGTTCACCCTGTTATGTGCAGGGTGTACAGCATCAAGCCAAAAAAAGAGTACCATGTCATGCTTTGTCTTGTTACCAGAGAGACAAAATGAAAATAACTTATTTCCGTAACTGGAAATCAAACTGGAAATCTGGAATCACAACTGTTATGTTTATAGCCAGATTCTGCTAAAACTGCAGAAAATAAATAAAAATACTTACCAATTCTAGTGAATGCTTTGGCGATAAGCTTGAAGTCAGCTCTATTCTCTCTGCCAATTTCAATTGCCTTTTCACATTCTTTAATACACTTTTCATATTCCTTTTGTTCAAAGTACACAGCCGCCATGTTTGTATAGAAAGTTATATCGGTTGAATCATGTTCTATTGCTTTATTATAATGCGATATGGCTGCATCAAATTCCTTTTTTTTGTAACATTCATTGCCTAAATCTTTTTCTTGTAAAGCTAATCTACGATTTTCAGGTAAATCTTCATATTTTGGTGCAGCAGGTTCTTCTGTTTTTGGTTTAGGTGCAGGTTTTTCAGGAACTGGTGGATCTACATCCATTGGGAATCCTTGGTCTAGACCAAGCATAACACTGAGTGTTGTTAGCATCCTTTTGTCCTCCATTTTGGAGTCTAAACTTGTTATGTCATAGGGATTGATACTCTGTTTGAAAAGAAAATTAAAATATTTTATAAATATAAATTAATAGAATTCACATATTATATGAATTGTTTATTTATATAATAAATGTAACTTATTTAACTTTCTTATATTAATAATAACTTTTCAGACAGCAAAAATAATAAAATAATGTGAGTATTTAAAATAAATATACCATGTTGCATTTTTATGTAAAAAAATATATATGATTATAATAATACATCATATTAGAGAATGGAAATAGAAATCTGCTTATGATTATATTTAGAAGTTATCCCATATTCTACTGTTAGTCAAGATGAAGGTTACAGAAGTAGAGTCTAGGATTTAAATTTATATAGAGCTAATGCTTTTTAGCCTAAATGATAAATTATGTAGTCAAAAAGTGTGACTGTAAACATTTCTGGTTGTAGGTTCGATCCACATTCAAGAAAATCAAATATTTATTTATAAGTATATTTCCATTTCTTCACTCTAGTGTTGAGGCAAACAGCAGTGTTGAGTTCCACAACTCAGCATACAATGCTGCCAGAATTCAGCAGAAAGTAGGGAACAGAGTGTTTTAACACTAGGTTCCCTCTGCCTTCCTTACTGTGTGTGGGATACAGTGTGAAGCTCATAATATGTATGTTAATTTGTAGAAAGTCAAGAAATAATTGTAGATAATACTCAAAACCAAATCAAAATATACATATTATTATTATTTTGTGTTACAGTTATGCTAAATGTATTATCAAATTACTTTGTTATAACTAGTCTATAAGACAAAGGATAGTGTATTTTTGGTGTTAATATACAATATTGATAAAAAAAATACTAAAGATAATGCTAGTGAGTAATAAGTTAAATAGTAACTTTATCTTTACTGACCTCAACCATACTGACATACTCAGGATCCTTGAGCCATTCCCTAGTTGTAGGATTTGCTTTTAATTTTTCAAACAAAGCTTGTGTTCTCATTTTAACTTGTTTCTTTACTTCTTCTAGTCCTGAAGATAATTGCTGATTACTTGGTTCAAGTTCTAGACCCTTCTCGTAAGCAGCAATAGCCTCTTCATGCTTCCCAAGATAAGCTAGAGCACTACCTTTGCGAGAATACCCCTTGCTCCATGAAGGATTAAGTGACACAGTTTGGTTTGCATCTTCCAAAGCCGACCTATAGTTACCAGCTTTAGCGTAGGCCGCCGAACGATTGCTAAACAAAACGTGGTTTTTTGGATCTAATTCTATTGCACTGGTGTAATGTTTTATGGCTTCATCATAATTTCCAGACGACAGAGCAGCGTTCCCCTTTTCTTTTAATTGATTAACCTAGAAGTTTATTTGAATATTAATATGTTAGCCCCTTTTCCGAATGAAACAGCTGAAATCGGCATAACCTTACCTGTTCCATGATATCTATTTTTATTATTATTATAAATAATCAGATCACAGTTAAATAAGCACTTCGCTAATTAATATAGTTTTACTTTGCACTATCACTCTTCTAGTACTTTAACAAATCTAGAACTAAAATATCTGAATTGTAAATGAACGGACACTGACACTTCAAATTCGAGAATTTTCTGGTTAAATGCTATTTCACATGTAATTTTTAAAAATGGTAACATTGACGTAAACATGACAAGCAAAAAATTGTATTTATCGTACGGTACTCAAATTAAGAATTCTTTAATATATTATATGACCCTTAAATAATTTATATACTTATAAATAACTTAAAATAATGATACTTCTGATTATTTTTATGATTAACAACAATTTTAAGTAAAACTCGAAAATAAGTGGAAACTCATAAGCTTTTCGTATTATTTATCTGTGAAACCAAACTGTAGGCAACTGGTACCTAAATTTAATCTGTTACACGCTAGTGTCACGCTAATCGCTATTTAGTAATATTCGTGATTACATTTGACGAACGTTGTGGGGAATACCAAGTGAATTGTGGTGATCGATGGCAAATTGACTGCTTTTTTTGAAACATTAACGGGTCGCGCGTTCCCGTGAATCCTGGTGACTCATCGAAGTTTCTACATTTGTCACCATGGACACCGATGATGGTGAATCTTCCAGCAGCGGGCCCATGTCTAGCCTGAACAGCTTGTTTTCTTTCACAAGCCCTGCTGTTAAAAAGTTACTTGGCTGGAAACAGGTACAATTATATTCCTTGTGCATGAATTATAAATTACAATATACAATATAAAGTTTTCCATTGGGTACAACAGAACGAGCGCCCTATCTTTGATATAAATACCGCATAGAAAATTGTGAAGTTATTGCATTATGAACAATTTACGTATTTCTCTTGTAATATACATTCGATTACTAGCTTAAAAGAAGCATATTACTAAATGAATTAATCTGATATCTTATTGATAAATGCATAAATAAGTATGTTATTTATTGTGTGTACACAATTAAACGACTATCTCCAAGATACTTGTATTTTCTGAAAAGTGTGTATATAGTTTTTGCAAGTGAATCTTTTAACATTTTTCTTATGAATAAATTTAAATTATATCTAACCATTATCTTAAATTGTACATATTTAATCTTCTTTAAACAATTAGTCAAAACATTAAGCAAACTATGATTAATCTTAGTATAATATGTTATCTGCAACTGTTTATTTAAATTTTTATTAAGTACATATTCTAAACTAATTTTGTTTGCAAATAAAAAAGTGTATTTATAAATTTAGGTCAACTATTACTTATATAATTCTGAAGCTGTTGAGGTGCATCAGCACAACATCTGACTGTAAATGTGATAGTTGCGGGTGCAAGTTTCCATTTGGAAGTATTGATCACTTTCATTTTCTCACTCTGGTAACAAGACAAGGCAGTGTTAACTTCTGCTCACACAATTTCTCAGAGTGGTTTGAGTTTGACAGATAGATAATACAAAAAGTTTATAACTATATGTTAATAATCCCTCCGGGACTCGGCGGAAGGTGGTCAATGGGTTGTTGTAACACTAGGTTCCCTCTGCCTACCCTGCTGTGTGCGGGATATGGTGTAAAGCTGATTAACATTTTTTTAAATATTAACATATTAATAAAAAGGAAATATCATTATTTTAAGTTATTTATAAGTATATAAATTAGGGTCATTGAATATATAAAAAATGGGCAGGACACGGAAAATGGAGTGTGTAATACTAGGTACTTTCTACCTTCTGTGCTATACACAGGATACATTGTGAAGCTACAAATACAAATGAATGATAATATATAGAAAGCAGTTAAAAGTGGAGATTACAAAATATTGTATACTTTTTTAAATTCATTGATTTATAATACAAATTAATATAATATTTTTATTTTATATCTATTAATAATGAATATATATTAATTTGTATTTTAAATCAATGAATTTTACAAAAGTATCAATATTTTGTAATTACCATACTACAAATTACTGTTTGTAGTATGGTTTCTATAAACCCTACTGTTTGTGGGTTCAATTCCCATTGGGGGAATGATTGTAATTTAAATCATTTTTTTTAAAGGAAAATTTACAAGTGGACTTTCTTAACACAACATACCTCCGCCTACTTTGTTTTGTACAGGATATAGTGTGATTATAAAAAAGAAAGTAAACTAAAGATTTTAAAATTTTTGGTTCTTCTGAAAACATCTTAAGATAAAATTGTGTTCAACACATTTGTAAAACAAATTTGAATTGTATACTTTAAAGTAGCATAAATCAGATCTCTAAATGTTTGGTTTTCACCTTTTATGTTGATATTTATGAATACTTATTACTTATTTACTTGAAAAAGTTATAAATAAATTGAACAATACCACACCACCACTTTATGGAATCTGAAAAAATAAATTTTATTACTATTGTTAGTAAAGTTGTTATTATATGATAAGTACTATTAGATATATTCTATATTCTTGCTATCAATATTTTCTATATATATGACTCAGTCTATTGGCTTCAAATATTTGTAAGAAATGAATCATTGCACTTAATATTATGATGAACGCCTATTTTTTTTTCATTCACTATATTATGTAACATTATATTTAAATTATAATATATTAATACTTTATTGGTATGTTTTAAATATTTCTTTTAGTTTCATATATCTTCTGCATATGTTAGATACATATAGAACCTATTCACCCTATTCACAGAGCCATAAGATAAAAAATACAAATAAAAAAGGTTACTTTATAGGTAACGATTAATCAAGTTATTATATTAAGTAAAAAAAAATAATTTATGGAAGTAATATGCTGATAGCACTGTAAATAATATTATTGAATAATGTCTAAAGAAGTTATTAGTTTGCATTTTGCATTAATTGCACTTGTACAATGTGCAATTTAAAAAAAAATTAAGTGCAAAGAAACATACTTACAATAATCAAAAATTGTTTTCATATTTAAAGCTGCAAACATTGTAAAAATCTATATTAAAATCTAAAAATGTTTCTTTTCACCACATTTTATGGTATTATAAACACCAATAATTATTTTATTATTTTTTTAATAATGTTTGACATGTAAAATCACCCAAAAGCCAACTTGTTCTTAAACTTGGGTTGCATTTTAATATTATAAAAATAAATAACTATAATAAATTATAGAGCACAGGTACTACGGACATTTTTCATTAAAATGTGATATTTTGTTATCTCTGCCATTTTCGTATCAGTCAACCTGTTGATAACACAGTATTCTGTTGTTACTTTTGTTGTTGTTGTTTTATTAAGTTTCTTGTTTTGTTGAGTGTAAAGTTGTTTTGCTGATTATTTTCTTTTTGTTATATTGAATTTTTCGTATTTTAAAAACATGAGTAAACTTGAACATTAAATAGAAATTTAAGAGTTACATAAAAGTTTTAGAAACAGTATCTTTTGTTTTTATTTTGTTATATTGAGTGTCTTACAATTAATAAAAGAAATGTAATCAATCTTTGGGGAATTGGACCTATAATCATTTTAAATAAATTCTGACACTATTTTGTGTATTGTGGTTGTAGTGCACACCACAATTACTTAACATTTTTTTTTATCTTCACACTATAATGTTATACCCGCGGGTTACCGCATCTAGTAGGCTAGACAGAAGGAACCTGGAAACCTAACCGGCCAACCTGACACTCCGTTCCCATTAAAACACCCCCGTTCTTCACTTTCCGCCGAATTTTCTAGACATTACGTGTTGAGTGGTGAAACTTAACGCCGCGCTTTGCCAGAACGAGAAAATCAAAATATTATATTTCATTCTCCCGAGTGTCAATCAAACCACCCACAACCATCGCGTTTACAGTCGCACACTTGTCTCCCTGCGACACGACGGCCCCTCATTCATGAAATATTTTACCTCATAAAAGCATATGAGATACAGCATGAAGTTAAAAAATGCTATGTAATAATGTAGACACTTGATAAAAATCTTAGTTACCTGTTTATTAACAGCAACTGGTTATTACTAAAATAACAGATAATTTAACAAAACAAATTTACTATACTCATATATATATAAGTATATTATAAATAAGATAAAAGTTACAATTAAATATGAAATCAGCAGTAAAGTTTTGGAAACTCCAAAACTTATTATTTATATTGTGTACATTATTTGAACTATGATGACATAAAAAATAAGCAAACATTTCTTTTTCTTTTGACTGTTCTTCTATTTTGCTAATGGTAGGTAGACATTGATTGTTCTATAATATATAACATAATCTAAGATAACGTTGGTATGCTAGTTTTGTTAAGTCTAGTCTAGTTAGTGTATAAAAATATCACTTTATCTTCGGGGGCTTCAAACCTACAACCATCATATTCTGTAATGCTAATACCACAATGGCGCCAATGACAAATTTAAATATTGTGGATTAACTGGCGCAGCCTAACGCCACGCTTTGTTTTACCAGTGAAAATGACGATAATTTAAATTCTAAACGTAATAAAAGTCTAACTTCTGAGATCGGGAAGAACCCAAAAATAAAAAATCTTTTGCCATTTCCAGGGCGATGAAGAAGAAAAATGGGCTGAGAAAGCGGTGGATAGCCTCGTGAAGAAGTTGAAGAAGAGGAAAGGGGCCATCGAGGAGTTGGAACGCGCGCTATCATGCCCCGGCACGCCGTCGAAATGCGTCACTATACCGCGGTCTTTGGATGGACGATTGCAAGTGAGTTTTGATAAAATTTACTATTTGTTGTTCAGCTTCACGCTTTATTAAGCATGTACGAAGAATCAAGTGTCAAGACACTCCATTTTAACTCACAATTGTCACATTTTCACAGTCAGACTGATGTCATATTAATATTTATTTTGTAACAAAATCGATGAGGCCTTTATGGCGCATTGACGTGCAACTGTAAGGGTGTGACTATACTCGTAAATGGAGTAATTATTTATTTAATATTTTTTATTTGCTCGCTTTGGTACCAAGGCAAATAGCAGTTTTGAGATCCGTCACTTCCACAGCAGAACATGCAACTCCTATCATACAATTTGACAGAAAGTAGGGTGTAAAGTGTCTTAACAGTAGGTCCCGTCTGCCTAGGGTATTTTAATATTTAGGGTATTATATTTTATAAAAGTTTTTTTTTTCTTTTCGCTTAACGTCCAACCTGCATAACAAAATGAATTCAGCTAATAATATTTATCTAATATAAAAAAGCAAAAAGTTAATTAGTCTCATTATCTAATTTTAGTTGAACATAATTATACCTAAACACAGTACTTATGTTTAAATTTTATCATCTTGTATCAAATACCGAGTTAATTAAATAATTGTAAATTCGTTTACACTAATTCCGGAGTCGTGTTATTTTCTTGGAACTATCATATATTATATATATACAAAATGTAACGCGTTCGACGGTTCAACGGTTGTCTATGGGTAGAGGACCTCAATAACCCCATGCCAACATACATAGTTGGCAGATTTTTGAAGAAAATTGTCAAATATACCCCGAATTTTGAGTCTGCGTGCATGATTTTTTTCCCAATATAGCTCGTGGTACAGGGCCACAATCGTGCGAGTGTAAACGAAACAGAGTTTGATTTAAATTCGAAGAAATGAAATATCTAATATTTTCATTTTTTTGCTCATGGAACGTCATCACGCAATATCAGAATTTGACGTGTAGTGTGAAGATGAAGTGACGAACGGAATCTTAATGGAAAAAATAACACTAGGTTCCCAGGTTCCCTATGCCTACTCTGCTATGTGTGGGATACAGCGTGAAGCTAAAAAAAAATCTAATTGCAAGTAGTATCTTAACGAGGTTAATTTTAACTGTTTCAGGTATCTCATCGTAAAGGCCTTCCACATGTAATATACTGTCGTGTGTGGCGGTGGCCCGATTTACAAAGTCATCACGAATTGAAACCTTTGGAGATATGTCAATATCCTTTCAGCGCTAAGCAAAAGGAAGTGTGCATTAATCCTTACCACTACAAACGTGTGGAAAGTCCTGTTTTACCACCAGTTCTTGTGCCTCGCCATTCGGAGTTCGCCCCAGGGCATTCTTTGTTACCCTTTCAAAGGACCACGGAGCCTGCTATGCCCCACAACGTGTCGTATTCAGGATCTGGGTTCCCACCTTCAGCTACTTCAGAACTCCCAGACACTCCACCACCCGCGTACTCCCCTCCATCCGATGATACAGAACCTCCAGGCGAAGTTGCTCCGGTTTCTTATCAAGAGCCTCTTTACTGGGCGTCGGTTGCCTATTACGAATTAAACTGTCGTGTTGGTGAAGTTTTTCACTGCAACTCCCATTCGGTAGTTGTCGATGGTTTCACAGATCCATCGAATAATAGCGATCGTTTCTGTTTAGGGCAGTTAAGTAACGTCAATCGAAATTCCACTATAGAAAATACCAGACGTCATATAGGCAAAGGTGTTCATTTGTACTACGTAGGGGGAGAGGTTTACGCCGAATGCTTATCGGATGCGGCCATTTTCGTACAAAGTCGTAATTGTAACCACCATCACGGCTTCCATCCATCTACAGTTTGTAAAATACCACCAGGTTGCTCCTTAAAGATTTTTAATAATCGCGAGTTTGCCCAATTGCTTTCCCAAAGTGTGAATCATGGATTCGAAGCGGTTTATGAATTAACCAAAATGTGTACCATACGAATGTCCTTCGTGAAAGGCTGGGGGGCGGAGTATCACAGACAAGACGTGACTTCCACTCCATGTTGGATTGAAATACACTTGCATGGCCCTTTACAATGGCTGGATAAAGTTCTTACCCAAATGGGTTCTCCACATAACGCGATTTCTTCAGTGTCTTAGCCTTTTCATAAAATTAATTTACCCACCGTGTGTTATTTCTTGGTGAAATTGGCTAATCTCAAACTATGTTTTGTTCTTTGTGGATTGCACACTTCATGTTTTTTTATTAGTTCTTTTGGGCTTAAAATAAGTTATTGAAATAAATTCTCCTGTCACCGACATTGAATTTTGAGTTTTACAGTAAATGATGCATCGCAAGTTTGCAATCCGCTGTAAATTCGTGTATAACATTTTTAAGAGTTGCTGTTCTATGTAGCAATTATATATAAACATATATATTTTTAAAATGAATATGCCCAAACATTTTTATAAAGTTTAGCTCAAATTGTGTGTCCAATATGGAAGAACGTAAGACGTATTTTTAAGTACTTGTATTTTATAAAGACATACATTAATGGATTATACTCGTGATTGCTTTATAGTAAAAATATCGGTTAAAGACCGTTTAACAGTGTAGTAACCCCTCAGAAAAACTCAGAGGTGTCAATTAACATTTAATTCACATTAAATAGCATTATTACTTTATTGGTATGCATTGGTACCACTTTAATTGTAACCAAACACTAATTGATTTCTCTGAGTGTAGGTGGAATCAATAGATCATTTCTATTGTATCTTCTATACATAGGTATAGATAAAATTAATTGTCATCGTCGTATGTGTGTAAATAGGAAGGAATTTGAAAGGAAAGGTCACAGGTTCGATTATAGATCGCAAGAATATGGTATGTCACGGTATTGTAATTATACGAATATTATAACAATATAAAGCTTCTAGTTACTGAAAGATGCAATTTTTATTTTAGACTAACGTTTACATTTTATGTTTTATGTTTTAAGTGGTTAGGTGGCTCCGGTATTTGTATTAAATTTTATTTGATTTTTTTATTGTAATGAAACATATATTTTGGATAGTTAAGTGACGATTCCAATTAAAGGCTTTAAAACAAGATCACCAAAATCAAATTTTAAATCTTTAAAAAAAATAAAATAAATAATAACTGTTATATTTTTTTATATTAATTGACGTTTTGATTAAAAAAATCATATTGAAAAGAATTCCAATAAATTTGAAGTTATTTACAAAACATATTACTGACAAGGTTTAAAAGTATCAATTTGTGATTAAATGTAAATAATATTCGTTTTAGGGGCCACTTACATTAGATTTGTAATATATTAAGTGTTTATGTGTTCTTAAATAATGTACTAAATATATGTTTTTTAGTTTTGTCATCTTTATAATATGAGACCAAAAGTAAAATTTAAAATATTGAAAATCTACATATTTTAAAAAATACCAATGATGTATTGATTTATGAAAATATGTAAGTATGTAGAAAAAGCCCAAAAATTGTATTAGCCATATATGTAATCTCTGATAGCTGTTTCATTAGATTTTCCCAAGATGGCTGGACAATATTAAATTATCTTTACTTTAAATCTAAAACAGTTATTAATATACGACAATCAATTTTCAATGTAACCACAAAAATATTTAACAATACGCAAAATTTACATTTACACATCCATATAGAGATGCAAATATATGAAAAATCTTCCACATAAAAAAAATATTATAACATCTGTCAATCCTTATAAATAATTTACATTAATATGTAAATTCTTATACAAAAGTTGTATAGATTAGACATTCTTATTTATTTGGTTAAATCAAAGAGTATTTGAAATGAAAATTCAATGGAGTGCATGTGCCATTGCGTTAGTGTGTAAATTGGGAATTTACTGAAAGTATTTGGATAGATTGTTTTTTCGTTGTAAGAGAATAAGATTTTTGAACTAATTTTGTTATCTGTATTTTTTTATGGTAAAAAATATGAAATGTGTCGTACAAAATTTCTGTGGTGTCTTAAACCAAATTGGGACCGCACAGACGAAATTTAATATTGTATTGATCTCAAAATATTATAATAATAAGTTTTTTAGTTCCTTCTGAAACACACTGTAGTGCGTCCCGTGCCTTATTAATTGTGAACACAATAAAAAAATCTTTTTATATGCTTAAACTTCAGTTGAATATTTTACATGTCACGTTTCACAGTGAAAATTAAAAAAAATCTTACAATGTCTACACATACACATATTTTTTAAGTTGATAAATTTTAATTTAGCCTTACTTTTACTATTATATATGTATATTATAATCATAAATATTTACACGTTTTACATATATAAATTATGTTTAAGTATAGTTCACATAGATAGTAACAAAGCTGCCAGCGAAATATAGATTATATACGAAATAACAATGATGACCATATTTTAAAATCAAATAAATAAATTATAAACAAAAATTTAAATTATAAATGTTTGGTCAATATATTAATTACATTACAGTTTACAAAGGCTATATATAACCTGCGATTTTGTATATTCAGCTTGTTTTATACTAATATAAATAATACGACGTTTTAATCTGTCTATAATAAAATAATACAACGTAATGTGTAATGTGTACAACCGTCCTTATAAATGCCTCTGAAGTTCAGTGCTATTTAAAAAAAATAAAAAAATACGTGTATTTTAACACTAGACGCACGCAGAAAAGCGTAAATTTAAGACAAAAAATGTCAGATTAATAATATATCACATTATAAGCTTAATACTTGTGCCTATTAAAGAAAATAATAACTGAAAGATAACCTTCCAAGGTAAAGATTTGAAATTGTCGGGATACTTTATTTAACCGTAAACAAAAAAAGAAAAGAATTTAAAGCAGATCTGAACAAGTTAATATAAATTGATAGTAATTATTAACGATAAATACCTGTTTTCTTATTCAACACTTATAAATATGGTTGCCATTTTGAATTTTATATAATATAGTGCCTTTACAATGTTAACATACATGCCTTATTTGAAAAAGTTTTTATTTTTAATTATTTATAACATTTCTGCGTCTGGCGTCACGTCGTCGTATCGTATATATACACACAGGGTTTTTATGAAAATTCTAAAATTAGAAGTTTGGTAAAATAAATTTACTATCTTTGCTTTCACATTACAATGGAGAATTAAGAATATTTCCCAAAGAACTCAACAGTTGATTATTATATTAGTTCTGAAATACAATATGTTCCATTAATGTAACATTATTTTATAATTATAAAGTAAATAATTCTTAGACAGCAAATATTGTTATAAATGACAATTTATTGTGTAGAATTTTTATAAGCCTTATAATTAAATTAAATAATTCATAAAAGACTATATGAGGTTTTTTCAAATTGAATTTAAAATATTATAAAAATGACTTAAAATAACTGTAAATAGATTCAATGTTTGGCGTTATATACTGGTGTCAATATTTTTAGACTGGCGTGACCAATGTCAATGTTTTTTGGACGTGACATTATTATCTTTTTAAATGTATAAATTATATAAACAAGGTGTATAAATCGGAAAATTGAAGAAATGTTTGAATTTAAAGGTTAAAGTCTCAATTTAGTTAAATGCTGGGATTTTGATGTATATGTATGTTGTGTTGTTTTTGTGTATAAATGCTATTTAGTGACTTTTACGCTATTGCATTTTATTTTTTAATTCTATAACTAATAGCTATACAGTGTGTCTTTTTTTAAAAAAAATCTAAGTTCGTATAGCATTGAATCAAATTAAGTATTTTTTTTATTTAAAAGTAACACATATAAGGCTCAAAGTGTAAAAGTCTTTATAGCAATTACTTAGAAATATAATATCGAGTTGAAAGCATGATAACCAGTTTTTTGAGAACTAAAAAAGTATATGAAACGGTAAGACAATAGGGTTCTACATTGAATTGCTACACTAAGTAAATATAAGCGTAATAGATGCCATTGTTCATGTATTTTTTTTATTATGAACATTTTCCCCGTTTATTAAGTAATAAAGTTTCTTTTATTTAGAATAATGGGTTTTATTTTAGTTGAAGTTGTAAAACTTTTAAGGAATCCTCTGATAGTCCCTCCTTTACTCCCAAAACAATCGAGAGAGCTTTTGTTCTGTTTACAGAGTGGTTTAGAGGAAACGCAAAGCCGAAGTGTCAAGCCTTTCACAGATCGTTGGATCCCCAACGATCCCCAATGGCTCTACGTTGTATGCGATCAAATGGGTTAGGCTGTTACTGGGGTGCACCAGCCCAGAGATGAGAATAGTACTCCATATGAGGCTGAGGCTGGGGCCTATAAAGGGCCAATAAGTGTTTTGGGGTGAAGTACGTTTCGTTTCCAAATGATTTCGATTCTGGCAGTCGCTCAAAACGCTAAGGCCCAATGTGCTGATACTGCGAGCGCTTTAAGGGAGAAGGAAAGTGTTTTGGGAGATTGGCGACTTGATAATTTTTTAGTGGTTAACGCGCAAACTTGCGTCTTCTTGGGGTTGAATTAAACTAGGTTCCTTTCAACCCATTGGAAAACAGCCCTAAGGGTTGCCTCAAAAGAGGATACAAGTGTATTTCGGCACGGAAAGACTTGCGCGGCCAGAGTAAACAGCGTCTAATGCTAGAATCTTCTAACATGTCATTGATATGAAGAAGAAACAGCGTATGGGACAGCTCACAGCCTTGGGAGATGCTAGCGTGCGCGAGCATATATTCTGACCAAAAAACCGTCGATAACGACATAGATGCTGCGACCAGTGAGAAAGTTGGCGATCCACTTGCGTAAATTCTGGAGAAACCCATACGAGTTTAGTAAGGAGCATCCCATGCCACGCCCGATCGAAGGCCTTCGCCATGTCCAGACTAACTGCCAAACCCTCTCCCTTGCTTTTGATAGCCACAGCCCAGCGCTAGGTTAGGTAAACCAGAAGATCACCCTTTGAGCGACCATAGTGGAAGCCACATTGACGGTCATTAATTAATCATAATGTAATAATAAGTGATCCTTTAGAAAAACGGAGGTTTACAGTGGGAAAGATGGCTTCGTATACAAGGATGACAAATCAACAGGAGAAAATGCCCCACCCATTTACAAAGCATCTTCGGACAACCCAATCCTCGTCGTAGCTCGATGTATGGATGTAGCGCTGTAACAAAGGATCATTAACACTGCGCACACCATTCAAACCTCCAGCAATCCAATAAGTATCTCCCATTGGGAGCTACCGAAAATGGGTGAATGGCGTTCCTGTCTGCGGTAAATCCACCTGGGTGGTCAACAATTTCATAGTGATCTGATAGCAACTACAACTACTGAGGCAGCTGAGGACCTTAGGAGTAAGATCACTTTTAGTTGCACAAGGGATGCAAAGCTCAATGTCAGCACGATCGCTTCTATTCTGGTAATCAGTGTTACAGAAAGGCCTAGGCCGACTTATCGTGGACGAGGCATTAATTAATCATATAGGGGCAATCGTAGTGGTGGCCATATTATCAAAGGCCAAGACGTTTACATTTATTAGAGACAAACCATCTATCCTTTATCAGCAGATTAAACCTCTTTCAAATGCACTATTAGGTAATAAACTAAGGCCATCAAGACCGCTCTACACACCTTTAACAAGACACACAAAAGAATGCATCTACTACTCTGACGCCGAGGAAGACGCTATTGGCAGATTCATTCACCAGGCAAATGCAGATTCTGTGATTGATATAGTGGAATACAACACGGCATGGCATAGGAAATAGGCAACAATGGCTATTTCCTACATAGATGAAGAGACAATAACAATATTACAAAACAAATTAACTGCACTACAATCGACATGATCGACGATCACCAACCCGAATGTTGAAACGAAGGAGCGCAGAAAATTCAAAATATTGACAGATTAATATTTATTTATTTCACATTTTAAAAAAAACCATAGCTGTAGTAAGCGAAACGCAGGAACAAGAAAGGCACGGACGATAAAGGTCTGTTGCAAACAACACACAATCCAATTGGGAAATGGAAGTTTCTGAATGGGAACAGAGTGTCTTAACACTACGTTCCCAGGATCTCTCTGCCTACCGTGCAATATGCGGGATACAGCATGGGCTTAAAAAAAGTAAACAAAGTTAAAAATCTTAGAAATTGATTTAAACGAAACATTTTTTTGGTATTAACCACAAAAAAAAAAGTTCTTGTTAATGTAAGTTTCCAAAGATTAGAACATTCAAATGTTAGATAGAGAATGTCTACAAAATAGTTATCAATCACAATTATTTGTTGGAACTGGAGCATAATTATGAAATCTGTGCCAATTACAGCAACAATATGATGGAGAAATGTAATTCGTTTAAAGTATTAAGAAAAAGCTAATTAAGAAACTTTATATTTTTAACCTTTCTTTTTAAATTATTCTTGATCAATCTCTTTTATATTAGAGCATATATGTAAAAAGCGACAGGCCAGTGACACCACGGCTACACAGATTATTTAGGTTAAACATACCTTATTAAAGAAAGACAACGAAAAAGTTTAACAAAAAAATATTTACTATTATTGCTGGAATAAAAATGAATTAAATATTTTATTAATAATATTGTATATTACCACGACAAGCTAAGCTTACTGATAACAGAACGCCCTACGCGTGGCACGTCTCGTCCCTGATCCGCAGTTAGGAAATACCGTAATTATATAATCGCCAATACTACGCGTTAAGTAACTGACCTAGTTTGTTGAGGGAGGATAAGTAGACTTAATTTTTATTAAGATACTTATACCTAGTATATTTAACTACAAAATCTGAGAATTAAATTATTTTGAATAAATTAAGTATTTGAATAAATTAAGTATGAATGAATTAAGTATTGTTTTTCAGCTTAGCTTAAGCAGAAGGAACCTAATGTTAAGGATCTCCGTTCCCCACTTTCCAAAGAATTTTCAATACATTGCGTTTTGAGTGACGGTACTCAACGCCGCGCATTGTCTTGTTACCAGTGCGGGTACATTAAAACATTAAATAATTTATTCCCCCGAGTAAGAATCGAACTAACAACCGTCGTGTTTATGCATATGCCACTACGCCATGACGGCTTCAAACTATTTTATTATCTTGCTATGCGTGTGTGCTTGCAAATACTTTGTATAGTAAAAGGCAGGGTTGAAATGAAACACTTTTCTACATTTCTAAATTTAACACCTAGCAAAGGTAAACAAGCACCCTACCATTACTTAGTTTTACTTAAAAACGATTTTCATCAATTAATTAAAAACTCGACATGTTGTCACTTTAATCAAAATTTTAAAATATAGAATAATAATATTTCGACATAGCGGGACGTGAACCTATCGCTTGATTGGACAAAGTATTTATATGGTTTTATTTTCAGCTTCACGCTGTGTCCCGCATGTAGCACGTTAGGCAGAGGGAGCCTAATGCCAAGACATTCCGCTCTCCACTTAATTCTGAAGGCATTGCGTGTTGAATGATTTCCAATCAACGCTTTCCTTGACACCACAGGAAAAAAAATAAAATATTAAATATTTCATTTTTAAAGTGAAATTGAACCCACCTAACCCACACACTTAGGACACGGACACTTGTGCCCCTGCGCCTCCGGCCTCACCCCCCACTTACATAGTACCTTAAAAAAATATAAGAGGTTTCTAATTCTAATATATATATACATATATTTTAAAATAACTATTATATATTAGTCATATCGATGTATAAATATAGATGAGCGATATCCGATAGAATTATATAATGTTTGTGAAATAATAATATACAATTTATCGCGATGTCTACTTCGCTTACTGAATGTTAATGATACGTCACGGTCGACTTAGCGAAAATTAGCTTTCCAAGAGACGGTCTACACTATTGAATTGAGATTTTTCAATAGATAAAACTTAGTGTAAAATATTTTTTTTTTTGATTTTTCAATATGTCCTGTACCACTTTATAAAGTGGTAGGAATCGCTTTAAATGTTACACCCTCTACTTCTTTTCTATCAGTTAAAGGGATACTACTTTCTGACAATAACATAAATATATTGGCATATCCAAATGCACCATAATTTCTAATATAAAGAGAGGTTTCTTTTGTTAGGAAAGAAATATTATAGAAATAACTTAAAGTGCAAAAAACAAACAAATGTTTAGTATGTTCAGTATTGACCGAGCCTTCACCTAAAAAGGTTAGACTTTCCGTCGATTAGGGAAAATTCTATACACGTCTTAAACTACCTTGCAATTGTATGTTTATCATTTCAGATATTTGAAACGAATATTAAAAAGTAAATATAGCATACGACGTTATTCACTTAAATACATAAAATTTAATATTATATTAGTTAATAAAGATACTTCTACATTAGAATATTTTTTTCTATTATTCAGTTTTAATAGTTGTTTTTTTTTTCTTTGCAGTAATATATTTAGATCAAGCCAGGATCAGTAATTAGAACTGTATGATTAAAAATTGTTAATTTACTATTAACACAAAAGGTTGTACAGTGACGTTGATATCGCCATAAACAAAGAAGGAAGATAGCTTATAGTAAGGTTAATAGTAAGGAATACTATAACGAGCTGTCGATGAGTTATATTTTTTTTATAAGTATATAATATTAATAAGTCATCCTCCGTTAGTTTGTATATGTGGATTGTAAAATCCTGTTTCTTCCCTTACTCTTAAGAATTTAAGGAAATTCTCTATTAGTTCCCCTAAATTTCTCAAAAAACTATTAGCACACGCTAAAATCTTGCACGGTTGTCCTTTATCTGTCGGTCAATAGGTATGTATAAATATAACCTACGTTAACTCAATGAGTGAGACTTACTTCAAAATATAGAGAAATAGAATATATGTATGAGGCCAGCTGTGGCGCAGGGTCACAAACTATGACTGTAAACCTGACTGGTTTTAGCTTCGATGCCCACTCGAGCAAATGAAATATTTATTTAAATTTATGTTTCCATTTCTTCGCTCTGGTGTCGAGGCAAAGCGCGGCGTAGAGTTCCACCACTCAAAACGCAATGCCTCCAAAATTCGGCGGTAAGTATGGAACGAAGTGTCTTAACACTAGGTTCCTTTTGCCTACTCTGCTGTGGGCGGGGTATAGCGTTAAGGTGATTTAATTTATACAATATATTAATATTTTCTTAACGATTTCCACTGTAAGATAACAGATTACAAAGCAAATTTAGAAATATTATCCTCTTATGAAAATCATAATTATCTACCTATACAATTAAATTACAGTATGTGTAACATAAGTTACGAAAGTGACGAGTATTTGGGCGCGGCGGTTCAATGGAATTTGAATATTATAATTATTGCTTCTAATTCTCGAGCGCTACTGGGGCTGGTTGTGGAATAAATTATTAATGTATTACATGGTTATATGAATCATTAAAAAGAAAATTGTAAAAATCAGGTCAAATGGGCAGGAGTTTAAGAAAAGTGAATTACATTATGTATTAGAGGAGTAAAGTATTATATTTTTTAAACATTTTTAAAGTGTTATTCTACACTTAGGAAAGAAAAATACTTATTTAGAAACCCGCGCTTGCGCACCTGTGGAGGCGCGGGTTCGAGTCCCGCTACGTTCAAATTTTTATACGTCTTGTAAATAAGTAAAGTATTATATTTTTTTATATCTTTTTAATGGAAAAAGACAAGGCAAACGGGGCTGGTACGGTTACCTGATGGTAAGTAATTACCACCGCCTACGACCCCGTGTAACACCAGAGGAGCTAAGGTGCGTTGCCGGCCTTTAAGGTAGAGATAGATATGTATTATAGAAATTGATGGCTTCGTCGCTTAGTGTCACAGACTCACAGCATCTGACAATAAACTGATTGTGGGCTCTCAGGTCAATGAATTATTTTCGTTAACCTTTTTTGGTAACACAAAGTGTGATTTTTAAACTGATTACCGTAACGCACCATTCCCCCTGCCGATGTTGTAAAGCCATAAAAATTTAAAATAAAAATGTATTAATTAAATAGTAGTAATCTCTTCGTTATCAAAAAGGCTAACGATATTTTTCGCATAAGATTATGTAAATGTATTTGTTCAAAGAGGAAAAATGTATGAAAAGTCATTGATATAGGCAAAGATGTACAAAGGTCTGTGGGTGATACAGAATTTATTGCCAAATTTAGTAAATTTAGTTTCGTAAGCGTCATGTTTAATTTCTATTTAGAGCAATGTTTAATTTCTATTTATGCAATCAGTGCATTTATTGATTTCGCAAAGGTCTTTATCAACTATATACCTACATTTTACGCACATATTTGTAAATTAACGTTTGTCTTCTCATCAGTATAAACATTAAAGATAATATGTTTATAAGAAATAATCGTTACCAATTTTACCAAGTATAAAAGTTAGCTATTTTATTATATAAAAATTAAATGTTAAATATGTACAAATTACAAATATTCCCTATGCCTACTTCGCTATGTGCAGAATACAGCGTGAAGCTAAAAATATAAATATTGATTGTAAATAGTTTTAAGCCTTTTAATTGATTTAACCAAATTTATTTGTTGAGTTACATTACCTTTTGTAAATAAAGCAACATAAAATTAAATATATATTATTATACAAGTAAATAACCGGATAAGATATAATTAAATTAACTGTTCCGGTTATAATAATTAAAAGGTCACATGCAATCGAGTATATTTTGTTAAAAAACACGAAATCAGTTGCGATAGAAAAATTTGATCGAATGTTACAAGCTTTACTAGCGTTGAAATCTTTTATTGAAATGATTTTATTTTCTAGATTTTTTACTAAATATAACATAGCTAGTTTAAATCTTTCAATAGTATCTATAATTAAAAGTAATTTAATAAGTAGAGGTAGAGGGATCTCCCCCTCGGTTGACCTTCTAAACCACAGTATCAAAGATACCGGAGGGTGTTCACGTAAAAAGCACGAGGACCTCCCGGAGGGCATTTATGGAGAGATTGATGGCAGTGGACGAGGTGAATCCAGAGAATGTAGCGTTTGACGCTCCGTTCTCTCTGACTACTCCGCTAGGGATACAGCGTGAAGCTAAGTTAAGTTAAGTATTTATTAACCACCTCACCACCTGTATTCCGTACACAGCAGTTTAGGAAGAGAGCAACTATACACAATCTCTTATTTACAAATAATACAATCTTTTATTGAAATGTATGTATTATAAATCAAAATTTAATACAACTTTATACATTTATAGAGACTAACATTTATAATTATGATAACTCATTTACTCTTACTCCAAAGAATTTTCACGCGGGTTTAAATCCCGCTACATTAAAATTTTTATACGTTATCTTAATAAGTATATTTCTTTCCTAAGTGTTGAATAACACTTTAAAAACGTTTAAAAATCATCAACTGTTACTGTTAATATTATGAAGAAAAAAATATTCGTACATATTTTTTTTTATATAGCATACATATAAGACTTCGAAACTTAACATACACGTATGCGACAATTATGTAAAATAAAATCTATTGTAAACCTAGAAACATTAGGTCAAGGTTCGAATTATTATTAAACGTAACGTAATAGTTTGCGGTGCATATGTGGCGAGCTCTTTTATAATCGTACTACTGCGTATCATCAAAATCTTTTTGTTATTTACTGTTCTTAATTAATGATATTTAATTACAAAACATATTGTTACTTTTTTTTTCAGCTTCACCCTGTATCTCGCATATAGCAGGGTAAGCAGAGGGAGCCTAGTGTAGATACTCCGCTATCCACTTTCCGTTGACGATTCTGGGGACATTGTGTATTGAGTGAGAGCGAAACTCAACGCCACGCTTTGCCTCGACACCAGAGCGAAGAAAAGAAAATATTAAATATTTTATTTTCTCAAGTGGATACTGAATCCACAACCTATCGGGTTTACAGACACACGCATGTTACTCTGCGCCACGACTGGTCTCAAACAACAAATTGCAATATAATTTTATATATAAATAATATTTAATTAAAGATTTCAAGATTGTTATATTTACATGTGTTAGCTACACATGTAAATATAACAAGTAGCATAAAAAAACAATATTTAGTGAGTTGTTATTTGAGATTTCCAAGTTAAAATGCTAATAATAATTTGTTAATTTTATTACTGGACTATGTAATATGACAAAAAAATATATGTACCAAGGAAGGACTAACTAGATAATTTCCTATTTTTCTTCATTAGGCGTGTCTTCCTACTTCCGTCACGTCTATTTACCACCTATCGTATTAATGCAAGGTTCCGAGTCCTCAATTGATAACAATAGTATTCTTAAAGGGCTTAGACTTGTTTGGTGTATAATAGTGATCCGCCCAAAGAAGAATGAAGTAACGAATTTTACGCATTTCGCTATAGCACAGGAGACGATATGTGCATATTTTGTTAATTAAGTATTTTTTTTATTTTTCACGTTTTATGATGCATATAGCAAGGCCGTTTTACACAAGTTTAAGGCCATCGGTTAAGGCGGACGGTTATGTGTTCGATTCGCACTCGGGGGAATGAAATATTTAATATTTTAATTTCGTCACTCTGCTACCAAGCAAAACCAGGCATTAATTCCACCATTCACTCAAGAATTGCGTACGGAAAGTGAGGAATGGTGGAATTTCAATGAGGAGCGGAATTTTTTAACATTAGGTTCCCTTTGCCAAGCAGAAAAGTCAAGCTACTATTTGTGGGATACAGTGTAAAGCTAAAAAAATACTTGTTTGTATGTACATAATTATGTTGCATGATACAAGTTACATAAGTAAAAAAAAATATTATTAATAACTGTTGTAAAATACAAGGTAATTACTTAAATTTGTCAAATTATATCGAGGTCAATAATTACATTTGAATAACCTCATAAATTCCTAAGATTGGTGGTTCCTAAGGTGTTGAAATTAAACATTTTTCTTAAAAAGTAGGCGCTACTTTTTAAGAAAAATGTTTTATTAGTAATAAGTTTTGGTAGGGTCCATTTCTATATTGATATTTGAACAGGCTATATATGATTTTAGATATAAATTATTTTGTAGAAATATCAAAACTCATAATAATGAAAAGGCACAAACTTAGTTTATCATTGAAAATAATAATGCTTGATGTTTAAAAAAACACTATTGTTAATTTATGATAATTATCAGGAAAAACATTTAGTTAATATTTAACAATCTAAAATATTATTATTAAATATAAAACTTAAATATTTAAAGACTTCAGCCAAATAAAGTGTATGCTAAGGACGAAGAAATGAAAATATATATATATTTCATTTCATCGAGTGGGAATCGAGCCCACAACCCATTGCGTTTACAGTCGCACGTTTGTGTCCCTGCGCCAGCATCTAGCATCTACTTTTTGATTTATTTTTGTATTAATTGATATTAAAAATGTAAAATTTTCCTCTTTAATGTAATTCTAAGTGACATTTGTGAAGTCATTCGTTTTCAACTGACTGGTTTAAAGATTATAAAACAAAAATATAAAAATCAGCTTCACGCTGTACATTGCGCGCAGAGGAAACCTAGTGTTAAGACACCACTCCATTACACACTTTCCGCCAAATTCTCTAAACCAGAGCGAAGAAATAAAAATATACATTTAAATAAATATTTTCCTTTTCTCAAGTGGGGATCAAACCCACAACCAGTCGCGATCTCACACTTGTGCCCCAGCGCCGTGGCACTGGCCTCGAAACAAAAAATTATGTGTATAAAAATAGTATCATTTCAATTTTGTTATATATATAAAACTTTTGTAGTTTTTCATGACTTTTCAATTTATAAAGGTCAATGCCAAGAAATATTGTTCATAAATAAATAATAAATAAAAAAAAACTCAAAAATATTATATACAAGTCATCTCCTGGTCTATAAATACTTGAGTCACTGAGACCGGTTGCTCTTGGCCTTGGTCTCATCTAGATCATTCGGCTGTACTGAAGCCATAAATTACGCATTCATGCATTTTCTACATGCCTGACCAAAGCAACGACCTATTAGCATAGCTATTTTACAAGAAAAATAGGTCCTTTATAGTAAAAGGCGTCATCATAAGGGAGGCGGAAGTTATAGGTGACAAACTTATTTGGTATACTTTAATATTTACGACAAATAGATATTTTTCTAAAGAGGGTCAGTGACGTTGTTATGAAGTTTGATGACTATCACACATGTATAGAGAACGTAAAGAACTATTTAAAGATATATATTTTTAAGATAAGAAAACAACAAGTTGATTTTTATCACAATCACAATATGTTTTGCGGGCTTGGAATAATAAAAAAATGAATAAAAACAATAATAATTTATTAATTTACTTGTATATAATTAACTTTTTTTACTTATGACAATAATTAATCGATCACTTTGTTTTTATTTTAATGAAAACAAAGTGATCGATTAAGCTACGCATTATTTGAAACTTTACAGCTTAATTGCAGGACAAACTAATGCAGGAATAACTACTTGAAATTATATTTATGAAAACGTGCCAATAATATAGCTCTCTATTATAGCATAGTAATATCGTGAATATTTAATTCGAATACAATACTTACATTAAACTTATTCTATCTTCATATAAGAAAGAAAGCGCCATGATTGCTTTGATGTATTTTTGCTACACGGTGTATTTAAAATATATTATAAGTACACGAGAAAAATCAAATATATTTTTTGTAATTACATGATATCTATAGAAATATTGCGTTTTCGCCTTAATGTTATTAATATTTAGATTTTTCGTACAGAGCTGAGAAAAAATGTAACATAATATATTAATAAGATTAAGGCCGACACGAATAGTTTGATAACAATTATACCTGACCAAGGAGGGTTCTGTTACAAAACCACAAGGGCTTCGTTGGCCGCATGACAATATTAGCGGTTGTAACGACATTATAAATACAAGTGGTCGGCGCAACGCTCAGTGTACTCGCACGCCATAGGCCATAGCTGCTGCGAAGCGCGGGAAAGTTTGACGTTTGCGTTCGGATATTACAAACATGATTTTCAAGGTTGGTTTTTCGTTTTTCTTATTTTTATATTTTTTTTTCAAAATATCGTTAAAATTTGTATAGATTGATGATAATAGAAATAAAAAAGTTTATTTTTTTTATTTAATTAATAAAAAAATATTAGTTACAATATTTTAAATATGTTTCCTATATCTGTTTTGCTAATTTAATGTTTTTCAACAAATAGTAATTTAATATTAAATAGTACTAAATATTATCTGTCATTGTTTATATTTAACTAGGAAAATGAACAAAGAACTATTGTTTATTTTTTTTGTGTAATATTGTTTTTGACTGATTTATTGCTTGATTGTCATAATACTTGTATTTGATAAAATGCTTTAAATATTTTTTCATATTTTTTAGCATATTACCTATGTCCATATTCTTTGAGCTGCTGTATTATATAAAATTATAACATCATTAGCTTCCTTATTTGTATAAGTAGAGTTATGTTGTCATTCCATATCATTAAGGTTTTTTGATATTAAAACTAAATTATAAAGTGCAAATCACTTTATTTTTAAATTAAATTGAATTTAAAGGAATATTGGAATTTATAGAACTACTGTTACATAAAGTAATGGTCTAGATTCTAGGACAGATTGATTACCTAAATATAAACAACTGTGAGTGTTACAAACATCATAAATACTACGTATTAATTTTAGTTGCGTAAATAAAATAATTTATTCAATTTATCCGTTATATTACATTTATATCACTTTTTAAATGAAGCTTGTAAATTATAATTGATTAGTTTAAGAAAATAAAATTACATCTCTGTTAAAAGATATGGAAACCAAGAAATATACATACATAAATACAGCTAAATATTTATATCTTGTCTTAATATAGCAATGAATGACATATCATACCTATTATGTATTACTTTAAACTATTTGATAAGAAAAGTGTGGGGCATACCTTTGAAGAAAAACAACATACCGTAGCTCTGCTATATATTAGGTTTGGCACATATATTTTTGCGTTGTTTCTAATTATGGCGTTGCTTGTGCCAAATTTGTATTGAAAGTCTTAAATATAAAGTAAAATTAGTTTGCTATATTATTTTTTTAATTTTATTAGTAGCATCAGACAGAGTATACTACTGCAAATTTTAGTAAGTATTTAAATGGTATCGATGGTATCATTTTTGATATAAATACTTTGCGTGGGATTTAAATAAATTTCCATTATAAATCGTAGTCATATGTTCAAATATCTTTATTGTTTATGCGTTAAAACAGATAATATATCGTTTCGTACACAAAATAATCTGATTATATTTCTCTATACAAAGCTATCAAAACAAGGATAGCTAAGGAATGTATTATTGCGCGGGCGCAGTTACGCAACCAAGTAACAGCCTAGTTTGATGGCTAGAAAATTGTTGTAGAATATAAATTATAGGATTTCTAAGCGATTACCTACTTACCTGGATATTGCGTTATCAATTGATGTGATATGTAACGTGGAAATTAAATTATGTTGCCTGTTGATCTATTGGTTAATGATACTGCTAAGCTATACGTCCTGGGTTCTCTTAAGCTAAATTATTGTTAAAATATCATTTTTTATTTATCATTTAGATATGTAAAGTATTCGTTAATAGACTCTAAATAACTTTGCATATTTTATTTAAACTATTTGAATGATTATAGACAAACAGCTTTTTATTAGCAACATTTTTTATTTTAAATACAATATTAAAAAGATAATAAATTCCATGTCAATTTTTGTCTAACAATACATAGTAGGACAATGGGAACATTTTTTGAACATTAATTTCATTATTATTGTAATAAATATTTATTTAGCTTAATTATTTTGTCGAATCTGCAACCTTTATTTGTACAGATACTTCCCAGCTGTATTAATCTTAGTATATCTCAATGTATAATTTTCCTTATAGGGTCTCTCCAACTTGTGAAGGTTGGCAGGCAAATCCGTATATTTTGAGGCTTATCCGTTGTATTTGGTATCACCACGCCGCTTATATCTCATCATTTCCTTGATATTCCTTAATCTTGACTTTCTTCTATCGCCGACTTTCCTTTTACCTGAATCTTTTTCCATTTGTAATAGTATCAGTCATATCTATCCACAATCCGAATATAGAAGTTTATATTGTATTAAATATACATAAATACTATTAATTCTATTATATTTTTAATGATGAGTATACGTAGCGCATCGTAGCAAGGTTACGACATAGAAGCGTAGATCATCTTCGCGACCTACAATAGAGTTGTTAGAACTTCTTCAATAATATTGTAATATCGATTATTTTTATTATATCCTTTTAAGTACTTTGTCATATGTATAGTAGACTGATGCTTTGAATTACTAAATTACATAGTTATGTAATTTAGTAACTCAAAGCATCAGTTCTGTTCATCTTGATAACTATACGTTAGAATGGTGCTACATACATACTTTATTCCAAGTAATATGTTTTAAATTGCTTGTCCCGATCAATCATTTGAAAATTTCCAAAGTTGATAACTTTTTTCTTAAAAGAAATATGTTCATTAAAAATTCATTAGTTCTATTATAAACATAAAGCATGTTTAATTATACATATCTCTGTACCACTGTCTTGGTCACATGATTAAGGCTATGCCTAATTGAAATTAATGTGAGATAAAAGATCTGAAATAATTTACTTTTCCTGCCTATTATATATAAAGAGATTTATATTGATTCAGATTAACTCGTAATAAAACGTTTAACTACATAGAAAATATAATTTTAAAAAAAATCTACTTTACATTATAATAAGTTATAATGTTATAGAGGGTTATCTAAATACACAACTATATAGGAGCCATATCAATCATATTGGCAAGAATACAGACAAAAAAATACCTTGTTTTCAAACAAAAACATAGTTTGACATAAAAACGTACTTTAAATATTTCAGTCGACATATGACTAGCTAGTACGGAATGTTGTAATTAAACTTGGTTAACCAATATGCAAAACGCAGTCAAAATATATACTGACCTTGAGACAGTCAATTTCTTCAAGCACCAGTTACGTGGAACAATTAAATGTAACTAGGCCAAGCGCCTGGCGTTGCTCAAAACGTTATGGTCTCGCATATTGATGTCGTGTGAGTGGAATAACAATAGAATTGAATAGTTGACACTATACTCTTGTTTTGTTATATCATAAAAGCTACAACGTCTCAATCAGTTGTTCAGTATTAGCGAATAATACGTCATATGTTCATTTAAAATGGTGTTACTTTTATTACGGAATGATGCATGCCGTTCATAATGTTTAATAATTAGGATATATAATTATAAATCACTATAATATATAATATCAACTTTATATTATGTTTACAGAAATGTTTAACCGTGATTCGATAACACTGTTTTGGAAAATGGTTGTACCGTTCACTATTGATACTTTTTTCATTTATATTTTTAAATAAAATCTTTACTTAGATATTGATAGGTCATTGCGGTGCAGTGAGACAGTATCTGATTGTAAACACAATGTCGGAAGTTTAATCTCCCCTTGGCAAAACATTATTTATATTATTTTAATTTCTCCTCTCTGATAGACACAACGTGGAGTTGAGTTCCGCTAATTAGCACGTGATGTTTCAAAAATTGGACGGCAAATTGGGTACAAAATCTTAAATTTAGGTGCCTTTGTTACCCTGTAACAAAAAATGTTACTTTTTTTAAACAGCTGTGGTTTATATATAATCTCAAACCTTAACCATATGAGATATAACTATTAATATTTTTAACTGTTTTCTTGGAATGATATGAACAGTATCCATATTCACACAGAATATATTAGTATTGAAGTTTGTTTATTTTTTAATTGCGCTACAACAATAACCGGAAAATATTTAAGTTGCCATTTACATGACTCATTCTTTAATCGTATATCATCCTAGGAAGGTGTAAGAATGCTACTATTTCCTTTATGGTTTTCACAAGCTGCGCAAGCAAGTGACGTTCTTTTCTGAGTTCTTTTTTTTTGTCTAGCCTTCTTAATACGATGAGTAGGAGTTTTAAATATACATAATGTCACTTTAATACGTTGTGAAATAATAATTATATATATTAAAATTACTAAAATAATTTATAACTCCTTAAATTGTTATTAAGAATATATTTTTTGACATGTCACTTCCAAATTATATAAGCAGACAAGACTTTTACTTATGGTTTATTTGTTGTTAACTAGATTTTCTCGTTGGAATTTCTTTATTTTTCTATTCAGGTAAACAAGATACAGTTTTAGGTTCAGCATCCATTAAATGTCTTAAAACTGTTGTTTATCTTTTGTATTTATGAGAATATGTTGCTTTTATCCACTTAGCTCTTATACAAACTCTAATTTCATATAACACAAATATGTATAACATAGAAAAAAAATTAACAGTCTATGATTTAGAAATAAGAAAATGTAATTCCTATACTATCAGTAGAAACATAATCACATTTACAAACATCTCTAATAATGAAACAAAAAAATATAAACAGCAAAACAAGTTGTTTTACCATCAACGTCGATTATTTTACATACTAGCACCTAATTGCTATTGACATCGCATTCCATAGTCCATACTACGATAGCGCAATAAGCTTTCGACGTACAAGTGATTTAGCAAGGCCGACTTCAATCGAAGGCTTAACTTTGTTTACGTGATCAATTCTAATGACGAATTGTCAGATACTTTTATATAAAAAATAAATGTTATATAATATATTGGGTTATATTAATTTATATATAAACGTGGTCTCACCCGCTTAAATTTATTTTTTATATTGTAATTGAAACATACAATCTTTACATAAATTGTAGCCTATATGTTTTTCTGATGTATAAGTTATATTACTGCAAAGTTTTATCTAAATTCGTTCAGTAGTTTTTGTGTGAAAGTGGAACAAATACCTATCCTCAGAAACTTTCACATTTTTAATATTAATACTATAACATGAAACAAAAAACAAAATAAAACTTAATACAACAGAATATGAAAAAGCGGCATTATTACTAGATGTACTCGTGTACGTTTATAAAGAATTGTAATAACATCTATCCAATAATAATCTGCCAATGCAGATATCACGAATTTACAAATTTACGATTGTAAGCGCGACGCTTATGGGTTCGACTCTCACTCGGAGGAATGAATCATTAGATATATTAATTTCCTTGCTTTGGTAACGAGGCAAAGTGGGGCGTTGAGTTCCGTCACTCACCATGCAATGCAATAATTTTGGTTATTAAAACTTCATGCTCTACCCAACATATAGGGGGTAGGCAGAGAGACTCTAATGTTAAGACATTCCGATTTCCACTCACCGCTGCCCAATTTACAAGACATTATGTGGTGTTGAGTGACGAAATTTAATATATTTTAGTTATTACCTTTTCATACATAATATACGTTTCATAAAGTGCTGTTTTATGAATGAGTTCAAAGATTATCTTAATAAATGTGTAGAATATTACTTCTAGCAATATTTATATTATATATTATGGTGATATCATATTAAAAAAACGTAATTTAAAAAAATCCAATAATGTTATTTTTTTTAAATTTTATATCAATACTATTGCATAATATTTCAAATCTTAATCACAAATTTGTTGTACCTTTTCCATAAAAAAAATATACCTCCGACGTAAAGCTCCACATACATACTCGTACATACATATTATATATAAATACTTATTCATATTTTATTATAAAAATAGTTCCGCTAAAGCCAAGGCCAAAGGACATTCACTGCTCGCACAGTCCTTTGTTAGCAACGCCTTTGGGTTCGGAAACTACTCTAAACCGTTTTCCGTTCTGAAAGGTTAAATAGTAATGTACTGATTCAGATTTTCATAGAAACAGTTATTTGTCGGACATTCTAATGTTAAAATAGTTTAAGGTTACAGGAAATAGTCTAAAGTAATAATTATTTAATCTATATATTTAATATGTGAAGCAAAAACTTTGCACTCCTTTTTACGAAAATTGCACAGATGAAGGCTCATATTTTCAATATTGTAAAGTACATTTAATCAAAGAATAAAAATTTATACACACTATCATATATTTGACAATATAAATATATTTTATAAACATTTTTAAAGTGTTATTCCACACTTAGGAAAGAAAAATACTTACTTAGAAAACGTATAAAAATTTGAACACAGCGGGACTCGAACCCGCGCCTCCTGGAATCCTCCTCCTCCTGGAATCCTCCTCCTGGTCGGATTCCAGGAGGCGCGGGTTCGAGTCCCGCTGCGTTCAAATTTTTATACGTTTTCTAAATAAGTATAATACAAATATAATTATTGTATTTATAAAGCGACATACACGTTGCTATGGCAACGCTATTTACGCGGTGTTTATAGGTTGAATATAGAACGTATATAATACGAAAAAAAAAAACATTTTTCTTATAGGCTAAAACGGTATCGTATGCCGTAACTTATTCTCAGAAATTCTATTACTTAAAAACATTATTATTTCCAGGCACTGTTACTCTGTGCAGTATGCGCGTGCGCATATACACAGCACCAAGGACCCACCACTACTCCTGTACCGATTCTCAAACAGATAAACCGACAAAACGACGACGGCTCCTACAGCTTTGGGTATGAAGCAGCTGACGGATCGTTTAAAATTGAAACGAAGTATCCTAATGGCGACGTAGCAGGGAAATACGGATACGTCGACGAGAGCGGGAAAGTCAGGGAGGTTTCTTATGGTGCGAGCAGCCAGAGAGGATTCGAACCTGAAGGTATTTTTTTTATTATAACAATTCACACCTTTCTATACAAAACAATAATAAAAAACTCATATTTCCTTTTTTTGTTTGTTATTTCGATACGTTTACTGTAGTTGGACGTAACAACTATGTTGTTTAGACAACTATGTTGTTTAGTAGGCTTGGTCTAATATCGGTATGATAAAAACAGTAGTATAGCCAAAATCTTTGATATGGCGCAGCTGAGTACTACCAGGAATTCAATAAATGCCTTGAGAAATAATTTAAATTATTTCAAAAGAATTTAGTATATTAAATTCATTAAAAAATATTACATATAACATGTTTAGGTATTTAATATTAATTAATTTAAGGAAATTTACATAAAAACTGCGCAATTTTGCTTAAGGGCTTCCTTAATAGTTTTAATTGAACAACTTACAAATACTACTAAACTTTTAAGAATATGACACTGAACTAGATTTTACGTTAACAACTAGGTCATATTTCAAAACAGATTACGCCAAATACTCAAATTTTCTTGAGAAAAAAATCATGTATACAAATCGATATAATCGTATGATGTAAAGTTTTCAATTGGCGCAACTATAAGGCAAACTTTACGGCAAAGGTTCCCTTAAACGAAGGTGAATGGAGATAGGATGCGTGTACTATCTGTAGAGAAAAAACCTTAAATATACATAAACTGCGGGCTACGACTTCAATTGAAATTGTAAATATTATTTATGATGAATATCTTATATGAAGTTTGAAAGAAATATATTATTATATATATTATCTCAATAGTACTAAGTTTACTGGCCTATAGCAATGATAAAAAAAATATTGCACAAGAATTTTTAAATATTATTTAATTATTGCAATAATATATATATAAGTGTATATTACATAATAAATTCATATACATTATATTAGTATAAAAACCACATATTAAAATATATATGATAATTTAGCAACAACATAATTGAGTAGCTATATTAGAAAAAAATATCGAATTGCACGTATTCTGTGGGATTTTTGTAGCAATTTATATTTCTCTAGCAAGTTCACGCACTGTTTACTGACTGAGTTAGTTGACCGATAACTTTATAATACGGTGCAAAGTGTTACATCATCCACTTTATTCACACTCAATTAAAGTGAACGAGATCTTCATTCAGTCTTGGATGTAAACGGATTCACACATTTATTTAACACATTCTTAAGTTTTTAATATAATTTATATAGTTATGTTACAAAGTTATAGCATTTTATATTTTAAATAGCGTAACTTAAAGTACCAATTTGTTTCCATAAATAATTAAATGTCATGTCATATAATTATCATGAATATTACGATTTATTATGATTATACAATGATTATGAGACAGTATTTTTAGTAGTTTATTATTTATATTTTATTTACATTTCAGGTCCAGGAATTATGGTTCCCCCACCAACGCTTCACGACCCATCATCAACAAACGCTTTAACCGACGGACAAGAAGATGATGGCCAATACAGAGAAGATCCTAAAATTTACGAAGATCCGAAATATAATGGTAGAGCTCAGGCCCGACCTAGCTTCAGGCAGTTCCAGCAACCAGCTCAACAAGCTAGTTTCCAATCGCAACCAAAGTTCCAATCGCAACCACAGCAAACGTTCCAGTCGAGTTTCCAATCGCAACCACAAGCTCAACCACAGCAGTACCAACAACAATACCAGCCTCAATATCAACAACAACAACAATATCAGCCACAACGGCCTTCATTCCCTCAACAAACCAACCTCTTCAGTCAGTCACCTCAACAATTCCCTCAAGAGTACAGGCCTCAAAGCCAAGTCTACCACCAACAGCCCCAATTCTCCTACCAAGCTTACACTCCACAACCCTACCAAAACTACCAATCTCAGAATTACCAAAATCAAAATTACAACCCCTTCCAAGGGCACCCTGCCCAAAACTTCGACCCTAACACTGGCTCCTACTCAATCAACTTCACTGGCAAATAATTCTTGACTTAATTAGGATATTATAAAATAATTAGCTTTATAGTAATACAATTTTTTTAATTATAATTTTTCATCAAATTGTGACTCTACAAATAATCGAGTACAAAAAAATTCTAATATATATAATAACCCTCCGTGTCATATTAAAATTAATAATTTGAAGATAAAGCTAAATACTCATGTTCCAATCGGAATATGGGAAAAACAATTTTAGCGTATAATTTTGTATTTTTTTATAATATTTTAGTACTAGTCAAGTTTTCAAAGTAATGTGTATCGGTACATTAAGCTTTACTTAAATTATTATTTTACAGCCCAGTATGCTTATTTTTTTAACCAGTGATTTTGTCGTGTATATATATTATACAATTTTTTTTTTTCGTTTTTTTATAATGTTTGTATCTTTCTATTAATTATGATATTATAATATATTATATGTACAGTTTATTTATGTATATATGTATGTTTATTATCTGTTGTGTGTGTAATTATTAAAACACACTTATATATTTAATCATATTAAAATATATACATATATTTTATTACCGTATAAAAAAATTAAAATGGACTAATTTTGTACATTCTTTAACTTTTAAAGAATGTGCAAAATTAGTCCATTTTATTTTTTTTTATAATATCTTTATATTATGCAATTTTCTTCTAAATATTTTAATTTTTTTTACAACGTACAATATTGTATTACTAAACTTTATCCACGTTATATATGTATTTATTTAGTATTTACATTTACTATATGGTTTATGTATTCAGAAAATATTCTATGTAGGTGCTGTATATTCAATAATATATATATATATATATATATATATATATAAATATAAATTAAATGGACTAATTTTACATATACATTCAAATATAAAAATATATTATGCAATTTAATTGTATGTAGGTGCTGTATATTCAATATGTATTTATATTTATGTATATACATCTGTATTACATCAAATTATTATTTTTATGTATATGTTTATACATTATATGTATTATGTATAATATTCATATATGAACAAATCAATAATTCAGTGTGTAATGTATTGCGCGAGCGTTTAATGGCCTATGTTGTTTGGACGAAAATATACGTGTCCAGAGTGTAAATAGTTGAAATAAAGACTTACGTAAATATCCTTATTGTTTCCTTTCCTAATAAAAGTGAAAGCCTTGCCTTGCTAAATAATTCATTTTTCGCAGAACACTGTCGCAATAGTTATGAAGTTATTTTATGAAATTAGGTACAAGTTTGTTATTTTTTCTATTTCTTTTTTTCACCTTGATGCTATATTAAGAGGGAGTCTTTAGTGTTAAGACACTCTTACGCTTACTTACCGGCGAATTTTAGCCTCGTTAGCAGAGTGAGAAAATAAATGTAAATATTAAATATTTAATTTCCTCTAGTGTTAAGTTTTAAATACATACTTAATTAATTATAATATATACTTAATAAATTATTTTGCTGAGGTTTTTTAAAAATATTTGGTTATAATTTATTAATAATATTTCTCATAAAAATATTCTAATTATGGGGATTTTCTGTTACAAAATGATTTTAGCTTATGGTATTTTGATTAGGAATATTATTACATGTAATCACGCAGCATCTGACTGTGAATGCACTATTTGTGGATTTTATTTGATTTCCCCTGTATGGGGATGTGATTTTATTTGATTATTTCCATTTCCCCGTATGCACATGCACTATTAGTGCAATTTTTTCTCTTTTTTTTTCAGCTTTACGCTGTATCCTCCATATAGCAGGGTAGTCAGAGGGAAATTAAAGACACTCCCACTTTCCGCAGCATTTTCGAGCCATTGCGTGTTGAATGGTGGAACTCAACGCTATTTTTCTACCTTGATACCAAAGCGAATAAATGAAAAAATTAAAAATAATGATCATTCTTCCAAGTTTTCCGAGGGCATCCAACCCACAACCGTCGTGATAACGTCACACGCTTGCTTCCCTGCGCCATGACGGCCTCAAGTAGGACTAATGTGTTTTTATTTGACTTATTGAGAAAGAAAATAAACACATTATTATATATAGCTTGAGGTACATATCTTTAGAGAAAATAGGAATTATCTACATTTCATCTAATACTGTACTTTACGCAATGTAATTGAGAAGGTTTTGTAACGCGATATCAGACAGTGTAGCAATATAAGAAACTAACACTAAATATTACAAATGCTTTAATGAAATTATTATTAATTCAAATATCGTAGATAATTTAGATAAACTAAATTAAATGATTTTCGATATTTTTTGTCAGTAATCGATTTTAAGACGCTGAGTACATCACTAGGTTATAAGTTGGAAAATTGTTAAAAAAATACATTATTATAGATATTATTTCGTTTGTTCAATAGTATTAGTTACTACCGGCCCATTCGCGCCCGCGTGCCTTCTTTTATTGTGCTGCACTTGCCGATGGATAGATTATATAATTTATATATTCAATCATGAAAATCTTATTTTCATAAAGAGATAGTGCAAGTACTACGTGGCAGCGAGGATGTAATCGGTGGCAAGGGCGCCCCCCGCGGAACTCGAGCCTAGGCTTGCTTAAGCAGAGGGTTAAATTATTTTAATTTTACATTTTCTCGAAAATTACACGTCCAAATTATATGCTATAAAATATGCACTTGGGAATTTTCAATTATTTTTTGTAACAAAATGCCTTATTGTGACTTGTTTATAAGAGATAGATATAGGGTGTCGCTGACTTTATTTTTTAACGTTTTTGTAGTACAATGTTCTTACATATATTTCAACTATTTTTGCAGCGCACGCGCTTAAAGCAATTCGATGATATTTATTGTTATTATTATTTCGTTTTTTAAAGCTAACTAAGAATTATATTCTGATGTTATATAGCCTATAGCACTTCTGAAGAATGCAGCTTTCATACAAAATTTAAAAAAAGTAAATCGGCCCAGTAGATCCAGAGATCTCAGCGCTTAAACAAACAAACAAACTCTTCCGCTTTATTATATTAGTATAGATATAGCTAGTCTTGCTAGCTTTCAGGAACATAAATCTTCACCATATATAAATGTTAATCGTATGATGAATTATTCATACATACTATCGAGGTAGAAATGGGAAAAGTTAAGGCCGTGGTCTTAATAACTTATGAATTGCTTCCTTCCGACCATGTTGAACTGGTTTTTCGATTTATATTTAATTATATGTAATTATCAGATATTGCGTGAGTAGCTTATATATGGAGGGAGAGGATGGTCATTTAGAGATGAAATGGGAAATAATTTACGCATTATTTATATGAATGCTTTAAATGAAAATTGGTTTAAACGATTTCATAGTTTAAGAGATATGATAAATTGTTTGTATGTTTTTCTATGCTGCTACGAAACCTTTCACAGGTGAGTTTGACTCGCTCTTGGCCGGTTTGTTATATTATATACTAGGTGGTAGTTGCCAACGTAATAGACTAGGAAGGAAAAAATATTTTTAAATTGTATGTACATATATATATTCTTCTAATAAAAATATTATTAAATATTAACCTATAAAATAAAATTTATAACTAATTTAAATTTTATGATGACAAAATACAGAATATATATTAATTACAGCGGTTTATTAGTACATAATACGTTGTAGTGGAGTGTTATTGCATATGTTAAGGTCGATTCAAGCTGTAGACCTCCAAATTTGTTCATTACCAATTATTTAGGCCACGCCTATGCATATCTATGTTATACAGAGTAGATTGTAAATAGAGACATTTTTTTATATTCACGTTGTGTCCCGCACATAGCAGGGTAAGCAGAGGGAACCTAGTGTTAAGTCACCCCGTTCCCATTAACACTTCCATTTTCCACTTTCCTCCAAATTTTGAAGGCGTTGTATGTCGGGAGAATGAACATATTAAACATTTCCTTTCTCGATTGCGCTGCAATTAAATAGAGACATACTATGTTTAATATATTTTGACATTCTCTTGTTAAATATAAGAATAATTTCGTGTTTCCATTACTCTACGTTTTAATACTTCATCGAATCGAAATGTCATTTCCTTGTATAAATAAACGAGTACCACTCACGAGCTTATCGTAGCAGTACTTTACAGACAGCCATATTTATATACCTAGTATATTAACAATACATTCATTTTATGCTTTACGATTCTTTCACATGCAGCATGAGAGCATCTAGAGCTAAGACTCTCTGTTCTCCACTTTTTCAAAGTATTTTTTTTTTATATATCACATTTTTTACGAAATCATTTTGAATATAATTATTTTCCACAGGAGAAATTGAGTCGTCGTGCGTCTCTATTTATATTATAATACCCTCTAGTTGGATGTTGTATATGTGTATTATTTGCACAGACTGCCTTTCATATTAATTCTTACATAATCTTAAAATTAAATTAAAATTTAATATTGTAATTTATGCATATGTTAATTAAATCTTTTTAGTTTTAGGAAATATATATATAAAGTGCTATTGGAAATTTCTATAAATATAATTTTGATATTAAATTGTATGATTTAAAACTGTTTGACCTTAGTTGTGCATAATTCTTTCTCAGATCTATTAGTTGTTTTTTTTTTTCGAATTCACTGAGATATTAATATATTGAAATTTCCATAGCCCAGTTATACAAAGCAAAGCGAAAGATTCAGTGAAGAAGCCACTGAATCTTTTGAAAATATTAAAAAAAATACAATAACTATATCGCCTCTATAAACAATACATTCATTGATTAAGTGGATAGAAACAGTTTTTGTCTCTTCTTTAATACACTCTGTGATAACAGATTATTGCCCTTTCTGAAAGTCATTTGTATGAATTTGAATGTCATATATAAAAAGTGAAATGCTATAGATAATCATTTCAATTGTTGCAATTTAGTAAGGCAATATAGCAATAGATTTTAAAAAATAAGAATAATAAGAAACTATGTCGCGTCATAAATAAGAGTCAGAGGAACGTAAGATACCCATATCTATAAATATCTTCGTTAGATTCACTATTGTAATAAAAATTAAAGCTTATTTATTAAGAAAAAACTATTACTGATACTTATTAAGTGTGGAATAACACTTGATTTAATTGTTGAAAACGATTACTGATTATCATCAGCACTATCGTGCTTCCAATCCTATTCAGTAGATTATTTATATTAATAGCATAGCTATAGTACTGTCGTGGCGCAGTGGCACAATCTGTGATGTGACAGTTGTGGGTTCGTTTCAATTTCCTCGCTCTCATAACAAGGCAAAGTGCGGAGTGGAGTTCCGCCACAAAGCACGCATTGTATCGAAAATTTGATGATACGTGGTGAACGGAGTATCTTATCACTGGGTCCTCTCTGCCTACCTGCTATATGCGGGATACAGCGTGACACTAACAAAAAACATACCTATTGTCGACCCTGGGTCTCCTAAATCTAGTGCAAAATGCAGGTAAAGTGTGAAGGTGAAATATATCTTTTTATATTTAACCTCGTACGACTCGTGAGATGAATAATGGAAAAAAAATTAAGCTCATTAAATTTGAATGGACAGTGTATAAGCTTCTTATGATCCTTTGGTATTCAATTAGTGTCCTGTCATTTAAAACTTTGGCCGCTTATATATTTAGTAGGTATTTCAATTATACTGTAGTTACTGAGAGAGAGAGAGCAGCTTAATTCATTTCATATCACTTGACCGTAAATTTATTGATACGAAAGCTCAAGGTTCCGTTGAAGTTCCGTCATCGATGCAATTGTTATATTTATCTTTCAATATATTTAAATTTTATTAGCTCATATATATTTCTTAATTGAAATTTGATTTAAAAGTAATGACAGTTTCTTAATATTAAAAATTGGACTAATTGGATTTATATTGTTTGGTTATCTAATAAGTTTAAATAAATTCCTTTTTTTTCATACCAAAACCAATTGAGAGAAAAATCTGGGAAAGTGCAGAGAGAGGAAAGATATAATTATAAAAACCGGTCAAATGCTAGACGGACTCGCATACCGAGGGATCGTTACCAGTTCAGGATATGTCAACGGAAAGTACAGTATAAAAGTTGACAAAACTAAGATTGCGGACATACGCACACATTTTGTATAAAATGATAAGACACTCCGTTCCCCATTTTCTATATGCATACATGTAAGAACGAGGAAACAAAAATAATAAATAAATCACCCATTTTTCCGGACGGGAATCGAAGTGCCTTAGCACGAGGATTCCTCTGCCTATGCACCAAAAAAAAAACATAAATTAATTACAAAGATTAATGACGAAACATAGGGACATTTGAATTTTATGAGATGGCTGTACTATATTTGTTCAGTAGGATGATTCTCCACCTACTCAGCGATCTCTCGCACTAATCTTCAGTAAATATAATTAGAATTTCATACTATAGTTACGTAAAAAATATGAACATACTACAGACAGGATAAGAATTAGACCACGGAGCCATCACTGCCTTATATTTAAAATGAAAAGGAATAATTAGCTAATAGGAAAGATCTACAAGTCTACCTCGATCGGCATTCTTTAGTGTAAGGTCGCTTGCACGTACGTCTAGTCGTAACATTATGAACATAATATTCATAAAGTAGCGTTTTAAATAATTTCAATACTTCGTTTGGTTAGTGCTTAGATTATAAGTATGTTTAAGTTTAGGTTCTGAATTCTAGTTATAATCAAAGCAAACAGATTTATTGATTTACAAAAAAAAAGATGTTGATATATTAAATATATATTTTTCTCTACCGATATGAATAAAATCGCGGTTGTCTTAAAGGGGCTCCTGGATGGATTGAAAATCAAATTGAATTGAAATAAAAGTAATAAAATTACAAATTGTAAAATATCATAATATGTTTCATGTGATGCTCGTTTTGAGGCTGCGTGTAAACGCAATGATTCGGGAGATTTTTTAGATTTTTTTTTGGCAGATAAATTAAGTTAATAAATATCTTACAACTACATACTTTATTCATTTGATGATGTTCTGTGCTTACTTCACAATGTGGTCCAAGTGGACCTCCAGGGATCCACAGGTGATTCGAAGGGGGTCTACGTTGGTTTGAAAAAAATTGAGGTTAATAATTCGTAAACCACCCTTTCACGAATTGTAAAAGCCCATCTACGAAAAGTTTTCCATAAATAAGAACTAAATTGTTTGGATGGAATCATTTTGTTTGTTTGGCCAACTTCATTTTTAAGATTCATACCTCAATCACCTAATTTATTAACAAATTAACTTTTAAGTAGCTGGATAGACAGAGGGAATACAGTGTTAAGACACTCTATTCCCCACTTGACGTAGAATATTTTTTTTGTACGAAAAACAATTAATTCCTAGTTATTTGGCAAGAAGAGACAATTTCATACAAAATTCAGTTACCTATAATCCTCAAATTGGTACGGAACCCTCGGTGGCCGAGTTCGACTCGCACTTGACCGATTTTTTATATGTAATCGTTGTCGTATATGGATTATTAATTTATATTACATAATACGTTTAAATAGAAGGTAGCTCTGTGTTTTCCTACGTGACATTAGTTTCCTCTGCCTGCCCTGCAATATGCAGTGAGCAGCGTAAAGTTAATAAAATACTATATAATGGTAATTGCACAGTATCTTTATTGTAAATAAAAATTATTATATGGCGCTGGGGTTAAATGTTAAAATTCTTTAACAAAAATATTTAATTTAAATATAAATCATATATGAAATATTTATTTAAAAATTATATTTTCATTTCTTCGCTCTGGTGTCAGGGCAAAAGCGCGGCATTGAGTTCCACCACTCAACACACAATGCCTAATGAATTCGGCAGAAAGTGGAGAATGGAGTGTCTTAACATTAGGTTCCCTTTGCACTCTGCAGGATAGTGGTAGTGGTAATGTGTGTGTGGGATGCAGCGTGAAACTGTTTTTTTTTTATTTAAATAAAATCTTGATATTACGTATTTAATGTGGATTAGCTGGCTCTGTGGTTGGCCCTCTATAAAAGAGATCTACAATGCTATAAATAATCATAATTTGAGTATATGAATAATTATTTAGAATTACAAAGCCACAACTTAAACGATTGTGGTTTCGGACTTTTCAGAACAGTAAAAATAATAAAGTTTAGACCACCCGGATATACAGTATGTAGTCGTTGTTTTATTTCAGATCTAGTTACAGAATAACTATCCTTTTATAAACCTAATTTAGTTTCCAAGTGTCAGCGATTAGCGAGGCCGGTGTCCTAGTTCAGGGCTATCCAAAATCCGGCACCTTTGTTTTTTTTTTTCGTTTTTAATTTCATTATATCAGTACGTTTGCCCAGTCGGGTCGTATTTGATTGTATAGAATGGCTATAGATATATATTTTAATTAGGGAGCATGTTTTCTTAAAATGATTACTGGAATTTTCCAAATAAACTAATCAAATCAGCTTGACGTTGTATCCCGCACACAGCAGGTTAGGCAGAGGGAACCTAGTGTTAAGATACTTCGTTCTTCACTTTCACTCTACTAACAATTATCATTAAAATGCATAACAATCTGATGTGTTAGTCTTTTTCTATGATTTTTCGTAAATGTATACGATCTGAAAAAATAACAAAATATTATTCACACATATTATTGTTAGGCGAACCAACAATCAGACACAAAATCCAGCTTTTACAATAAATTTATTTACACTTGTTATATACACATATACTCTCGTAGTCACAATATTGAAATATGAATTGTAATGACAAGTTGTCTTGACAATATCTTAGAACGTAATGAACACGAGTGCCGTGTCGTTTGTGCTTATATTGGAAATCCACCGGAAAAGACGCAGCACACTACCGCCACTTAATACAATCGATAATGGAAACAATATCAAATGACGTACTTGTATTTACAGCGACATCTATTACTACATTATAAATAACTTATGCTAACAGCTCAGCCATCCTGCTAATCGCGAGTCCCTTCGCGATTTAAGAATAGTTCACAATTTTTAAATGTCCTAATTTAAATAGCTTTAGTTTTGTGCCAACAGTTACATAACAATTATATTTTTAGCACAAGTGAGGATATTTACAAAAACTATTAAATTAGATATATTCACATGTCATAATATGTAAATTATACAATTTGAAATACATTTTCTTAATTCGTAATTTTCTTTAAATCAAAATAATTATTTTATGTAATAATTATTAACTAGAGTAAAATTAAAAAAAGTGAATGTTAACTACACTGAATTCGTTACGTAATTAAATTGATTATACAAAATATTTATAAATTATATTTTACATTGCAAACATTTTTTTTTGTGTTTATACATTTTTAGTTTTTTGATTTTAGATTTATACAACAATTATATAATTATGTATATTAGATATATTATAATTATGTAGATTTATACAATTCAATAATTCTCATTAACACAATGAGCTATCAGTATACATTCATAGCCATATATATTCATAGCCATATATATTCATAGCCATATACATTCATGTTATAATTTAATTATTACATATTATTTTTTTCACAAGAATTTGGCTAAACAACACTAACAACGCTAACAACGCTACATGGAAGATACCTATTTAATATCGAACACTTATTTTAGTACATTAAAAGAGCATGTCATTATTAATGACATTTCAATTCGTAAACTAAGCAGATTCATTAACTTAAAATAAATAAATCGGTTTCACGCTGTATCCCACACACTGCAGAGTAGGCAGAGAGAACCTAGTGTTCAAGACACTCCGTTCCCCAGTTTCTGCCGAATCCTAGAGGCATTGCGTGTCGAGTGGCAGAACTCAACGCCGCGCTTAGCTTCGACCAACACCAGAGCGAAGAAATGGAAATATAAATTTAAGTAAATATTTCATCTCCTCGAGTGGGGATCGAACCCACAAGCAGTCGGTTTTACAGTCACACTTTGTGCCCCTGCAACACGACTGGCCTCATTCATTAACTTTCATATACTTTATAAGCTTAACATATAAAAAGTACTGCTAAATAGCACCAACATGACTGTACAGTTACTCTATTTCATATTAAAGACCCATATATATTGTCAAAGTTATTCTCAACTCAACCACAGCTAATAATTAATGACACACGTTTACTTTATACATTGTACAATCTTACATATAAGAGCAGCTCATTTGAAAAAATATTCAACACACAATTTGTGTAACCATGATCAGTCAAATACAATAAACAGAACGTGACACCGCTCGCCTCATTACTCCCATATTCAAACCACATTATCACAACCATAATGACTGCCATCTTCACCCCCATAATCTCCATCCTCACCATGATCCTCATCATCACAATGATCCTCATCATGACCATGATCCTCATCATGACCATGATCCTCATCATCACCACGATCCTAATCATCACCACGATCCATATCATCACCATGGTCCTCATAACCATGATCCTCAACACAACCATGATTATTAGCCTGTCCTCGTCCATCACTGGACAAAGGTCTCGTCAATGATATGCCGCGAAGATTGACCATCAGCTCTTACGAACAGCCGGTGCCAGTCACATGTAAAAAATAATAAGTGCTTAATATCTACAAACGCTTATGCATTAAGTCCTGTCCTTACGTACGTCTGTCTGTCTGTCTGTCTCTCAGGACTAATTATCTAAAGAAGACATGGAAATATCAAGCTAAAATTAATATGAAACATCCCGATCAACAATACACTAAATCTGCGGAAAATTCATCTTCTGAATCAACAAAAGGAGGTTGGTGGGCAAAATCGTGTCGAATTCGATTGGTCTTTTTTTTGGTTATTTTTTTTTAATTCAGATTATTTTAAGGTTTACTTCTACTTTCCTCAACAAATGTCAGCTGTACGCATAATCTAATAATTTGAAAGTCTACTTGTAATAAACAAGAAATTGATAATATACAAAAACAAACAAATAACAACAAGTTGCCATATAGAGTAATATGCTCTTAATTTTCCTTTAGGCTTAAGTTATACTAAATTTGCATCATTTTCCATGTTCGTATGCATTATAAAATTCCACAGCCAATTTTCAATTACTAGGCAAAGCTTGTATCCTATATTACTATAACGATATTAATATATGGACTTAAAGGATGTCGATGTTAAAACTGGAAAGTAACGATTGTTGTACTTTTATTGTAAATTTTATCTTCAAATACCGTTTTCTTGAATATTTTGTCGGCTCTTCTCAGCCAAAATAAATCTAAATATATTTCTGAGCCAATGGTAAGACTTACATCATAGATTCACTAGACATTTTTTTTGTAATTTTGCTACTAAAATAAAAATAAAAAGAATAATTTCAATTCGATTCACTTCATTCAGCTGTACATTGCATTTTTTTGTAGTTACCATTATCATTATTTTCCCCTTTATATATGTTTTTTTTTTTCAGATCAAAACTATTTCAAACATTTTTTTAGGATTCATAACTTAAGCTACTGTACCTACCTACCTACCTACGTATGTCTCTATTTGTATCTATTGCTACACCGTGATCATTTCCACCATTTACCAACCAATAGCCATTATTTCACACCGATTTAAAAGTTTTATTTTATAAGAATTTTGCTTCGTGTGTCATCGTAAACACATGTATACTAACATATTTGTTAAAATGAATATACTTAATTCTCGTCGTTTGGGAACGACTCGCTATGAATTTATTCCATTCCGGTCAATTACAACAATGTAAAAGAAATACTTTAATATCAATTCAAATTTCGAAAAATCAATCAATTTTTATTAATTTTCTTTAATGAGCTCAAAAATGACTTCACTAACCTGATTCTTAAGCTCCCTTTATCCTTAAACTCGAGTATTTTGCATCCATTACCCTTAACCTCTGGTATTATCCGTCCATTACCATTAACCACGGGTAACATCCATCCATTATCCTTAACCTAAAATATCATCCATCCATTACCCTTAACCACGGGTAACATCCATCCACTATCCTTAACCTGAAATGTTATCTATCCATTGCCCTTAAACTCGGGTATCATCCATCCATTATCCTTAACCTGAAATATAATCCATCCATCACCCTTAACCTCGGGTATAATCCATCCATTATCCTTAACCTGAAATATAATCCATCCATCACCCTTAACCTCGGGTATAATCCATCCATTACCTTTAACCTCGGGTATAATCCATCCATCACCCTTAACCTCGGGTATAATCCATCCATCACCCTTAACCTCGGGTATAATCCATCCATTACCCTTAACCTCGGGTACGATTAAAATGATTAAAGACGAATGATATGGGACGAATGATGAGGGACGAATGATGAGGGATGAATGACGAGGGACGAATGATGAAGGATGAATGCTTAACTCCTTAACCTCAGGTGGCATCCATCCTCAAACCCTCTCCTCGGGCATCATCATCCCTAAACCCTATCCTCGGGCATCACTCACCCCCAAACCCTATCCTCGGGCACCATCCGCCCCCTAAACCCTATCCTCGGGCATCATCATCCCAAACCCTATCCTCGGGCATCATTCATTCTCAAGCCCTATCCTCGGGCATCATTCAATCTCAAGCCCTATCCTCGGGCATCATTCAATCTCAAGCCCTATCCTCGGGCAATATTATTTTCCATGTTCCTGAAACTCAAACAACATAAGCTTAGACTTGCACACATCATAATAACTTTTTTATCAACCTAATTACATTAACATAAAATTCCTTCAAATTTATGAATTTGAAAATCTATTCAAATAACTTTAACTTAACTTAACTTAACTTAGCTTCACGCTTTATCCCTTGCGGGGTAGTCAGAGAGAACGGAGCGCCAAACGCTACGGTCTCTACATACCTCTTTCGCCTCGTCCACTGTCATCAACCTCTTCATACATGCCCTTCGGGGGGTCCTCATGCTTTTTACGTGACCTTCCTCCAGTATCTTTGATACTGTGTTTTCGAAGGTCAACCGAGGTCTCCCCCTACCTCTCTTACCGCTCACTTTTCCATCATAAATCTTTTTTGCCATTCTTTCATCACTCATTCGTTCGACGTGCCCAAACCAGCTGAGCACGTTCTTCTTCATTCTCACCGTGACATCCTCGCTAGTACCTGCCATTCTGTGTACCTCTTCATTGCGGATTCGATCTGCTAAGCTGACTCCGCATATCCTACGAAGAGATCGCATCTCCACAGCATTCATCTTTCTTTCATTCTTCTTCTGTAATACCCACGTTTCGCTGCCGTATAACAGAGTCGGTACCAAAACTGCATTGTGTACGGCCAAACGCGCAGCTGTGCTGACGTTTCGCCGTCTCATCAATGCAGCTAAGGCTCCGTTAACCTTGTTACCGGCAGCAATACGCCTTTCCACATCCATCTCGTATCTTCCATCTCTACTGAACATACTTCCCAAGTATACCACTTCATTCACTTGTTCTAATATCATACTATTTACACTGATCTTGCATTCCGTCCTTTCTTCATCTCTTTCAAAAATCAGAACCTTTGTAATCAAATAACTTTGACATTCGAAATTCATAAAAATTAATAAGTTAACCGACACTGTATAATCTGGCCATAAATGCACATAAATGATATTTTATCTTTACAATTACCCGACTTTTATTCGTTATAAAGTAATAATAACCAAGAATATTAACGCTCCAGAGAAAATTACAAATCAAAACACTCAATCGACAATAATGGACCAATAAACAAATAAAATCTAGATTTGTCTACAATTACGTGAAACAGAGCCAATACTTTGACATCATGTTAACAACAAACAAATAGCAAACGGAAAAGAAAGTCAATTGAACAAATAATGAATAACACCAAAGTTCCCTAAGCTCCTCACGGGATAAAGAGAATTACACTGTAATATCTACATTAACAACAATTATCCAAAACCAGGAATAATTATCAAATCACAATATATTTATCCCGTAAAAGAAAGGAATTTTTACCATATGTCATAACACAAATAAAATGAGATACTAATAAATTGAGATAAGAACACATGTACTTTAATTTCATTGCAATATTAGATCCCATAGATATTACGAATATATTTTCTATGTTTGTGTCTATTATACGTGTTAATAAATTCGTATACCATAGAACAATCTAATTCAAAAATAATACATTCAAAAAGAGACTATTACATTACGAGAACAGCTTTATAACTCTTACAGAAATAGGAAACGACAAGACGACAGTTCTCAATAAAGTGACAAAGCCGGAAGTAAAAACCAATGAAAATATTTACAAATTTCAATTCAGATAATTCATCAATTCTAAACATACTACACATAAAGAATATGTGTAGAACAATTCCGCATGATGATAAAACAAAATCATATTGACTTTAAGACAACAAAATAGTTACTTCACTAATATTATTGTCATCACAAAAACAATTCTAATATCATTTATAGTTAACCAATAGATAGCGAAATACAATATCCTCTATACGATGTAAAAGCTTTCCAAAGAATGACAAAAACAACGAAAGAAATATTCCAGATATGTAATAAATAAATTTGAATATACCCATTATAAATATTTCAAAATAAGTATTCCAGAAAGTCTTGATAACTGAAATTATTCATGACCAATGCATGTCATATATCTTTAAACGTGTGAAATATCATGGTGTCAAATATCTTTAAATTATCACCCATATAAGTAAATACTCTATTGGAAGAACTAATATCCTATCGATCACGTCTACCAACGTAGATGCAGATAAGCAATTGTATACGTCACATCCTAAATTTATCAACTACCCTCAAAACTGAAACGTTACGTAAGTACTATAAAATGGAAAATGTTTAGGTATGCACATCATACAGTGTATTCTCAAATTATCCAACCTTCCAAATTTATCCAATAATTCCCTTCATAAAAAAACCATTCTGGCTGTTATAAAAGTTATCAATCACCACACAACGAAAAGTTCGAAGTACAAGATTTCTATGTATCGTCATCAGTAAACTTTAACTGTTAAAACTATTTATTAAATTTTCATTGAAGATCTTTCATTTATCCGTTTGTTGTTTGTTTGATGTAAAAGAAATAAGAGTAACAAAAACTATAATTAGAATAGCAACACTCTGCTTATATTCAGAATAGAAAAAATAAAAATTATAGAGAACTCAATTTACATACAAATTATTCAGCTAATCTTTAAGGAGTAAGAAAAATGAGAGAAAAGAAAAAAAAAGAATATATATATATGGTCTACTTACACTTTATGAGCGTGGCAGGAAATTTTGTATATCCTTTCGTAATCCCGCTTCTGAACTGTTAGGCGAACCAACAATCAGACACAAAATCCAGCTTTTACAATAAATTTATTTACACTTGTTATATACACATATACTCTCGTAGTCACAATATTGAAATATGAATTGTAATGACAAGTTGTCTTGACAATATCTTAGAACGTAATGAACACGAGTGCCGTGTCGTTTGTGCTTATATTGGAAATCCACCGGAAAAGACGCAGCACACTACCGCCACTTAATACAATCGATAATGGAAACAATATCAAATGACGTACTTGTATTTACAGCGACATCTATTACTACATTATAAATAACTTATGCTAACATTATATTGATGTTGTGTAAAATATTTTTGAGAAAAAAATATCTTATGAAAAGTGTTACTGAGAAGCCCTGCTCTAAGTGACCTATGTAAGTGACATAACATTCGAATTCGAATGCAGTTGGCATTGTGATTGATTGCACCAATAATGGTCTTAAAAAAATTAAAAAATGAAATCAGCTTCACGCTGTATCCCGCACACAGCAGGGTAGGCAGAGGGAACCTAGTGTTAAGACACTCCGTTCCCCACTTTCTGCCGAATTCTGGAGGCTTTGCGTGTTGAGTGGCAGAACTCAACGCTGCGCTTAACCTCGACACCAGAGCGAAGAAATTGAAAAAAATAAATAAATAGTAAATATTTCATCTCCTCGAGTGGGGATCGAACCCACAACCAGTCGGTTTTACAGTCACACCTTGTGCCGTTGCGCCACGACTGGCCTCGAATGGTCTTATTGTTTCAATATTCGATGTTTTAATAAAAATATTTATTAGCGAAATATTAGATAGGCCGTCGTGGCGCAGCGGCACAAGCGTGTGACTCTATCGCGACCGTTGTGGCTTCGATTACCACCCTGGGGAATTCATAATTATTTATTTGTATTTTTTTACTCTAATCCCAAGGCAAAGCTTGAGTTCCGCCATTCAACACGCAATGCCTCCAAAAATCAGTGGAAAGTGGAGAACAGAGTGTTAGCACTAGGCTCCCTATGTCTACCCTGCTATGTGCGGGATACAACGAGAAACTGAAAAAAAAAATATATCACCATAGCTCAATTCGTCATGATATCACCATAGATCAATCTGATCGTATAATGAATGAGAGCTGACGATGATGCGTGACGGGTGACGTATAATGAATGGTGTAAGGATTACACAAAAAAATATTTTTTATTTATTTATTATTAGAGCAAAGGAAACGAGCAGGGGTGATTCTTTTGCATAAGTATATAATGTTATATAAATATTATATATAGTATTTAAATATATAATAATCTTTATATAGGCCGTGTACCAAATGTAGAGTTCGTTTAAATATTTTTAATACAACATTGTTATTCATGATTTTGATTGATTGCACAAAATCACCTTGTTATTTAGTCATTGTATTCAAATATTCCTATTAGTCAATAAAATGCTTATACGTACATACAACTTGTATATATGTATGTATATGTATACAATTTTATCTTTATACATCGCTCACATCATTTTGAACTTTTCGATATCTTAGAAATGGCGCTCTGGATGCACGGATATGTAAAGATAATATTTAAAAATTGTATTATAAAGTTATAAATGACTGTTGAGCTCACGTAATTGTTAGCATATATTAATTTTGCAACTTTCTTATGATATAATCTAGAAAGAAAAATAAATTATTTCACATAGAAATTACTTCGAGGCTAGTCGTGGCGCAGCGGCACTAAGTGTGACTGTAAAACCGACTGGTTGTGGCTCCCCACTCGAGGAGATGAAATATTTACTTAAATTTATATTTCTTCGCTCTGGTGTCGAGGCTAAGCGCGGCGTTGAGTTCTGCCACTCAACACGCAATGCCTCCAGAATTTGGCACAAAGTTGAGAACGGAGTGTCTTAACACTAGGTTCCCTCTATCTACCCTGCTGTGTGTTATTTATAGAAATTACTTATATATATCCGCGAACAACATAATAAAAAATGTTAGATAGAGAAACCACAGAAGAAAAAAATATATATAGTATACTCTTGTCACTTGCTTCTAAATATTTTACAAAAGAAAGAAAATTTAACTGCTATTGGGCTGCACAATTAGATAGGTTTTTACTAATCCCGTGTACAGCACGTTACTCAACGCCGCACTCTACAGAGTGCTAGGTACACCCGTACACAGTACACAGGTTCTGGTACACCAGAGCGGGAAAATTTAAATAATATATTCCCGATTCAGAATCGAGTCCTGCAATTTACAGCTATACGTTGCTCCATGGCGCCTCGATGACCTGTTATAAAATTGAGGTACTCTTTTTATTTTCAGCATCATATATAGTAGGATAGTTCCCCACATTCCGCCGAATTATCGAGGCATTGCGTGTCGACTGTTAATCCTAATAAACTATTGGGCTTGTTTATTTTCTTTTTAGTTTTATGCAGTCGGGGTTTTTATTTTTACAAATATTTTTTTTATTTTTCACTTTTTTGTTAGGATTCTTTATAGTAATGATAATCACGATATACTTTTTTGAAATCTTCATATTGACCTCTTGAATTTGATACCCATATTGTGGTATTCGAAACGAAAATATTTTTTTCACTAAGTCCAATGGCGTCCCACAGCTGCCATGATTGCTTTTTTTTAACCTCACCTATCTAAGAACACTTGGGCTGCTATGACAAATCTAACGATACCTCAATTATTTAAATCCGTTCGGTGGTTCTGGAGATGTGAGGTAATAAAGAATATTACATACATACAAGATACGCGCGAAAAACATAACCCTTCCTTAGCAGTCGGGAATAACTTTCCTTAGCAGTCAGGAAAAACAATCAGTTGAGGTGAAAAATGATTAGAGGGTATAACACACTATTAATATTTCCTAATTGACTTATTAATAAAAACGTTCAGTTTTTTAAAAAAATATACCATATTGATTTGATTGGTTAATTATTAATAAATATATACTATTAATTACCATTAATAGTGTAAATTTGTAATAATTAATTGGTAACAGTAGTTGTCACGCACAGCTAATATGCTCGTTGTAGTCCATAAAATTTATTTATAATGAAATTTATATTTTTTCAGCTCTATTTATTCACTGTATGATGGTTCTGTGTCACTCTGGTTTTAGATTTTCGTGCATTTAATAAGGGCCTCATTAAATATCAAGAATAAATAAGCTATTCATAGGCTGTAATATTTTTTACGTTAAAAAAATCTGAACGTAAACTTTGGAAATAAATGAAAATGGCGGACTACGTAAATAATAACACAACTCTAGTAATTTCACTTATCAATAGCTTATACATCGAAAAGTTAGTGTTTATTTATATATTATATATTAATCAACAGCTTTATTTAACTATACAACGTATTTCATAATAAAAACTTTAACTCAAAGATCAGTAACTAAACTAGTTTTGAAGTGGAATATTTAAATAATGATGTACTAAAAATAAAACTTCAGTAAGTTTATTTTTAAACTACTATTGCACATTTTATCGATTCTAGTTTCCCGCACCTTGAAATGCAGACGTTATGGTTTATACATACATTTTTGCTAAATTACCGTTATTTAGTTAAAATATATTACCAAAATTATATTATTTTGACGTCCAATTAAAAATATCTTTCTAAATACTGTTTATATGTATATAAAATTAAATGGAAAAAAGTGACTGTTCTTGCATAGATCAAGAACGACTATTCATAGTTTCTTATAAATAACAAATGAGACGGATATCCTAGGATATAAAAGGATTATAATAGCATCCCTTGAAAAAATTTTATATTAGTGAAAGGCCGCCCGAAAGGTATATAAGGGGCCTGCGCACGCGCCGCGCCTCCGACTTGAAAACATGACGGCGCTAGTGAGCTTGGTACGTTATTGTTTAATTTATTCTTTTTTTTGTGTAAAACAGTAAAAAAATAAATTGAAAGAGTTAACAGTGATAAGATTGATTTCAATTGTTTTTTAAAATAGTAGTTGCGTTATGTGTCATTTAGGACTTCTTTTTGTGTTTTTACTGGGTGTTTTTAGTTTACATTATTATTTGTGTATTTACTTCAGATACTTTTAAATAATATTATATTATTAAAAAATTAAATTTAAATAAAATAAGGTTCACGCTGTATTCCGCATACAGCAGAATAGGCAGAGGGAATCTAGTGTTAAGAGACTCCGTTAACCACTTCCCGTCGAATTCGAGGGGCATTGCGTGTTGAGTGGCGAAACTCAACGCCGCTCTTTGCCTCGACACTAGAGTGAAGAATCGAAAATATAAATTTAAATAAATATTTAATCTCTTCGAATGGGGATGGAACCCACGTCCAGTCGCGTTTACAGTCACACTCTTTTTCTGCTCCTGCGCCACGACTGACTTTATTATTACATAAATAAATAAGTCATTTTAAATTTTAATATTTATAATACATTTTTTTCAGAATTTCGTAACTTTAAGTGTTTACTATAATATCATTATAATATTTTATTAATATAATATCATTATAATATTTTATTATAATGGTATAAACAATCCTAAGACAGCCTACGGAACTCAAGTACTTTACTATCACGTTATCTTTCATTTAATATCAATCATAATAAGTGAAGTTCGCAAAAAGTGTTAGAAATTGTTTGGTAAATTGAATAATAATTGAAAGTTTGAGATTTGGACTTTATCGTTTCAGTGGGTACATGTCACTAACGAAAAGTGTTGCATGTGTTTTTGCTATTTTTATAAAAGTACTATATATAATATCAGTTTTTTAGAGTTCCGTACCTTTTAAGGAAAAAAGGAACCTTTATAAGATCACTTTGTTGGTCTGTCTGTCAAGAGCCTTTATCTCAAGAACGCTTGGAGATATCAAATTGAAATTCATACCATATACTTAGATTTATGGCCCCATAACTTCCTGATGAAAATATATTTCTACATTTAATTTAAAAAAAAGATAAGGCAAAAAACGTATATTTCGACACTATAAATCGAATCTAAATTCATAGGATACTTCCGGTTGACCTACAATTATGAAATTTGACCGCTAGCATTTACAGGTACTACTAGTTCACGAAAAAACCTGAAAATATATACATTTGTGGTTATTTCTGAAAAAATAATAGTCCTAAAAGGGGGACAAAATAAGTAGTAAAGCTAGTACAAGTGAGGTATTATATGAAAGGAAATTTGGCTGTGACTAAGCTAATCTTGGATGTCAGGAAAGCTGGCCTCCATTTTTGTATGGAACCCTCGGTTATCGTGCCTGATTCGTGCTTGTCGGGTTTTTGTTATAATTTTTTTTTTTTATTTAATATTTTTGAAATATTTTTGAAGAGCACGCGTTCATAAAAGTTTTGGCTTTTATTGGAATTCAAGTAGTGCTCTTGGGCAAGCCAAATTCAATATATTTTAAACTTAAAATAAAATAAATAAATTAAATTAGCTTCACGCTGTATCCCGCACACAGCAGGGTAGGCAGAGGGAACCTAGTGTTAAGACACTCCGTTCCCCACTTTCTGCCGAATTCTGGAGAACTCTGGCAGAACTCAACGCCGCGCTTAACCTCGATACCAGAGCGAAGAAAATGGAAATATAAATTTAATTAAATATTTCATCTCCTCGAGTGGGGATCGAACCCACAACCAGTCGGTGTTGCAGTCACACCTCGTGCCGCTGCGCCACGACCGGCCTCTATTTTAAACTTGTCAGATAATAAAGAACGCATATAAAATTATTTCGTGTGCGAGTGAAGGTTAACCGGATATAAAAGGGAAATGGTCTTAACATGTCAATTTGCGCCATAAAAATATTTTTATTAACAGACTGGCTAGTACTTTTATACGTTAGTACTTTTATAGTATAGAAAGATTTACTTGCACAATTATATTAAAATAAAATGTAAAAGGTGTAGAGAACCGGAAATAGAAAGTTTATTAGTGTTGTCATTGTTGTGATATTTAAAGAAATATTTATGTAACATTACATAAATGTATTACTAGATTGATTAAGCGATAAAAAACATTTTTTAATTATATATTGCTTAAAACACTTTTAAGTGTCTCTTAGACAAGGCCGCCTTGTTTTATTGTAAATTCAATATTTATAGCATAATGTATTTATGTATTTTATAAAGATCATCGTAACGCAGTGGTGCAGCGTCCGATTGCACATGATGGTTATTGGTTCGATTTTCTCTCAGAGAAATGATTATATTTCAATTATTTTAATTTTCCTGATCTGGTGCAGCGTTAACATTTAATATCTCGAGATTCGGATGTACTCTGGAGAATCGTATGACACTATGTTATATCTGACTACCCTGCTATACGTAACTCTACGTAAGCTGAAAAGACAAAATTTTATTATATTTTAATATAGTTTTGTAATACATGCTAGCCCGTACAAATTTATTAAATGTCACATTTATAGTTTTGTTCATAAACTGCAACATAATATAAACAAGTTTTTGTTCAAGACAAACAGCTTGTCAAACTCATAATAGCGATTGTAGTGAGATGTTTTTTACTATTATATATATTATATTTTATTATATTTTTAGACTTTTATATAGGATATACTAAATTTTGGTTATTTAATGTATTTTAAAATTGGGAGCAAAGAAGATTCTTTAGATATGCAGGATTGCCCACCCTATTTCCCAGTTATGGTCACACATCGAAATCGATCTTTGCTTGCTTTATTTTAACCAGACCTTGACAAACTAGAGCATATAAAATAGTTCTTGTGTAGGTTATTTTTTACGGAGATTGATGAAAGACATGAATTTTCTCTGCACTTAAAAGTGACTTTATTGTATGACTTTCTTTACTTAAAAGTGACTTTATTTTGTGTTTAAGGAAAAGTACCTGAAACGTAATTAAAATTTAACTTATTAAACAACTTTTTATAAAATGAATATAAATATCTTTTATAGGTAGCATAGAGAAATATTTTAGTCTTCTCCGTGAATATTCGAATTTTCAATTTAAATATATAATTATAAAGAAATTTGAATCTCTAATTTCTTTCAATATGAGTTACTAATTAATATTTTCTCCATTTTGTTACTAGATTTAGACTTTGTGTTTTGCAGAGCGTAAGCCAAAATCACACATTTTTTTATATTCTTTTTTACAAGTTTTATATTCTTTTACGTTACATTCTATATACAGGAATTTCTGGTCTCTACAATAATACAATTTCAAACCACTACCATCAGTGATTTACGTTAAGTGTTTTACTTTGTTGTTAATTCGTTAGCTATTTTGAAAATAACATAAAGTAGAGTAAGAAAATTGTGCCTAAGTGTTAAGCTGTGACTGTGTGAATGTGTGTAAGCGCGACAACTTGTTTGTTCAATTTTCGCTCGAGGAAATGAAATATTTAATATTTTCATTTCTTTGATCTAATGTCGAGGCAAAGCGTGGCGTTGAGTTGCGCCTTTCAACACGCAATGCCTCCAGAATGCGGCGGAAAATGGGGAACCGGAGGTCTTAACACTAGGTTCCCTTTGAATACCCTGCTGTGTGCGGGATGCAGCGTGAAGCTAAAAAAACATAAAGTAGAGTAAGAAAGTCGTATCAAGTATGATAAACACGTGCCTTTCACGTAATGGTCTCGTGCAATGCAGAAACACTTAATTCGTGTTATCCTTGACTAGCTTCAAGTGTAAGTTGTTTCATTTTGTTGACACTTTAAGATTATTTGGTCATATTTCATGCTTATTTGGCATTTAAATTTTTATAACTTTTCAATATTTTTTTTATTTTTTTTGGTAAATAATTTTTGACATTGATTACTAATTGTTTGTAACAATAGCGATATTTTTATTTTTCTGTTTCTATATTTCTTTTTGCATTGATTTTTAGTGGCTGTTTTTTTTTATTTTGTTAACAAAATTACGTATGAACTCAATCTTTATATCAATAAAGCAATCTAATTAATTGAAAATTCGTTTTCGTGCTAATAATACACAGGGCATATTTACAATAAACTATATTAAAATAGACAGAAATATATTGAAATAAACTTTTTATAGCACGACGATATATTTTTACATATAAAATTAAAAGAAGATTGAAAAAGACATAATAAATAATTTTAATGAATATTTTTACCTATTTATTGATAACTTAATTTTTTTTACTGCATATCAAATAAAGATGACGTAAACAGTATAAAATGCACAAGGAACGATATTTTATTCTGTGGGCGTATTTGTTCCCGGTTGTAATTCCATACCTTGCACTACCTGTAATGAGATATGTAGGGTTTCCATCAGTTACGTAGACATGAAGAATTTCCTTATTCGAAAATAATATGGTTTATTTTTTGTTAATTTACACGTTAATATAGATTTTTGTATTTAGTTGTCAGAAGATAGTTATGACACTTAAACAATTTTTATACATTATATTCGTTTCTGTATATTATCTAAGAATTAAATAGAAACGAACATATATTACTATTACTTATGTGTTATGGATTGAAATAATTGAAAAAAAAAGAAATTCAATGAATATTTTGGAATTACGTATCTTCTTAATTTGCAAGATCGATTCACAAACTGTTATTATAATGTACTAGTAATAAATATGAACGTAAAATTTACTTCATTAAACTTAACACAAATAGAAATATTGAAAGAGACGTGCTTATTCTTTAGAATAATACTTACTGCTGCTTTTATACTTTGTTTAAATTTATATATTTTGTCTTATATATCGAATAATATATAAATTAGATATACATATAATTTATAATAGATTACTATTACAATATTTAGGAAATAAATTCGTCATGGGACTTAATTATTTTATTAATTTAATTTAATTAAAAAAAATGATATAATTACTCACAAAATTTCAGACATTATAAATTAATCTATATACTTATATAATTTAATGTATGACTATGACGTACGACAATTTATGGTCACCGGTGAGAGGCCGCTGAACTGGGCCGTGGCCTCTAACAAGTCTACTTTCCGATTTGACGCCCTTTGTATAAATTATATCACACAAAGAACTTTGATTGAATCGAATTTATACTTGAGAATCTGAATCTAAAAATATATATTATTTAATAGCTGACTTATTTAGTTTATATTTATGACTTCCTAACAGTCTAAATAATGTTCATGTTCAGTACATGAAACTTTGAACGTTGAACTGGACTTTACTAATGTTTAAAGAAAAAAATCATGTATTAGCTATATTTTTTATATTAAAAAAATATATAAATATACTTAAAAACAATCCATAACTAAAGTATCAAATATACTGAGAAATTTTAGTAACGCGCATGATTTCATTCAAAATAGTGAATTAGAACAGAAACAGTTTGACACGTAAATTCATCAATGCGTGACTTATTAAGTACTTGGATTAAGACACAAGAGGTGAGCGGGATATACATGTATATATTTATTCCAATTACTTCAATTTTTTTAGCGTATGGGGAAATCTAGCCCCGTCGCTTTCCCTACGATATTCTCTACATAGGGATCGAATCCATAACTATTGCCGTTGTCGCCGTCATTCACAGTCAGGTGCTGTCCCACTACGCCACGATGGCCTCAATATTCTTATGTACATACTCGTATAAAATTTTACATCATGTTAATTAAAACATATTTTATTGAATTTGTCTTGTAACCTAGTAAGCTTTTTTTTACAAAAATTTCAAATAGTATCTATGTTTTTTAATAAAATAAATATTCTCTTCAAGTAACAAATAACATTAGCAATGTCAAAAAAATCTGTGTTATCAATAAAAAAAATACATTAGTTTTTTTTCAATTGTCATAATTATTTCATTTTTTAAAAACATATTCTATTGTTCCTTAGGTACAATTCTTTATTTACCAATAGATTACCTATAAAACGTTAAATACTGAAAGAATATTATAATTATCATCATAACATTAATTACTAATTACATAAAATTTTATTCTATTATATTATCACATTATTTGGAAATATAGCCTTAAGTTTTTAACTTTAAACATTTTGTTACCACGTGCCAATGGTATTTTACTTGACAACATTTTTTTCGCAATGGCTGTGGACTGTGAAGGTCGCAGTTTCGTAAAATTGAACTACATACTCGTATTTTAGAACAAAAAGTTGTAAGTATAGTAATTATAAGAACATACTTGAAAGAACGTGTATTGCACGATTTTTAGTTTTTATATATATCAAATATTTTGTATTTACAAATATTTTAATATGAAATAGATTTTCCTTACTGAATTTATTTATTTATATTTAAAATTATTGGGTAGTAACGAAATTAAAATATTGTAAATGAAATTATACCACAATGCTCTGTCAACTGTGATGATGGTGCGAATTACTGGCAATGTATTTCTTTAAGCTCCGGTTTTAATCTTGTGAAATATAAATTATAAATTAAGCAAACCTCTCTTTTAAACCTATTATATCAATAACGTAATGAGAAATGTTACAAAAAAAAAACAAAATTTATAGTAATTTTTAGAATAACAGTAGAAAAATAGCTTATTAATCTTTTATTAACCATATTTTCTGTAAATAAAAACAAATCTACAACACTAGTATTGTAAGGTGCAATAAATATAAAGTAATAGTCTATTTATGTTTGGAAAATTGTGTTCATTGTGCGTGCAAAATGTTTCTCAACGAGTAAAATACCTTTTGAAACACTATTTACAGGTTCAGTTGAGCAAAGTGCGGAAATGAAAGGCCGTTTATACGTAAATGCTTAATTATAATGACAACATATTAAATCATATTGTACTAGATCACATACGCGGTGACGTTGTGTATATTATATGTTAGTGCACGATTATATTTTTTTATATAAAAACATTATTTTTTTTATTAGCTTCACGCTGTATCCCGCACACAGCAGGGTAGGCAGAGGGAACCTAGTGTTAAGACACTTCGTTCCCCACTTTCCGCCGAAATCTGGAGACATTGCGTGTTGAGTGGCAGAACTCAACGCCGCGCTTAACCTCGACACCAGAGCGAAGAAATGGAAATATAAATTTAACTAAATATTTCATCTCCTCGAGTGGGAATCGAACCCAGAACCAGTCGGTTTTGCAGTCACACCTCGTGCCGCTGCGCCACAACCGGCCTCAAAAAAAACATAATGATTGATTATATATTTCACTTAATAACTTATGTTTCTATTAAGATAAAAAAAAATAATATTCACCTAAAATCCTTTATAGTATTATAACAAATGAATTAATAAAACTTTTTTTTCCTTAAGACAAGTTATGTGCAATGTAGTATGAAAAATATTATCTTTAATTCAAACCATGAATTAAATTGAATTCAATATACTGAAAATAAAAATATTTATGAAACTCATTTTTCATTACATATTACAGGCTATCCTGGCACTATGCGTATGTGCGCATGCGCAGTACGCGGAGGAGCGCGCGCCCCGGTACATCGCCTCGGAGCCGAAAGTTACATCGACACCCGTGCCAATTCTTAAACAGATTAACAGGTATTTTTTTACTTAATCAGATATTTATTTTAAACAGGTAATATTGAAGAAATTTATTTTAATGTATCAGATATCCTTGATATCGTTAAAAGACGCGTATCTTAAATTTGTTGACTATGCCTTCTCAAATCCCCAATTCTATTTTCACTATTATTCTATGAAAGTAAAATTTCATTCTTTTATTAACTTGATTATTATAGTTATATTTGAGTATTATAGTTATATTTTTAGCTAGAATTATAGCCCAGTTTAGTATAATACCATCAAAAAACATAAATGTGAAATGAGGGCCAAGTTATCCATCGTTCTCGACATCATCGACAAAATAATGGGAGATCTACATATATGAGGTAGTTCTGTGTTCAAAAAAATAAAAAAAAATCAGCTTCACGCTGTATTCCGCATACAGTAAGGTAAGCAGGGTAACTTAGTGTTAAGATACTCCGTTCCCCACTTTCCGCCAAGTTCTGGAGGCATTGCGTGTTGAGTGGCGGAACTCAATGCCGAAATTGCTTCGACACCAGAGCGAAGAAATTAAAATATAAATGTAAATAAATATTTTGTTTCCTCGAGTGGGGTTCGAACCCAAAACGAGTCGATTTTACAATCACACTTTGTGCCTCTGCGCAACGACTGGCCTCAATCGAGATTCTATGTTCAATCAGGATAAAATTGAATCTCTAAATTTCACTTGACAATTTTTTATGTACAATTATATTACTGCCTGTACTGGACTATAAAGTTGATATTTGATTTGGAGCCTGGTATGTTACGAGTTATGAGGGGCTCAAAAGTAACCTGAAATAGTTGGTGTAGAATACTTACACTTACACTTGGCACGTTTCCCGCTTTTTAACTTGGCTGAAACCTCTGGCGCGCATCTTGACCAATATTAGAAAAAAAAAACCAATCAATAAAATTCAGCTGCTCGTATGTTGTTATTGTAAATGTGGCCTAAATATATTTTCAGGCACAACGAAGATGGCTCATATACCTATGGATATGAGGCAGCCGATGGGTCTTTCAAGATCGAGACAAAATCTCCTGCTGGAGAAGTGAAAGGAAAATATGGATATAGAGATGATACTGGCAAGGTTAGTTTCATCATAGAAGTAAGAAATATAAGAATAATATGTTGTTAAATACTAAGTTAATTATAGTTTGTGTTTTGTTTCTGTTATAAATCTACTAATAAAACTATATACAGAAACTTATTAGCTAGATTTCACAACGTACTCTAAGTTTTTTAAATATGTACAAGTTAAAATAAGCAGATATCTTGATTTTTTTTAAACACTCAGTTCACCATTCTCCGTTCCAACTCTTCCGTTTCCCACTTTCCGCTTTGCCTCGACAGATATTTCTAGATCTATTGGTCCAGTTTACTGTTTTTTGTTTTGTATGAAAGCTACATTCTTCAGAAGTATAGTGTAGGCTATACAGCATTACATTGTAAGTCTTAGATATCATTAAATAAGGTAATAACAATAATAATGAACCCCATCGAATCATTAAAATGATTGCGTGTGTGCTGCAAAAATAGTTAAATATATGTCAGTATATTGTATAAATATTCTTTTTTATTAGTTCAAAAAAAAGTCCGCGGTACTTTATATATATTTCTTATAAATAAGTCAGAATAAGGCATTTAAGGCAAAAAACAATTGAAAATTGCAAGATAATATTTGGCCGATTTTATTATGCATGGATATTGACTTTATTAGCTTGCGAGTGAAAGTTAATCCATCATCAAGAAAATTTTATGAAGATAGTTTTAGCTTTTATAGCATGTAATTTGGACGTATACTTATCGAGAAAACATAAAATTAAAACGCTCTAGCACCTCAGAATTCTGATAATAAGTTGTTTATGATTGAATGTATCAATCAGTTGGTTAGTTAAATGCAGCATAATAAAAGTATGCGGGCGAAGCCGCGAGGGGGTCGCTAGTGGAAATATAAATTTAAATAAATATTTCATTTCCTCGAGTGGGGATCGAACCCACAACCAGTCGCGTTTACAGCCACATTTTGTGTCCCTGCGCCACAACTGGCCTCATGACTTTCAAGAGAAAATCAACGTATTATAATTTGTTCTTAGTAAAACTCGGAGTCTTTCGACCATATGATAATTACGCCAGTTCGTTGTAATATAGTATAACGTTCATCAATAATAAATTTGTTTATTTAGTCTTCGCATATCCTACTATATTAAAGTTTTTTGGATTAAAACACGTATTTAATATAAATATTTCAGGTACGAGTTATCGAATATGGAGCAAATAAATACGGTTTCCAGCCAGCTGGAGAAGGCATCACTGTCGCTCCCCCCACATTAGTTGACGAGTCCACACGGGAACCTAACAAGGTCAGTTATTTGTTATTAATAGATAATATTCAAGCATATTTAAACCCAATATACAATATATTTTTTATTATTTGGAATATAATATGATTTGAGGCCGGTCGTGGCGCAGCGGCACGAGGTGTGACTGCAAAACCGACTGGTTGTGGGTTCGATCCCCACTCGAGGAGATGAAATATTTACTTAAAATTTATATTTCCATTTCTTCGCTCTGGTGTCGAGGTTAAGCGCGGCGTTGAGTTCTGCCACTCAACACGCAATGCCTCCAGAATTCGGCAGAAAGTGGGGAACGGAGTGTCTTAACACTAGGTTCCCTCTGCCTACCCTGCTGTGTGCGGGATATAGCGTGAAGCTAATTAATTAATTTAACTAATATTGAAGTCAAACTGCTTAATCTAAGAATTAATTAATATATTTTTATGTTATAAAGTGATAACTTAGCATTAAGAATTTCATTAAAATATATCGATAGACCCATTTGCTTTGATCATTGAAGAGATAGTCAACTTCTTTTTTATTCAAATAACTTCGATCCAACTAAATAATAGCTTTATATTTAAACTTTATAGTAATAACATTTTTAATACGATAAACAGCAGGGTGGCCGATCTCAATACCGTGAACAATCAGTCGACTACGACTATGAAGAGCCTGCACCAGCCCCGCGCCCTCGTCCTACTCCACAGCCCGCCTACCGCGCTCCCCAGCCCCAGCAACAATACAGACCTGCTCCACAGCCACAGCAACAATATAGACCTGCCCCACAACCCCAACAGCAGTATAGACCTGCACCTCAGCCTCAGCAGCAATATAGGCCCGCACCTCAACAAGCCCCAGCTCCACCTAAGGTACTTTATTATAATTAGGAATGTTAAATTAATTTATGAAATATTCTAAAAATATCTTCTGTCGAAAAAATATGCAATTATTTCTAAGTTTAAAAGTAAAGTAACACAACAAAAAATTGTCTGAAAAAATATTTATTTAAATTCATATTTATCATTTTACAGCCTGCGTTTTTCGCGGGTGCCTCACCAGCGCCAGTAGAAGACAATTTCTTCAACCCAGAACCAGCCCAGCCCCGTCAACAGCAGTATAGGCCGAAACAGGACTTCAGGCCTGCCCCACAGCCCCAGCACTTCAGCCCTAAACAGACCCAAGTCGATTTTAACCAGGACTATAATGCCCCAGCTCCCCAAAGGTTTCCACAAGGGAATCAAAGAAGTCAATCATTCTCAATGCTCGACCAACTCCTTAAAGAGTACTCTCTGCCTCAAGGTGGATCCGCTCCACTCCACGATATCTCATTCGGATCCTACTAGTTCGATAATTTGATTACATTTTGTAAATATGTAGTGTATTATAATTAAACGATTTTTTTAAATTATTTATTTTTGTTTTATTATTTATTTTTGTTTTCTTTTGTAATATTTGTTAAGATTTATTTATTACTGCAGATTTAAGAAGTACTTAACTGTAGACGCGATGGTTCCAAGACCAAATTTCACTCGTGAAAATTTTCATATATTTTTTTTTCGTTTCTGTGTAAAATAATGTGATTTTATTGGTTTTTTTTCAACTGATCTCTGAACTCTTGGGATGCGTTCACGTGAAGAGAGGGGTCTGTATTAATAAAAAATAAAATATAATAAAAGATATATGGAGAGAAAAAAAAATTGTTGACAAAATTTATTTTTGTTGATTATAATTTCATTATGCGGTTACGGATTCAAAATTTCAAATCCATCGCGTACTTAAAATAAATTTAAATTGAGTAAAAAACATTGAAAATAATAGGAAATTCTTAAATATCTATCCAAAATGATGTTAAATTCTTATAAATCTTTATATTATATTCTCCACGTATTGATTTGAAATTAAAGGCGTCTTCTACAAATATTTCTGTATTATTATGATTGCTAAGTGGTACGGTATGATAAATATGTATTTTTATAAGGTTCATAGAGACCAGACGTGGCGCAGGGGCACGAAGTGTGACTGTAATCGACTGGTTGTGGGTTCGATCCCAACTCGAGGAGATGAAATATTTACTTAAACTTATATTTCCATTTCTTCGCCGTGCTTAGCCTCGACGGCTAAGCACGGCGTTGCGTTCTGTCACACAGTACGCAATGCCTCCAGAATTCGGCAGAAAGTGGGGAACGGAGCGTCGCAACACTAGTTTCCCTCTGCCTACCCTGCTGTGTGCGGGATACAGCGTGAAGCTGATTTAATTTGATTTATAATAATATAAGCGTGTAAATGTAAACGCGATGTTTGGTGTTTCGATTTCCTTTTTCTTGGAGGAACCATACATTTAAAATAATTTTCATTACTTTGCTCTGGTAATAAGACAAAGCGTGACGTAGAGTTCCACTAATGAACACGCATATTGCGTGTTGCTTGAAAAATCGGCGGAAAGTAGAGAACGGAATGTCTTAAAACTAGATTTTCTCTGTCTACCTTGCTATATTTAGCATAGAGATTTCTATTAATATATAAAAGAGAGAGAGAGAGGTAAAGAACTAAAATTATCCAGCTAGATAAAATACAATAATGCCTTGAAAAAGATTTTCTATATGATGGAAAATTTTTAATTACACTGAATTTGGCAAGGCCACTCATCCTCATTAAAAAAAAACGTTATAGTTTTTCAGAACTTAACCTATTTTATCTAAATCTTTTTTTATCAATGCCAAGTAAGCTACACAAATAAAGAATAGTAATATATGTAACATATTACAAAATTACACAATTTACAAAGCTGTATTGTTATTAACACGAGGCCGTGAGATCGATTCCCATGCACTGAAAGCAACAATAAACCATGTATGGAGTTTTCTCATAACGTTGAGTAATGTACAACATAAGCGTTTGTATATATGGTATTAGACATACATGTTTTTGCCCTGACTTTGATCATATGAATATGATCTTTGATCATATAATATGATCAATATGTCAAAATAATGTCATAAAATTAATTTGTGCGCGAGATATATTTACTATAAGTGATGAATTCGTAATATTTTAAATTAAATTTTGTAATGAATAATACCGTCGTCAATTGGGAATTGTGATGCGGTTGAATGCAACATGTCTATATTAAAAAAAAATTCAGCTTCACGCTGTATCCCGCACGCTACCGCTACAGCAGAGTAGGCAGAGGGAACCTAACCACTTTCTGTCAAATTCTGGAGGTATTGCGTGTTGTGTGGCATTGGAGTGGCAGAATACAACGTTGTGCTTTGCCTTGACACCAGAGCGAAGAAATGGAAATATAAATTTAAGTAAATATTTCATCTCCTGGAGTGAGGATCGAACCCACAATCAGTCGGTTTTACAGTCACACTTTGTGCCCCTGCGCCACGACTGGCGTCTATATTTTAAATTCATCTAATGAGTCTGATTCCTGATCCATTATTTAAATGAATTGCAAATTATTTTATTTTTTTTATATGTGTAAGCATATTAATAATTTCATTTGGAAGTATTTTTTAACAAAATGAGATTCTTGACACAGGGTTCACTCTGCATACTCTGCTATAAGTATAAATGTGAAGATTCTTTTAATACGAATATTTGAAAATTTAACATATTTGTAGCTTGTAAATGTAGTAAATTTGCGATAAAATGCAGGTAAAATTGATAGGTAAAAACTACACTAGTATGTACGATTTTTAAGAATTTGTGTTTGTGTTGACAAACAGAAAAAAAATACATAAAATATGATATTATTCAAAATCAGTTTTAGCTTAAATTTTAGTATAAATTTAAATATAGAACAATCTAGTAAGATTGTTCTATATTTAAATTTATACTCTGTTCAAAGTAAAAATAGTTATAAGTGCAAAAAGATTTTTTTATAAAAAATATATTTTTCATTTTCAGGTTAGCTAATACAAAGATATTGATAGATATATGATTTTTTTTGGACTTCACTAACTAATATTAAATAACAGTAATTAAATAAAGCAATTCTTAGTAGTTTCATTTAGTAGTTTTTATCCTCCAAATCTGTTCCACTTAGATAACTCATATGGATATTGCGGCGTGAGACGAGTGTAGGCGCGACTGCGACATACCTTTTGAAATAATAGGTTTTGTGGTTTTTATTACACACGCTCATTTGCTACTCTATAGTATTTTTAGTTACAAAATTAATCACATGCGTGTAAAATAGATTATTATCTGTTGTTACTTTGACAAATTTATTGTTTGTTTTTTTTTTAGATTCTTATGATGGATTATTATAAACTTCAGAATTTTGAAGACAAAAAGAATAGCCATGATTGATAAAAAAAAGAATTTATCTACAATATAATACATAATCTTCACATTTTGGGGTAAAAAAACTTATAATAGAAAATTATACTCTAAGTAAAATTTTATAATACCTTTATGTAGTCTTGTTAAATCACATCTTTATATCAGTGCCTCTGATTTTTTGTATTAGATCCTTCTTCGCCAAGTATTTGGACGTTTCTCACCTGTTTTCGTGGTGCAGCCGTGGTCAACTCGGTGGCGGGTGGTGTAGTAGGCATGAAATCAGGACTGATCGCTAAAAGTAACATTTTTAATAACAAAGCTTCTCTAACTTCCACCGGTAAATACTCTGGTGGTTCATCGATGTGATTTGATGCCGCTGTTTGAGAATCATACGGCCTTGAGTACCGTCTACGAGGGATGTACCGCTGACTCTCATATCGATTATCGTAGGGTAATTGGTTTGAGTATACTTCTTGCCTGTATTGTGGTTCGTACCTGTAGTCGTATCGTTCATCATCGTAACTACGCCGCTGCTGATAATCATCTTGTCTGTACATCAGGTGATATGGAGGGCCAGGCATTATCTGATCCATTATAGCTTGCAAACGATTCTGCCTTAATATAAGGATATGAAGTAATCGCTTGAAGTCACGAGTACTCACTGGAGCTGATATAGAATTCATTTCACTTACAGGATCATATCTCTGAAATAGGGGCTGCTGTGATCTATATGGATTTACAAACCTTGGTTCGTATCCTTGAATAGGTATGCCACGTTCATCCACTGGTATTGGGACAATTCTTGTTATAGGTCGTGCTTCATAAGGAACAGATGCTTGATTTTCAGCTACAGCTTTCGGTTGTGGCGTTTCTTTCACATACTGGTCGTCCAATACTTTATCCTCGTATTCATAGTGGAGAAAGGGCCGCTGGTTACCGATTGGAATAGCTGATCCTGGATTATCTCTTAGATATTCCTGGGTTCTAAAGTGCACTGCTGATGGTCGACGATATATGGGTTGCTGATAAATCCTTTCTTCAATTGGCCTCTGCACAGGTATATGGATCACAGGTACTGGTGTAGGTGTTGCTACGTTTTGATGATCAAAAATGCGACCAGTACTAGCTTCTAGTGTAGTTTCTTGGTCGTCTAATTGTGTGTCTCGATACTGTTGTTGTATTGTTTGCCTGGCTGATGCCAATGATTGGAGAGGGACAAGTCTAGGACGTACGGTAGTTGTAGTGAATAAAGGTCTTAAGGTTCCATGAGATAAATGACCCCCATACACGTCAGTCGAGTCATCACCCATGGACTGTTGTAGATTCATCATGTGATGATTAGAACTCGTTCCTGATAACTGACGTCGAATAGCATTAGACTTACTTAAATCAGGTTCTTTTTCAGTTACATGTTCATATACTGGTTTCAATGTTTGAGTTGATGCTGTTGTAGTTTGTTTAGTAATTAAATCATCTTTAACTGTTACCGGGGCTGGTTTCGTTAGTTGTGTTCTAGTTTTGACTATGTCATCTTTTCTATACAGATTCAAAATGTTAGCTGTTGTTTCTTCATGTTTTTCTTTTTCAGTCGTCATTTCTGTTGTAGATGCTCGCGTAGAACTAGCTACTCTTCTCCTTGGTATAGCCTGTATAACCGTTCCTCTAGTAGTAGCACTACCTCGTGTTGGATAAACAACGGTTGCAAGCGGTCTTCGAGTTGTTGAAGACACAGTTTTATTTACTCTCACGATCACATTTGGCGTGCTTGGTGTTGTACTTGTTGACACTGGTACCGGCGTACTATCACCTGAAGAAGAATATGTCACACGTTTAATTTCACCATCATCCGCAATGTAACCAAAAGTTCCTTTAACGTTGCCCAACACATCTCTACTTTCAATTTTGAATGTACCATCATTTGCTTCATAGCCAATCGTATACGATCCATCTTCATTTAATCTTCGTATTTGTTTCACTATTTCCACTTTAGTCGGGTCACCTGTTTCACTAGCTTTCAGAATTTCTTGGGTTGCATTAGAAGGAGCTTCCGTTGTTGTTATGTTTTCGGTAGAATTGGTAGCTGTTACGCTGATGAAGCACGCCAGGAGTATGATGAGGTTCATCTCGACAGAAAGGCGGCAGCCACATGACGACACTCAAATGGGCGCGCGGTTATCACCCCCCTATATAAAATATCGCCCCACTTGTCTCCCTAGCGTGCGAAAATCTTACGCAAACGCCACCATTGTTGTCACTTTATTATCTGAAACGGAAAATCTTTTTCTATGCATCTACTTGCGTCGTATCCCAATTGTTTAATTATCCATTCGAATATGCGTAAGTCGTGAACGTTATTAAAATATGATATTTACTAATAGAGAAGTTGAAATACAATATCTCATCTCGTATCCATGTTTATTCATCAAATTGTTCTGTATGCTTTGTTATGAAGTTTCTCATGCGGTTATCCAATGTCAGCTCTAATTTAGGTGATCCAAAAGCGAATTTGTACTCAAGGTTCCACTCACCTGACTCAAATAGACAAAGATAGCTTTTAACTGTGCTTAAGCAATACAACGTATCTTTTAAAGGATATTTAATTAAGATAATTTTCTCTAAAATTTGAATTACATTAAAACAACGAATTTTAACGTTAGTTAGAATGTATAAACTCAAGTAAAGTAAACGTGTGAACGGTATGCTATAATAAAGTGGAGATAAAAAATGTGCTATATAAAACTGTGTGGGCATAAAATATAACTACCATAGTAGTAAATTACTTTTGTCGACGCTTGTCAACCTTATAATAAAGCTAGTTATGGCGCAGCAAGGGCACAAGTGCGACTGTAATCGAGTTCGATTCCGACTCGAGGAAATAAAATATTTAATATTTTCATTTCCTCGCTTTGGTGAAAAGGCAAAGCGCAGCGTTGAGTTCCGCCAGTCAAAATGCAATGCGTCTAGAATTCGGTGGGAAGTGGGGAAGGAATTTGTCTTAATGGAAACAAAGTGTCTTATCACTAGGTTCCCAGGTTCCCTCTGCCTTGCTATGTGCCCTGCGTTCATAATATTCGTATTAAGTAGACATTGAATATTTGTTTTTTTTTGTAAATAAATATTTCTATATATTAATTTACAGTTACATAACATTGAATCTAATAAGATTATTTTCATGTCTAAAGAATGCGTTTTAAAGAAAAAAACAATACTTTTTTTCTGCGTCACGCCGAATAGTAAACAGAGACAACATAATGTCACTTACATTAGGTTGACTCTGTTTACTAAAACTGATCTCATTTCAATCATACACTAAACCCGTTACTATAAGTTAAATAAAGACATGACTTTATGTAAAAAAACCTTTTTTCCGTAAAACATGTTTCCATTATGTATTTAAATAAATAAATTTCATACAATTTTTTAAATGTATTAAGAAAAATTCTTTCATTCTTTTTCACAATGAGTTTTGAAATTTAAATATAACTTTTTTATGCTGGAAATGGACTCGTAACCATTGTTTTACTCCAATACTGTATCACTATGACACGGTAGGGTAGTTATTTTATAAGTTAAATGCTAAATAAACGCCATCTTTCGTTAAAGCTTAGTTTTATTTGAGACAATAAATAATTTCACACGGACATAGTCTGTGAGTTTATAATATCGTGGTATATAAAAGCACGAAACAATATCAAGCGATTTCAGTTTGTTTATGTAGAGGCCGCCACTGTTGGTATGAGTCGTATAGACTTTTTTTTATGCAAAATCTGAGAACTCTACAGACATTTGGTCCGTACCTTTTTCCATATCATTATCATTACTGTTTTATTTTTTCATATTGTTAAATTTATAATATTTGGCTCTAAAGTTAAGGCTAAATTATACCTGAACGAGATTTTTCTTTATTTTTTACTAGACTTAATCTTATAAACTTATGACTTATCAATTTCTTTTTACATATATGTGCATATAAGTCTTAGCTTCATCAAAATATCATTACATATATAATAGAAATTAGCATTAAAACACTCTGTTCTTCGGTTTCCGTCCAATTTAAAGATAATGATGCGTGGTGGGTTTGAACCCAACTTGTTTTAAAAGAGTGAAAAAAAAATGGTCGTGTCAGTACAAAACAAAATGATAACATGTCTTTATTGAATCATTTACACGTTACTTAATGGGACGCGGCCTAGAAACTGCACTAAGTATAAGTACAGTATAATACAAGTTGCACCGTCTTCCGCATTCTTCGTGACTAAGTATTACAAATTACATAGCTAATATGCTTAGGTATTTATTATTACTGCATGTGAAATTTAAGTTTAAGTTTTCGATTAAGTTTTTATACGGTTGTTGGTAATTTACATTCATATTTTGTATGTTAGTAATCAAATCGGATATATCGTTTCTGTAAGGGTCAGAAGTCATTTAGTTTGTTTATAGAAAAGATACTATTTTCGTTTCATTTATTTAATATATTATTATAAATAATTTTCATTAAATATATGTATTTATAAATGATAGAACTGATTTATATTGATATATTTTCAAGCAGTAAATATTTTATTTATGTTTTTTTTAGCGTCACGCGATATCCAGCACTCAGCAGTGTAGGCAGAAGAAACCTAGTGTTATGATACTCCATCCCCATTTCCCGCCGAATTCTGGAGGCATTGCGTGTTGAATTTACCACGACACCAAAGCGAAGAAATGAAAATATATATTTTTATAATGTTTTATAATTTTACTACACTATGATTACTTTGTATGATGCGAGTGAAGATTTATTTCAATTTATTTTTACATTACTATCAGAAACATATTATGTCTTTGTTAGTGATAAGCATGATTATTATATGCTAAGAAATATACTTTTAGATGATCATATATATCATTGTCACATGAAAGCAAAATTGCAATAGTTATTTTGTTATGATAAGACAATAGTAATGACAATAGTAATGCGTAGATTATTTTTTTTATCGATTTTGATCAAATATTGAAAATATTATCACAATTGTTTTTTAATTAATCTCATATCTAAAACTGGATATTGGAAATAATAATACACTAAAAATAATTAATAAAAATATAATTTATTATAAAACAAAATAGTACAAAATTGGTATTTCGATATTACAACGTTCGCATTTCGAACGTGTAGGAAGTGGTTATTTATAATTAAACCTTAACACTAATAACTAGAAGTAGCTAAGCGGAAAGGACTCTTATTACAAGCCTATTTTTGAATCTTTGACATTGTGAGTCATAATTTATTGTAAAGCAATCAATTATTTTACTTTGAAATATTTTGTTTAATGTGTATTTTTATATTTTAAATTTATTCACAAAGTTTATTTTCATACAATAATTCAAGTGAATACAGTCGAAGTTCATATAGAGGATATGTATAGGACATATATCTCATAGGACAGTAGTTTATTTTTGATTTTCTTATTAATTGAGTCGATTCCGCTTAACCACGTCTAACTAAGGTACTGAGACACAGCATTATGTACACTCGCGGCCACTACACGCCACTGTCCTAACTAGATTCACTTTGTTATCGACCGGTGTATGACTTGTACTATGGCTCTTCGAACTCGATCGATACTCATTCAAAAATTCATCTAAAGTTGAATGCCGTGACCTCTCAAAAACGCGTCAATTTGACCTGAAGACGGATTTTCTCCTCGTGGGACATAGTAGTATTGAGGTGACTGGGCTGGACGTTGTGGAGGCTGTGCCTGAGCCTGAGAAATAGCCAGTCTTTGTGCTTGAGCTCTTGCTGCTGCTCTATCTCTTTGCAATTGACTTTGTTGAATTTGTTGTTGTTGAGCAAATAACTGCTGGGAGCTCTGGAACTGAGCTTCAGATTGTTGTCTCTGGTAAGCTTCTTGTGCATTTGGTTGAGCGACAGGTTGTCTGTATACTTGTGGGTTTGATGGAATTTGAGGGGATGGTATGAACGGCCTCTGTTGTTGTTGTTGAGCAACGTACGGTTGAAGTCGCTGGTTAAGGTTCAATTCTCCTTTAGTTTGCGGTAAGCTTTGGAAGAGTTGAGTATTATATTGACCACTGGATGGATCAAATATTAATTCAGTTGAGTATAGTGGATTACCAGATGGAGAAGCAGCAGTAGCTTTTCCAGATGCACCCAACGATGAAGGTGTGCTAGGTCCTTGACTATCACGATGGAATTTCGCAAATTCAGCAGCGAAATCTATTTGACCTGGCCTAGAAGATGACAGAACAGCAGATGGTGTTGGGGCAGGAGAGTATTCAGGCTCAGGACTATACTGAATTTGGGGCTTAGGGGTTACTTGGATTAATTGTGGTCTAAATGTAGTCGCTGGAGGTAAGGCTCTGGCAGTAGTGATAGGTACTGGACGAGGAGTAATTGCGATTTGTTGAGCTTGGTAAGCTGGCCGAGGAGCTGGTCTCACGGGTTGTGGACGTTGAACAATTCGTGGTCGTATGTTTTGAAGAGGCTCTTCTTCAGGTTCCTCATCAGCATCTCTAAAGTCGTTTTGGAAGTAAGTGGTCGCTGGTCGGGCTGTTGTCGGTCTTAAGGCAGGTCTGCTCGGATAATTGGGTTCAGGATCGTCTCTTTCTGCAGATTCTGGCACTGGTGCTTCTTGTTCTTCGTCTTCATTTGGTTTGTTGGGATCACAAGGGTTACCAGATACGTAAGTAAATTCTCTTTTGTTACCGTCAGGGTCAATGTAGCCATATTTTCCACGAACTACGCAGTCAGTGCCCCTAGTTTCTTCTTTGAAGGACCCATCAGCAGCTTCGTAGCCAAATGTAAAGCTACCATCATCGTTCACCTGAAATAGTTATACAAAATAATTAACTTATGTAATATTATTTTTGTTATTGAAAATTAACCCAAGACTCCTCGCATTAGAATTTTTCATATTATCTTAACTTCTTAAAGTTAACATTATTAATTTTGTCATTATATATCTAATGTTATTTAACCCAAAAAAATAGAAATTATAACTCATTGGACATTATTGTGTTATTTATTAGGAGATTATTGGTTATAAAATGTTATATTTTTTATCGTCAGTTTTACCTTATTGTAATTCCTGATTGTCTGCACTGGAGGCTGCTTAGGTCCTTCTTGTTGTAACTGAGACTGCTTGTGCCTTTGTGCAGGTGCTCTGACTAATGCTCTGGGTTCGTAATCCTCATCTGCACGATCTTGGGCTTGGTATAATCCATCATATGCATCCTGGGCAACTAATACAACCTGAAATTAAACGTTTATCTAACTTAATATTTTTTTGGTAATTTATGTATTTTTTGTGTCAATTTTACTTCTATTCATACAACAAATTATACTTTGTAAACGACCAATTCAATTATTTATTATTATACTAACTATAGTAAAAAATTGTATCAAAAAATTGAAATGGATCATTTATCTCGCACGTTCTGTACTTATTCAATTATCTGAACACACAAAGTTTATTTGGCAAAAGGCGTGAAATTGAATTTAATAAATGTCCATAAATAATTGACCTTTGTTGTTTTTAAAATTTCAATTCCAGACTCTTTTATGAGACTAGAGTGTTATTAAATTGCTGCAATTTTTTCACAATAACATTTACTTTTAACAGTCATCATTATAACACGTAATTTGATAAAAAAAATAAAGTAAAAAGAAACTACCATCGACGCCATCATGGCACAGTGCGATGGTTCCCGCATGTGATCACACATCGAGTGAAGACCACTCGAGGGACTGATAACATTTGAATTATTTTCATTTCTAGGACACCACTCAACACGTAATAACTCGATTTGGGCATAAAGCCGAGAACAGTGAGAGTTAGTGTCTTGACGCTCGGTTCTTTCTGCCTCTCTGTTGCAAAAAAAGTATTAAAAAATTGCTAACCCGTTCTCCTCGTTCCTGGGCTTGAGGCTCATAGTCATATTCCACGGGTTGTTGATATCTGGGTCGGTGTCGCGCAGCCGCCGCCATTCCCGTGGCAAGCACCAGACATAGCACCTAAAATTAATATATATTTTAAAATTATTACAATTTTTCAAGTAAAAGGAATTATTAATTGAAATTTTCACCATGAAACTGTTATATAAACATTTAAATTAGGGCACATATTTTTTTTTATTTCTACATATTTTTAGTAATTCCCATATTTAAGTCTTAACTATACCTCACTTTGTGTATGATTTAATAGTTGGTTTAATTATTTCGATTTTTAGATTATCTTTAAAATAAGTTATACTTAATAATAAAATAAAAAAGACAAGACAAGAAAAGGCTACTTTGTTATCATATATTGTAAGTTTATTTATAGAGCCGCTAAAGCTCTTGAACTTTATTAAACGACCTCGGCGAAGTTAAATATGTTTTATAATATAGATAAGTGTTACAAAATAAATGCACGAGAGCAAAATTTATAACATTTTGAACTTGTGTAAAATAAATTGTGTAAAAAATATTTTTGTGTAAACAAAAGACTGCGATGAGTGGTACATGGTCCGTAAATAATTTCAAATGAATAATACAATTCTAGAAAGGTAAAATATAACAATGTAAAGCATAAAAATAGATTAAATTTTTATACAAAAATATTTGGTACATTTTATGGACAATCGATTTTAGGATTCTCCTTTAATACGAATTGGGATGTCGAAAATGTTGAATTTTTGGGGTAATCGCACATACTTTGTACGAACGTTTTTTACGAATATGACCTTAATATTATTAGCGCCACTGGTCTTTAGAACGACACCAGTTGTGGGAAGTGATACCAGAAGAGGGTACTCTGTCAGTGAGAAAACGAGAAATAACAAACACTATCTAGATACTTAAGAGGGACTTCTGCGTAACAAACAATAAAAAAATGAAAACTTTACGATTGATTTTATATTTTTTCTACAAATCGAAATGAGCCAAGAAGTGATTTTCAAGTTTTTTTTATCGCAATCATTTGATTCAAAATTGTGTAACATAAATTGTTAATATTTAAAATAAGCAGTAATTCACTGAATTATGCCACTGTGTCATAACTATGAATGCAATTAGGAACATTGCAACTGGAAAATGCTTCTGATTGTACACAATCTAAACCAGGGGTAAACAACTTTCTTATTCAATAAACACTCGTCACAAAAAAATGTTTGGGTTTAGTATGGACATCAATTTTATTACTATAACTATACAAAATTGTTTTGGTTTAGTATGTACAATCATTTTATTATAAGTCGTAATATACATTAAACTTTAGAAATGCTTGGCGTGCCCCATAAACATGTTTATCGGGCCACGTGTTGCTCCTTGTTCTATACTAATAGTGTAAAGCTGAAGAAGTTGTTTGGTTAATCACGCTAATCTCAGAAACTGCTGGCTTGAATTAAAAAAATATTTTTGTTTTGAATAGTCTATTTGTCGAGGAAAGCGAAGGGCTATATTAAATCAAGCTTAAAACGTTTCCCAGTATTCCACTGTACCTGCAGTCAGAGTTATCTTGGGCACTAAGAATGTGTTATGTATCATACAGAACACTTAGTTATTTCCATTTGTTCATCGAACAGGAGAAACCGCAGACAAATTCTAGTCACTAATAAAATTTAGCTTTTTTTTGGCTATAAAGAATGTAGAATTTTAGTTGTTTACGTCGTCTGTTGTTACATACCTACAAAGGCAGTGGGTTCTTTTAAGTTTAATCTGTGGGCAAAAAGTGCAAAACTAAGTGTTCTATTTTAAAAATTTCATTTTTATTAATATTTTTATGAACTATTGGTAGCTCTTCCCACCTTATTAAAGAGCGAATAAACAAATATCGAGTAATAAAAAATCTAGAACCAATCTATAAATAGTTATAAGTGAGATATCGTATGATCAAACCGAAACATATGAGAGTATTGTAATTCTAACTAACTAGGCCATAAATATGCCTCATTAGATTACGCATATAACTCGATATCTTATATGAAATATAGCTTCTAGTCTTTAATTGGAGTAAAGGCCGTTATTGGGTAACACTTGTCGTGTTGATTTACTAGTTTCTTTCCAATCTTTTTTTCTAATAGCTAATCGATTTACGCAATTTTCTTAAAAAAATCTTGTCTTGATTTTTTTACCGTTTTTTTTTGTGTTAGGCCACTTTATTCCCATTTTCCCGTCCCCCGTCCGGCGGCACTCAACGCCGTGTTTTGCCTCGACACCAGAACGAAGAAATGAAAGTGTTAAATATTTCATTTCCTCGAGTGGGAATCGAACCTACATCCTCTCGCGTTTACAGTTACACGTTTGTGCCCCTGCATCACGACTAGTCTCAGTTTCTGTGTCTTGATTATTTTTCAAATATCCACCAGTGAGTAAATCTACGTCTCATCTGCATGAACTTAAATAATAACTATAATTCATTATAAAATAATTGTTGTTATTAGACATTGTACTATAAAATGTATCAATATACATAATATAATAATGCTTGACAAAGGTACCGCCATTATTATATATGTATATTCGCTAAAAAAAACTTTCAAGAATATTAAACTGTTAGTGAAAGCAGATCAGCTACTTTACCGAAATATATAAATATCGAAAGTCCATAACATAATAAATATCAAATACGTCTCAATTTCAATATAGTAATTTTAAAATATTATAAATATTTATGTGATTCAGTATCTGACGCTATATACATTTTTAAATTATTAAGTTATTTTTTGCAATTTTATTAAAATGTGTGAGGCCGGTCGTGGCGCAGCGGCACGAGGTGTGACTGCAAAACCGACTGGTTGTGGGTTCGATCCCCACTCGAGGAGATGAAATATCTACTTAATTTATATTTTCATTTCTTCGCCCTGGTTTCGAGGTTAAGCGCGGCGTTGAGTTCTGCCACTCAACACGCAATGCCTCCAGAATTCGGCAGAAAGTGGGGAACGGAGTGTCTTAACACTAGGTTCCCTCTGCCTACCCTGCTGTGTGCGGGATACAGCGTGAAGCTAATTTAATTTAATTATTTTTTTTTTATTAAAATGTAAATAAAACTATGTACCTACTACTTTAACCGGATAGCTTATGTTTTGACACCCTAATTGTGAATATGGACTACTTAAAACTGTAAAGAGTTCGAAACGTTTTGTTATTTATAATGTATTTTAGAATACTTTAAAAGTTAACATAGTTTTAATTTAAAGATATGATGTCTGATGATGATGATGATGATGATGATGTCCGACTGATTTCACTCCTTTACATGTGATATAATCTGCTCTACTAACAAATTATAACAATACTCTGCTATTAAATTATAGCAAAGACAATGGTATAAATTTGTGTCTTTCTAAAGAATAATTACATACCCCTATATTTTTATTTGAGTATTAACATTAAAAAACTATTTTGCAATATAAATATTTTGATGTATCAATAAAAAATAACCAAAACAGGAAGTTTTATGATATTTGCAATGTATTCCGTTATAATAATGTTGTATAAATTATTTATATCTTAGCGTCAAGAGAAGGTCAGGGCTAAATCGTCTGCTGGTCAATTACCTATAATTTAACGATTTCTAATAGAGGCTGTTAATGATCAGTGGAACAGCGTCAGAATATAAATACTATACTTTTGCGTTCGATCTGATCTTCACGAACACGTTATGTCGTGTCTTTCGTGACAGAAAGTAAAGAACGGAGGGTCTAAACACTGAAGTTTTACCTTCTCTGGTATGCGGAATAAAGTATGAAGCAGAAAAGAAAATCTTAATAGATTATTTTAGAAACGAGCAAGTGTATATTTTATTTTAAGGCATCATTTCATGAATTTATTAGCTTTCTAAAATTATAAAATCAATAATAATATTGGCAACCAATTTTATGTTAAAAATTCTAAATTATCATATTGAATATTTATAGAATAACTAAATAAGCTAAACATTTTCTTTTGACCGTTTATAGATTGAATTAATGAGCACACGTCCATGTAATTAATAAATTCTAATTGACAACTTTTGTTTTTTTTCGGCATTTAGTTTGATTGGTAGAATGCGCTAATCTCAAGAATTACTGGTTCAAATTAAAAATTACTTTGATCTTGAATAGTCCATTTATCGGCGGCTTTTAAGGCTGTAGGCTATATTGTTTTAATGTAAGTTTTATTATTTCATGGTGAAGTGATTTGTGCTCAACTGGCACAAGTCGAAACGTCATAAACTAAGAACTATATTATATTATAGTTATATTATATCACTATACATAAATCCATTAGACCATAGTGACAAAACCCCAGGAAGAAGGTATTTACAAATATAATTATTCATCTAAGTCAATTTTTGAACCTATTATTATTCTTATTATAATTCACTATAACATGCCATTTTTTCGTGAGATATTACTATTGTATACTTTATAATTGAATTTACCAGACATTTTATCATTATCATTAGATATATTTTTAATGATCATTATCTAGATGCCATTTTAATATAGATTATAAACTAATTCTATTGTGTTGTGAAACGTCATTAATTTATACTCCATAAATGTAGGTAGTATATAATTATATTTATTGTTTATTTTAAATTCGTCTTGGGAATATTCTCATTATAATATTTGCGAAAGGCTGTGTTGTAAGTTTTGGCTTTAAGATTTCAGTTAGTACCCAATTAAGGTTTTATATGCGAAAAAGTTTAAGTATTTATTAGCCGTTTGTCTGATTTTTTTATAATATAAGAGAATTTTAATGTGCTGTAATATGCACCTTAGTGGCCCATTGTTGTTTATGTTTAAATAAAATCAATGAGAATATTTTATATATATATAAATATTTACACGTTTTTGCTAGCAATGTGAAAATATTTACGAACTTCTCATATGTACCTACTAAAAATATTCTTCAGTCTTTTTGTATTCATTTGATGTATAATGAAAATATTTTTAACTATAGAAGCAAAAACTTTAAATCTATTCTTTAAACAATAATTTCTATTTCTATTGTATTTAAAAAAAAACAGCACAAATTAATAAATTTATGACATAATTACAAAATACATTCGCATACCGCCCTACTTATTTTGTGACATAATAGTGCGGCGACCATGCCTCGAGGAAAAGTGAGACAGTCCGGCAAAAAAAATAATTTGCGTAACTGGTTCGCTTTGCATTACATTACTAGTAGGCGTGATTAGAACACTAGTCTCGACTTATAAAGTTGCTCAAAAGTATCGATTTCCAATCTAATTCGGTTCTATTTTCCAATATTATATATATTAGTATTAATATTATAAGCTTTTTATTTTCATAAAAGAAAAAAATAATATTTATATTACATGCAGATACATAACTTTTGCACTTATGTACACAATGTACTGAAAATATTTATAATTTTACCAAAAATTGTCACCACATTGTCGCAGTTGTGACTTTGTTTATTTAAAACCCGCTGATGGAAACATCTATGGCGTCCTTATGATTTAATAAGATTAATAAGGAATGTATTTTTTAAATTAAAATTAAAATGTTATTCTTGCTAACCGCTACTCTTGCAAAAAAATCTCAGATTTTTTTTTGTTTTAAAAATATTTATAAATAAAACCAATCTAATATTATATTTTGTTTTAGAAGGCAAACCTATACACAGAATATTCAACATTTACTACTATTTACTTTAATGTAGGCGATAAGTACCCTACACGGCCGTCACATTAGGCTGGTTATACAATGACAGTTAAAACAATCAACGCGTTAGAATCATTGTGAAAGCTCTTTATGTCGTATTGTTACGTGTTACAACATAAATTGAGAATTTTATACTAATGATAATATAACATTTTCACATTTTTATTACACTTTTCTGTCCAAATTCGCATATAACTGTAGTTATTGCACAATTTTTGTGACAAAAATTTAGTTAGTCTAAGGCAAATAAGCTTTAAGTTAACATTGTTTATTATAAATCGGCTTCACGCTGTATCCCACACACAGCAGGGTACGTAGAGGGAACCTAGTGTTAAGACACGCCGTTCCCCAGTTTCTGCCGAATTCTGGAGGCATTGCGTGTTGAGTGGCAGAACTCAACGCCGCAAACATTTAATTTTAAATAAAAAAACATAATTATTTATAACCGGAGGAACCGAGTGTCTTAACACTAGGTTTCCTCTGCCTACCCTGCAGTGTGCGGGATACAGCGTGAAGCTGATAAAAAAATTAAAAAAATATTTCAACATACACAACAAAACAAATTCTACAGGATTTAGTCTATGTTAATTATCATTTTTAAAATTTTAATTGAACTACATAAATTGATTGACAGTATAAATACGTATGTTATTTATATAATATGTAACCTGACTTTGACCGAAATCATTAATATATGAGATGTTGACATCGTAATCAAAATTCCTATGACAAGAGCTATAAAAATTATTATGACATGGTAATTTCGATCATATTAGAATTTTGATTGCTCTATATCGATAGCAATAAGAAAAAGCTGGAAAATTGTGTTAAAAGTCAAGTAGGTGACTGTTACGCGACGGTTGAGGGTTCCGTTTCCACCCGGAGGCATAAATTATTATTTATTAATATTCTTTTATTTCGTCGCTCTGGCACCAAAGCAAAAGCGCGGCATTGAGTTCCACCATTCAACACGCAATACCCCAAAAAAGCAGCGGAAAGCCGGGAATGGAATGTCTTAAAACTAGGTTCGCTCTGTCTACTCCGCTGTATACGGCAAACAGCATGAAGCAGGAAAAAATCTTTAATATATGTGTCTTTAGCATTTTCTAGATGAGGTCTAGGCAGAGCAGTTTCCGCTTTTAAAAATGGTGTGCGTAATCAAAGGTGAGATGATAGCGTGATTTATTAATGAATAATTTAATTTGTTATAAATAACTTGTCAACTAATTTGTAAACAAAATATTATCTGTTATATTAGTATTATATAATATAAGAAATAATATTGTATAAAAAGATCAAACATCATAGAACCCGACGACTGATAAGAAGAAATAAATATGATTTCTATTTACCTATTTTAGGTATTTTTACGTACTTAAAACTATGCATGATTATTATCGACTATTATTATTAGAGATTACGTTCCTCGTTCCGATAAAATAAAGCCCGACCTTCCGCTTTTCACCCTATTTGGTGATATTGCTTATTGACTTCTGCTACTCATCATACAATGTCACCAAGATGTAAAATGGAGAACAGAGTGTTTTAAATATGGAAAATCAGTAAAGCTAAAAATACTAGTACCGTTGCTCAAGAGATCGAAAGTGCGCAACGTGTTTGCCATACGAATAACATGAATAAACAACATCGATTCAATATCGGTACCAAATAAGACTATTCTGTTGTTTTTTATCTTACCTAACCTTATGTAAGTAGTGCCGATATTAGAATGTATTTGTTATTTTATTACTGTCATTTTTTTTGCTATCGTATATATATATATATATATATATATATATATATATATATATATATATATATGTGTAACGAAAAATTTGAGTCCATCGTATCGTATTGCGACAGTATCTGAATATAAGCACTTTAGTTGTGGGTTCGACCTCTAAAAGGGGTTTGACAATATTTTAATTATTTTCTTAGTAACACGTAATGATTCATAAACGGAACGCGGACAAATGAATACATTTAAAGTATTTCAATCAGCTCCTTTAATAATTCCCTCCTTGTCTTATATATTACTACTTTATAAGCCGTGGCGTTGAGTTCCGCCACTCTATACGCAATGCCTCCAGAATTCTGCAAAAAGTGGGGAACGTCTTAACACTAGGCTCCCTCTGCCTACCCTTCTGAGTGCATCCTACTGAATGAAGCTAATTTATTTTTTATATTTTTAAAAATACCATTCATATAAATACTAATTATAAATTTTTAATTAATTTCCAGAAAACTTGAAAGTAACTTAAAATAATTTTGACCACTCGAAGAGGTCATATTGCCTGCTTTACCTAGAATTACGAGAAAGGCATTCGTCCTTAGCTCCGATTCAATAATGTCGTCCGACGGCATTTCACACGATATCAAACACCAACCTTAGGTCGGTTTCCTATCTGTAATGCGATGCTCATGCGAATCGATTTAGCGGTTTTCTAACGCTGTGGTTAAATTTTGATGGATACTATAATAACAACGTACATTTTTTTTTTTTTTTTAATATATACATTACTATGATTTTGCATAAAAATACCAATAAAAATACTTATTTAGAAAACGTATAAAAGTTTTGACGTAGCGGGACTCGAACCCGCGCCTCCTGGAAACCGACCAGACGCTCTGACCACTAAGCCATACGTTCTCATCAAGCTACGTCGAAATTTTTATACGCTTATTACAACTTATTTATGTTGTTAGCATCTCTGTAGGCAGAATTCAACGCTGCAAAGCGCGGCGTCCTCGACACTAGAGCGAAGTAATGAAAATATAAATTTAAGTAAATATTTCATCTTCTCGGGTGGAGATCGAAACCACAACTAGTCGGCTTAACAGTCACACTTTGTGCCCCTGCGCCACGGCTGGCCTCAAAAAAACAACAACATATATTTAAGAAAAAGTAATACATCGTGTCTTAAACACTATTATACAAATTTCACGACTGACTACTAGTACTAACTTACTAAGAAATCAATTATTTTTAACGGATAAAGGTCAATTTTAACATTAAACATTGTTACGCAAAAACCATAAATTCTAATCGATTGTTATAAAATTGATGTATTTGATACACTTAAAGTGTGTCAAGAGCAAACAGGTGTTCGACATAGTAATTACATACGAGTATGTGTAAAAAATTAAAAAACAGCCTAAAGGAATGGCAGCTCTTTGAATAAAATTTCAAAATATAATGAAATTTTATATACAATATATTATAAGAACGTAACAAGATATTATACATCTATATAAATGGTCATCTACACGATTATGTTATATAAATGGTTGTTATTGTATTTTCTGTTAGTATAATTGTTTTATTAAGCAGATCAAATTGACAATATTTATATTTTAAATATATATATTTCACTTCTAACTGCAAGTGTGGTGGTTCTAGGTTCATTTCTCACTCGAAGGGATATTTAAATTATTTTAAATCTACCCTTTCTCATAAGAATAAAGCAAATGACACACACAATTCTCCTTTAAAGAATGCTACAAAATATACAATATAAAGATTATAATAAAAATAATATCACACATCATTTAGAATGAATGTCGTATATAAGCTACATACATTTTTCTAACGAAGCTATCAATAAATTTTAAATTATAATAAAATGGTTTACATTTTAAGAGCATTCCACGGGTAGGTTAGGTTTCGAAACTTCCTCCGAAGTGTAACGAAATGGAAAATTCTAAAGAAGTTCGTATAAACATATATGCTTAAATCTTTGCACATATTTGGTAGTAACCTTAAACGTTCAAAATTAGTAAATATACAAGTATTTAGTAGAGCATAACTAAGTTAGAGCATTACTAAGTTAGAGTAAAATTAATTTTGTGCTTATTACTGTGAAATTACAAGAATTATAATAAAATTGTAAGGACCGTAGAAATTTTTAGTAGTTTTCATCACTCTATCCTTGAACGATTATGACAATCGATACTGTATTCAGATTTTTTATTAGTTACAATCATTTCATTTTTTATTATAATAATAATGTTAATTGTAACACTTTTTATATATAAATTTCTATTAATTTACGCCTGAGTTGTGCTCCACAGTGCAACAGGTAGCGTTTTGACCTATACGTTAACTATAGTATAGTTATAGTTGAGCTGTAGCTCAAAATAAAAAGGCGAAATATTGATAAAAGATAGAATTCTTTATATGGATCATGAAAATAGAGAAAAGAAAAATAAAAAATATATAATGTTAGACAACTCGTGTAAAAAAGGGTAGGTGTAGGTGAAAAGCACTGTAAAGCAGTAGAATTGGTCATTCGGGGGCAGTTCCTTGTAGGCAACGGCCCTTATCAGAAGGAAACTCGTGTGAAGTATTGTTATTAGGTGATACATATCCATATCATTTACTGCAATTACAAAGAATCTCTTTCCAAATACTTTAGAAACATATAGACGAAATGTATTTTTATTTTGTTTTTATTAAAAACGTTAACCGCTTCAGATTTCTAACAATAAATAAATCTTAAAAACCTTAATTCACATAGTTTCCATTTTTGTGATACAGGTTCCAAAAATAATAAAAGCATTAAACATATAGAAGTATATTTTTTATTTCATCAATTAATAAAAATAATATTATAACATCCTAACAATATTCTTACATGCATTTATAAATAATTTATGCAATATCACATTTTTTCGTCACATCGCGGCAGAGTGGCAACATCATTTGCCTATCTTAACGTCAATCTTAGAGCAATCCTGAGCCTACTTTCGTGGAACTATAATTAATAGTTAGACGCACTGTAAACGCCGCAGGTGACATAGCGTTCACGTTGCGAAAACAATTCTAATATATAAATGCCAAACTACCTTCATAATTTGTTCAATATTAGATTGGAATTCGAACTCGCTATTTGCATATTGTAGTTAAGTGGTTAATAGTCCATATGTTTATCATTTCTTTAATTTTGTTTCATACTCTACATTTAATAATTTTGACTTTTTTTATTTTATACCTGCAAATCTTCATGCATATTTATTATTTGTTAAAGCAGAAAGAATATAGAGAGATATATACATAATGTAGAGAGAATATAGCAGAGGAAGTTATTACTCATAGAGTCGTTTATATGACTCTATATTCTCCACATTTAGAAGCATTACGTATTGGGTGGCGGAAATTAACTTCGCGCTTTTTCTATTTAAGCTAGGAAAATATGTATAATAAAAACATAAATATCCCGTTAATAACGATAGATTGAATAATTAATTTATAGTTCGATAACGGCTGCCAGACCACTTGCTAACTAAAGTCAATTATTAAGCAACATGCACCGAAGTGGAACTATTACGTTATGTTACATGAAAAATAAAACATTTACCTGTTCGAAAACTTGATTCTTATGTATGTATTGTTTACGTACAATATCTATTTACTTATGAGAGGCTCAAACTAACTAGACTCCCCGATCTCTACTGTACTCTATTTTTTTTCGATATATGTATCAGCCTAGTGTGATCCAACGTCGCACTTACAACGGTAAGCACCACAAGATAAAAATGAAAAACTTTTAAGTATAATATAATGTACTGAACCTGTCTCTCGAATTCACGGTTAGATATTTTCCCACTGCGCCATAACTGATAGTCTAGTTTTAATTGTATTAATTTATAGTGAAGGTAGCCGTGGCATTGTTAGTTTTAGTATTAATTTATATACTAATGAATTAGTTTTAGTATTAAAAAGTATTTATTTTAGTCCATTTTTTTGGAAATTAACCATTATCTTGATAAAAATAAATTAAATATTTTTAAAGTGTTACTCCACACTTAGGTTATTCCACACTTCTAAATAAGTAAAATAAAGTTAGTATATAAGTAAAGAGAAAAATCATTGATTTTTCAAATATATGCCGACATCACCATACTTTGATGAAATGAGAGATGTAAGAACTTTTCAATTAACTGTTTTGTATTAGTTATGTATGTATTGCCAACGGTTGCTGTTATTTCAAATACATATGCATATTAACATTTTACTCCATTATGGTACAGTTGAAAGAACTGCTGTAAATAAGACAGCTTTTAAGGGTACCTTTTCAGGAAAAAAGAAACCCATAATAAGACCACTTTGTTGTACGGCTATCTGTCTGTCAAGAGCCTTTATCTGAAGATTGCTTGGAGATATCGATTTCAAATTTAAACCATATACTCATATATCGCAAACAACGCGTATTTCAAAATTACTAGGGAACTTCTGGTTGATCTAGAATTATGAAATTTTGCAGGTAGCATCTGCAGTTAGTACTAGTTCAGGAAAAAATGAAAATTATACATTTGTGGTTAAAAAATAATTAGCCTTAAAAGGAGAGCAAAATTTGGTATTAAAGCCGCTAGTTCAAGTGAGGTATCAGATGATAGGGGTTGGTTTATATAGTCCAATACCGCACCGCAAAATTCCAAGTAAGTCTGTTTACCTTTATTACTTGACATACAATGTAGAATTTGCCTGGTTTGTAGAAGAGTAAGAGAGAACCTGGGAACCTAATATTACGACACTTTGTTTTCACTTTGTCAGGTTTTATTAAAAAAAAACAAAGTTCAAATTTTCTGTACATAGCAAAGTAAGTGTCAAGATGCTCAGTAGTAGAAATTTCGCACGATATTTGAGATATTGCGTGATGAGTGGCGATACTTAACACTGCGCTATGTCTACCTTACTAGGTTTTCTCTATCCCAGAAGGTGTGTAATGTGCGGTTGAGGTTAGTCGTGGCGTAGGGTCACAAGCATACGACTGTTGCAGGTTGCGAGTTCGATTCCCACTCGAGGAAATGAAATATTTATTCTTTAAATTCCTTGAGATTAAGTAATATACTGATGTCCTTTATTCCTGCCCAAATGAATACACGATATAAAAGGAAATAAAGAATAAAACAAGATAATAAAGGTCAATACTAGATTGTATCACAGTAACAGATAAAGTATAATGTACAGACGAACACATTTTAATTGCTATATACCTTTTTGGGTTAAGGTTATACTCAAAATAAAATCGTAAAAATGAAATATTTCAGTAATCCTTAAAAAAAGCTATTAATTTTTACTTAATGTTGATTACACAAAAGTTAATTATAAATAATTTTTTTTTGAAATGATATAAAGACCAACTAAAATTTAAAATAAAATATTATTACTTATCACTCATCTTTTCGTGATATAATTGAAAAAAATATATTCAGCTTCTCTAGAACAAAAGAACTCAGTGATAAGAGATTTTTCATTACTTAATGAAAAAGTAGAGAATGGAGTGTCTTATCACTGAGTTCTTTTGTTCTAGAGAAGCTGAATATATTTTTACCCGAACTTTCGGGTCATTTATGTTAATTGACGTAACTCAAAATTGCGATTTTTTTTGGAAACATATTTTAAATATAACCATCATCGAACCAACCAACTATCGAGCTTTCAGTCAGAATCTGGTATTGGGCCAGATAGGCCTCTCTCATTATTATAGCACATTTATTCTGCGTAAGAAAAACAAATCAAATCAGCTTCACGCTGTATTACGCACACAGCAGGGTAGGCAAAGGGAACCTAGTGTTAAGACACTCCGTTCCCCACTTTCCGCTGAATTCTGGAGGTATTGCGTGTTGAGTGTGGGAACTCAACGCCGCAGTTTGCCTCTACACCAGAGCGAAGAAATGAAAATATAAATTTAAACAAATATTTCATCTACTCGAGTGGGGATCGAACCCAGAACCAGTCGATTTTACAGTCACACTTTACGCCCCTGCGCCACGACTACCAAGGCCTCAAGAACTATTTAAATATACAAAGATATCAAAACTCTTAGATATCCAGGCACCTACACACATTTTGCAAGGTATGACGACAGTGTTTGATTGGAGGGCGCGAAGAAAAGCGACATTCACCGCAAACGACAAATAAATAGCTGTAATCAAATCACAATTTTGCATTACTTTCGACATATGAAGGTTGACAGGATTGAACCATACATTTTGTAAGAGATTAATGACACGGCTATGGCTAGTTCAGGAGATCGACTCCATTCGCTAAGATGAATCCTCATTTTGATATAGATATTAGTGTGGTTTTAACGTTATTATTGTTTTGTACTTCCAAATGGTAATTAATTAATAGTGAAACTATTTTAATATTACTTTTTGAAATTAAAATTAAATTCTTTGGAATACCGTATGATCGTATGAGTGATTTCACCAATCCAGTTAGAGCAAAAATTTTTTGTTGGAATTCCAATATGAATATTACAGACACAGTATTTCTATAACAACAAAAGTTTTATTTTAAAAATTGTTTCAAAATGTCCACTTAAAAATTTAACAAACAATAGATAAACGTCAATAAATGACTTGATCAGTATTTCGTGAGTAGAATTGCTTTAACGTGATCAATTTTCTTTATTTCCGACAAATTAAAACATCAGTTTTGTACAACTTGAACAGTTCTTTGTTGTTTTTGATTGACATTAGTAATATTTTTTTGACGATAAATGTGTGAAAATATGTACATAAATTAGAATTTCACTTAAGGATTTCCTTGGTTCGGCTAATACGATTTTTTCTGTTATTATTTTAAATTAACATTTAACAGGTAATATGTATACCTTTTTCTACTTTTTTTTCAAAAATATTAGCTATATATGTATTTTTATCTGCTACTTAAACTCGGCCTAGAACTAACATTAATAAGTATAAATTGGTCATTATATATTTTGCAACACTCGAAATATGCTTCATTTTTACAATACCGGGACAAGTATGTATGCATAAGTATTTACACAATTTTTACCTTTTTTTCTCCCTAGTAACACACTTCCGTTTCCCACTTTCCACCGAATTCTGGAGGCATTGCGTATTGATTGACGGAACTCAACGCCGCGCTTTGCCTCAACATTATTTTATATCAGTAAATTATATTTTTTATAATAATTAATGAAACTATAAACAACTGACGCCGCTGTCGCAGTTTCAAACTGCACGCGATTCTTGTTTTTAAAATGTAAAAATGGTTATTATTTTTACATATAATAAGACTTATTTGTTCTGATAACCTTAGAGTGACAGTGGGCTCTACCACTGTGGCTATTGTTTATAGAGTATAGTGGACCAAACTTTAAACACAATAAAATAAATAACTTTTATAAGGTTTGTATAAGAAAAAATTCTAATTATTTTTTTATATATATATAGTTGGTTACTCAATATAACATTGCAACTAATAGTATAATAGAATAAGCCTTACACTAAGTCAAGCTACGATAATTGTATTAAGTTAATATTATCAGCAGTTCTTTGAAGGCTTATCGTAATCTCGTATTAAACTTTATAGCGATAACATCTGAAAGTTTCTTAAAATCAATACCTCTGTTAAAGTCGCGACTGTGAATCAGATAAAAGATTGCAACACTTATTTTAATTGGAGCTAGACTTTTTTTTCAGCTTTATGCTTACATTGTATGTTGAGAGGTGAAACTTAACGCTGTGTTTTGTCTACTAGGGTGAGGAAGTGAAGATAATTTAAATATAATAAGATTTATAAATATTGTCTTGTCTGTCTGGTATCTTTTTATCGGTCTGCTCTAGCATCGAGAATCGGACTGGTAAAATTTTATATAAATTTATTTATCTAAAATTTTACAGTTTTTGATGGTGAAGTGAACTAAATCAAATATATTACTATTTTAAAAAAGGTAAAGGTACCTTTTTACTATAATATGGTACTGGTAAGTATTAAAAATGAGTAAAATCAATTTTGGAAGATTTGGAGATTGTCGGTGGTGGTTCTCTTAAATGTCAGGACTATAGAACTTGGCTTTAAAAAAACATATTTCTATTTTCTGAGTTCTAAAACTTAGATTAGAGAGAGATTAGAGATTTACTTTACACTTAAAAATATAAAGCCAACGTGGTAAAGTGGGACACAGTCTGCCTATAGGGACGTTGATTGTGGGTTCAATCCTCACTCGGAGAAATTAATAATTTTCATGTTCCCACTCTGGCAAGATAAAGCACGTTAAGTTCCGTCACTCAAATTTGGGCAAAAAGTGAAGAATGGAGTACTATCACACTAGATTTTCTTTGTCTACCAGAAGAGAAAAAATGTTAAGCAACTAAGAAAAACGATATTTAATGAAACAGATTTTAATACACACATTATGTGTAGTTTTACGCTCTCGTAGGAGGAATCTAAGGCGGAGTAAACAGCCAGGAAATGTTCAGCTAAGCTTAGTACGCTTATTAAGATTTATTACGCATAAAAAGAAACAACGGAATCACTTTCGCTGTGTCCGGCATTACGCATGCGCTGGACGCTTTAGAAAGCCATACTAGTTTTCACTGCCACGATGATCACGCTAGGCACGTGATAAAGTTACACTATTTTTCTATTTACTATTAATGTTTTTTTTATTTTTTATTAAAATAAAAAATATTAAATACTTCTTAGTTTTTTTTTTATTTCAAGAGGTCTGTTTCTTATAAAACAAGACAACTTGACAAATAAAATCTAAAATATGTAGGATTTGCAATGAATTTAATGTCTAGTAGTAAGTTAAAGGCATCTTTCTAAGTAGATGTTAATTCAAATTGGAAAATAAGTAGTTTTAAAATAATAATAAATATATATACTATTTTACACTATAAAAATATAAGATGTTGTATCGAAATAGAAATAGATAAAAGATAGATTTATTATATGCAAACGATGAAGAATGATTTTATTTTTATTTTAAGCAGCAACATTTCACAACTATGCTTCAACAACAAATTGCCAAAAAAGTAAAAAGTCACTATACAATTAAAAAGAAGTGTATAGCGAAGTGCGTCACTTAAGGCAATTAACACTCTGTTACCAACATCATACGTTTCGCTCATACAAAGTATTCACATGAACAATATAATTGTTTTGTATTGAACATTTTTTTTTTTTGCAATTTCTAGTAAGTTCAAGGCATTGAGAAGACGCTACGGGCGCCGCTCTCACACACTTGCGAAACATAGTTTTGCAACGATACGACAGTTGTTATTAACGAAAAATAACGAAATCGTGAAATAACTGCATTTTTTAACCGTAAAAAAGTGATATTAAATACTGTATGAGTACATTTGAAGTACATCTTTATTTTTATTTAATTGTGTCGGTAATACAACTTTAAAGTTATTTTAGTGTAGTTTAAGTAAAGATTACAACTTTTCATAATCGAAATATCTACATAAAGTAAAATTGATAAATTAAACAAAATTTATTATTCTCCATATGTTAATGCTGGATGTAAGTTCAATAAAAATATAATATTTTTAATATAATTTTATAAATATACATAAGATTACATCACTTATGTTGGCACAGTGATGTAGATACTTTTTGAAACTTCGCGTTTAAAATTTGACAGTAGGTACAGTCAAATAACCAAGAACACTTATACATATACTTGTACTTCATTATACATATACTTTATTTCAATTAAAGATTAAAATATGCATGATATGAGCTCATCTCCATTTTTGTTTTATAGTAATTACATTACTATTACATACTACTATATACTACATACTTTGTTTTAAAATAAAATTAACGAAACTTTATTTAGATACTTATTATTATTACACATGCTATATCCCGCACACAGCAGGATAAGCAGAGGGAACCAAGTGTTAAGACACTCCGTTCGTCACTTTCCGCCTGGTTCTGGAATCGTTGTGCGTTGAGTGGCGGAACTCAACGCCGCGCTTTGCCTCGACACCAGAGCGAAGAAATGAAAATATAAATATAAGTAAATATATATCACTTCCTCGAGTGGAGGTCGAACCCACAACCAGTCGATTCTACAGTCACACTTTGTTCCCCTGCGCCACGACTGGCCTCACATTTAGATACTTATTATTATTACACACATAAAATGTGTAAACACAAAACAAACACTACAAACTAAAGACAATGGCCTCTACAAGCTGTTTCACAATCAATTATTACAAGCTACTTAAGAAAACCCATTCAATAATGATTGATAACCTCATCTAATAATTTCTCAACAATCATAGAACGGAATATATCAATCACTTGGAAATGATAATATGAAATAAAAGCATTTTGACCTCGACCTTTGTGTATCATTAATCTGCGCCCGCTGCGCTGCCCGAGCGCTTTCACTGGACAGCCTTGACTGTTCGAGTGTTATAGTTATTTATGTACTACAGATATAAAAATAGTTAGTCCTTTGTAAGATTAATTTTTTTGTTGTGTGTGTATAATAATAATAACAAAATATGTACGTAGATTTAGGATATCGTGGTGCAGTTAGATTGTGTCTGTGTGTCCAAGTAATATTCGATTTTCAATATATAATATATCAAAATATTATTTTATAAAAATGTATATGTAGTTTGATTGAGAAATATTTATAAATTTTCAGTCTCTAATAAAACAATAGAAGAGGTAAACAGAGAGTGAAGAGGAATTTTCGGAGGAAAATGGCAAGTGTTACCATATTATATGCTAGATAGCTTAAAAATTGTTTCCTGTTATAAAGTATTCATGTTGGTAAGAGAAACAGTGGGTGGATTAGGTTGGTCTATACAGTTAGAGTCACTATTAGAAAATAAAGAAAAAGGCTCCTTATTATCAAATTTTCAATTAACATGCTTCTTGGAAATTTTAAGAAGGCTTAATATCATATAATTACATCTCAAATCCTAGTGCAATTGAAAGAAAAAAAAATATTTTTTATCTGTTTCGTGAGTAAAGAATCGGTTAGTTTGCAAAAGCTTGTTAAAGGTTACAAGTTTAACTATAGCATAAGGCTGCAGTGACCCGTTCATATTCCATTGAAACATGTGATAACTTTTCAAGTTGCTTAAATTCGTGCAGCGTAATTACAAAATACACAATAATAAAGGCTATTTACATAGTAATTGTTATTGTATTCATATATTAGTCAATAGGCAGTATATGATGCCATTTTAATGCAGTAGAAGGTATCCGATAAAAATACAACAACAATTAGTGGAGGGTAGTGAGTGAAGTGATGTATCACTAGCTTTTGTTTAGAGGAAAAGTAAGTACGTAAGGAAATGTGGTAAAAATACACAATACCAAAAATGTTTTATGTTAAAAATATATTATTATAAGCTATTATATACGTAAGAAGTAATTACATAGAAAAGACTTCAACGCGCTATAATAAGCACGCTCAATAAATTATGTAGTATTTTTCTGAGTCACACATGCAATGATGGTTGATGGTTCCTACGAAGTATTTATGAATATTGTAATAGCATAAGAAGAAAAATCCCTAAATTCGCCATCTATTTCTATTATCTTAGTAAAATTTAGATTTCTACAATAAGAGCATTATTCACGCCCACAAAATTTGGCCAATTATAGATTAAACGTTAAGATAACTTTTCTAAGGCGAGACGGGAAATAGAAACACCGTGTTACATATAATTACATACAAAAGTAGCTATAATTACACGGTCGTGATACGTCAGTTCTTATCAGATGTACTCAGGAAAGAAATTTCACCCATTTATGCAATAATATATTACAAATGTAGTAATGTAAAACCGACTGGTTGTGGGTTCGATCCCCAGCCGAGGAGATGAAATATTTATTTATTTAATTTTATATTTCCACTTCTTCGCTCTGGTGTAGAGGTTAAGCACGGCGTTGAGTTCTGCCACTCAACACGCAATGCCTCCAGAATTCGGCAGAAAGTATGGAACGGAGTATCTTAACACTAGGTTCCCTCTGCCTACACTGCTAAGTGCGGGATACAGCGTGACGCTGATTTAGGATTGTTTTACAAATATTTGCTAATTTCCAATTTTGTTAAGTCTGTATTTGTACATTTTCTATAATTTATTAGATACTTTTTCATATGGACTAAATAAAAAATAAAACTTGCCCAAGCTATAATAATTTTCCATAGAGTTAATTTCATTTTATATACTTCCCTCTATATATTATAAGGCATTAAAATTTCTTTTTTTCTTAAAGAAAACCACACTGACACATATAATTGAACGCTTTGACCTTGAATATTCCGGAAATACTATACAAATCCGTAATATATGACTATTACAAATTGAATGTTTAATTATATACAGGTAATATGTATACAATAGTTGAGTCTGGCTATTATTATATTGACATTTTTTTTAATAAATATATATTATGTGTGTGTGTGTTATTTGTTTTTTTTTTCAAATTCAAAGTCATCTTAGCCAAAATCAAATGTTACCTTAAAACAATCTACTCTATATTTTGGTTAAAAGTACGTATTTGGTTATAATCTTTAATTAACTAGGCAGTCAACATTTAGCATACACGAGTGAAGCACAGGTTATTTTTTATACAATGTTAGTCTCCCAGAGTTAGTGCACATTCTTGGAAAGGTTAGAACGAGACCGCGGTACCAAGCTTTAGAAAGGATATCGCCAAGGCCGGACGGTGTCCGCTACAAAAGAACACATGGATGTATGTATATATGAATATTTTGTGTGCATTGCACAGGTGCAATTGTTTTTTATCTATTTTTGAAACTTTAGGTAGGCTAAATGAGCATACTAATATGAAATATTCTCGTTTTCTTTTATTTAAGTACATGTTGAATGTAAGTAGATTAAATGAAACACTCAGTTGACGAGCAACAAGGGAGTTTTGTAATATTAATAAAAAAATTGTCTCAATTCAGTAAATTTTCAACTATCCTGCAGAATCTTCTATCTCCACAGTACTAGGAGTATATTTTTTACAGTAATTAATTATTTTCGATGTCATTTAAAATAGGAAAAGAATCAAACCCAGAAAAAAACAATTTTTTATTGCTTACAAGATTAAACATTTAATAAACACAGCGTTATTTTTGTCAATATAAAATCAAATTATCTATGTTTATTTTCACACATAAAGAATATCATATGCAGTAATAAAAAGTTTAAAGCCTATTATAATATCAGTCTCAGACTCTCAGTCCTTGGCTATAATGACTTTGTTTTCCCTAAAATAACTTCCTGAAGATTAATAAAGGTCGTATATACATTTCTACTATGGAATGCCGACGTCAATTTCTCATAAATATACGGTTCTATATGGAGGTATACGGGAATGCTATATAAAGATATGTCGATGCGGACCGCATTCTCGTAATTTTCTTCATTTGTTAATTGCGGAAACCTTAACTAACTGTATAAATAATTATTTAAAACATCAATAAAATATTTTCTCGCTTTTTGTGTTTGTACATTGTGTAGGTATACATAATAAATTATGAAATGATTACAATATCATGTTAATTATTATTATACGTACGCACGTTATGTAACGGTAAAGCTAAAAAATAGAGTTAACGAATATGGATTTTTTTTTCCAGAAAAGAGGCGGTTAAAAAAGATACTGATAATTTTATAAAAAAAAATGTATTATTCAAACCACGATGACTCGGGCTCTGGATTCATCTTGATAGCACATTGATAAGTAGTACTTACCTGTAAAAGAGAAACAAAACATATTTTAAATTGATTATACAAAATAGCTATTTGGACCTTCTCTCGCAAATAGTTAAGTAGCCAACAAGGTGTGCTTTGTGTTATCAGAATGGGGATATGTAAATAAATGTAAGGAATCGAATCTGTAACCAAAATGTCAATGCATTAAGATGGCGTGTAAACAATATTATTGCGACGATAATTATTTATTATTCTTAAAAATGCTCAAATTCTCGATTTAATCAAAAACTATACTTAATTGCATTAGAATATGATAGTTTCTAGAACTTTGTTTCAAAATCGCACCGAAATTCGTGAGAGAAAATTACAATGCGTGCGCAGTTAACGTGGTACCAAATAAACAACCTCAACAGTCGCTCCTATTCTGAGCTGAATGACTGTCATTTTGCTATGTTGTAAGACTTTAATTTAGTGCATATAAAAAAATTTATTACATAGAATTTTATTCTTTCAAATAATATTTTATAGTACATATTTAATACTTTCATTTCTTTACTCTGGTGTCGAGGTAAAACGCAGCGTTGAGTGCAGCCACTCAACACGCAAAACCTCCAGAATAATATGAAAGAATTTGAAGTGTTTCATTTGAGGCCGATTGCCGGCCGATTTGAGAATTTCAAAATATAATGAGTAAATCAAATAAAATCAGCTTCACGCTGTATCCCGCACACAGCAGGATAAGCAGAGGGAACCTATTTTTAAGACACTCCGTTCCCCAATTTCTGCCAAATTCTAGAGACATTACGTCTTGAGTGATGGAATTCATTGTCGGGCTTTGCCTCGACTCTACACCGACGTAATTAACATATAAATTTAAATAATATTGTGCCCCTGTGCCAAGAGCGCCCGAACGAATATACATAAATTAACATTATTATACATAATCGCTTAATACTTAATTGGTTCTGAGAAATAAATAATTTACAACTTTTATAGCATTTTGCTTCTATCGAAAAAGCGATAGCTTTCTATTTATCGGAAATTAAAATGATATCCGTTTCCTTCACCAAAATGAGTTAAAAAATGAATCTCTGATTAGGTTTGCTCGTATATCTTTTATGTAATATTTACTTTTGTTTTTTTACGAATACATTCTAGTACAGTAGTCAAAAATTAATAAGGTAGTAAAAAATCAAAGGTAACAAGTTATTTCGTCACTCAACACGAAATGCCTGCACAATACGGCGGAAAGTACTAGAACACTAGGTTCCCAGGTTCCCTTTGCCTACCCTACTATGTGCAGATTCATTGTGAGGAAAAAGAATTGTAGGACAAATATTTATAAGTTATGTTTATTCATAGTTTTAAATAATACCACTCCCCTGAACAGTAATCGAACCCTCAACTATCCGTATCCCACTGGATCCACTGGATACTGGATCAAAACGGCGCTCAACTTGCAACTATTTTTATTGTCTTATATTATAACGTAAGCATGTATTAAAAAATTACAAATTACATAGACTTAATAAGAAAGTATTCTATTATGAAATACTAGTACTATAAAGTGTAGATATTTGTTGTAACTAGATGACGCAACAAACCGGCCCGAAGGGCATAATGTAGACTACTTACACTAGGCCAGATGTTTATTATTTGACTTTTACTGCTTGTTTCACTTTTATTATAGACTGCAGTAGAAGTTTAGTTTGCGGCTTCGCCCGCGCAAACTCAACTATTAGATGTGGCTGTTTTATTATTTATCGTTTTGGCGAGTAAATTTATTTAATAATAATCTTGGTTTTAGTCTATAACAAAATGTATTATTTTAAGACATTTCCGTTATTCACTCTTCACCAAATTCTACAGGCATTGTGTGTTGATTGGCGGAGCTCAACGCCGCGCTTTTCGTTACCAGAGCGAGGAAAATGAAAATATTAAATATTTAATTTCCTCGAGCGGGGATCAAATTCACAACTGTCGCGTTTACAGTTGCACGCTTGTGCCACTGCGCCACAATTGGCCTCCATTTATTATAACATAATATTTTCACTCTTTTTATACGTAGCACTCTGTCTGTAAGAAGATTCGTTCTATAGTTTAAAAGATTTAAGCATACGTCGTCGCTGGCTATCGACTTCGGTTTATACTATTTACAGATAGTAGTTTCTTTAGAAACACGTTTTGGTCAAGTTAAATCTCCTACATGCTGCCCTTTTCTTATAAATATCATTAAACTGGGTCATGACCAAAAAAAAAACAAAATAAATGAAGCTTTATAAATATCACTACAAGATCAACTAGTATTGATTTTAATATGTAAATTATTTATTTTAACAGGTCAACCTTTGTAAATATTTAAGTGAAGTAGAGTATCCAAGAAATGGAACTCAATATTTGAACGAAATATAAGTTATGTAATTAATTAACATTTAAGCTACTTATTTAGAAAACGTATATAAAAATTTGAACGGAGCGGGACTCGAACCCGCGCCTCTTCTTATAGAAGTCAAATGATTACATTTCTTTGAAATTTGTTAAAATATTTATTTACTAGCGGCTCGCCCACGGCTTCGCCCGCTTAAAATACATGATTATTGATTTAATAAGCAGATTTGATTGACAACTATAACGACTTCTAATATGATTTTTTACGACATTATCGTCAAAGAATTTTTGATTGTTTTAAATAAAAAATACGACCATTGTTGATATTTGATATTTATAAAATATACATAAAGCTAATAATTATTTATTACACGTATATATTTTTGTAACTTTATGTTCTTTTTACCTAGTGTATTATAACACTTTGTTAAATGTGCTGATGTCAGTGAATAATTTAATTTACTCATTCAGAAACAGCCTTAAATGTTAAATTATTGATTTGAAGGATTCATAATATACTTTGTAAAATAATTGTAATAATTGCATATTAACTCCTGTACAGATTTTAAATTAGTTACATATATTATATGAACGAACTAATGAAAAAATCTTTGTATTTACTTGATATTTCTTTCAAGATCGTTCTTTATCTCTGTGTTGTTGATTAATTACGACTTCTTTCAAATGACGATAACTTTTTTTTTAATGAACCGATTTTGATGAACTAAACTTTAGTAGTTAAGTTGTATTTGTAGTAGTTAAAACAAAGCAATTGGTGAAATTTTCAAGTAAAGGTTCAGGGTTCAGTACTTTCAGAGAAAAATATGGACAAAAATATGTTGACAGACAGACAGACAGACAGACAAGAAATTAAAAAAAAAACTTTTTCCTTTCTATTATTCTTTTTAAGTGTCCCTCTATCCATTTCAGTCAAAATTACTAAATGTACCGACAAAATATTTTTACTGTCTTATTATATATAGAGATAGAGATAAATACATAAAGGCGTTTTAACCAAAATGTTAAAACGAGTTATTGTGCTGTGATATTTCAGCAAACGAGCAAGTAAAGAATAAAAAGATGATAAATTGATTGACCGATATCTATCTATTAACGAATTTGTAAGGTAAATATTGAAAAAATATAAAAAGTTTATGTGTACAAAGGAGGAACTGTCTCCGAAACAAATTATATTTACTTAATAATCTCTAAGCCTGGTAAAAAATCATTTAAGATATAAAACACTTGATAAAACAAGAAATTACATATTTTACATAATAATAATCGTCGCGGATTGTCAGTATGTTTGTGTGTTACGCAGCAACGCGTGACCATAGCTTTGTTGTATAATATTGCATGTTAGTGCCAACGTAATGTTGGGACTGGTGTAGCGTAAAGTTTTTATAGCTCAGTGACTCAGTATTACATGTAAATGTTGATTGGCTTGTCTAGGTAAATAAACTTTAACAATGTTCTTTATAAATAAAAAAAAATTAAAATCAGCTTTACGCTGTATCCCGCATATAACAGGGTAGGCACAGGGAACTTAGTATTAAAACACTCCGTTCCTCACTTTCCGCTGAGTTTTTTGAGGCATTGCGTGATAAGTGGCGGATCTAATAATAAATATTTATTAATAAATAATAATTTACTGCACCGAGGGGAAATCGAACCCGGACCTGTCGCGTTACAGTCACACCCTTGTGCCCCTGCGCCACGACGTCGTTTTTATAAGTATATCACTAATAAATAAATAAATAAATAAATAGAGCAACTGTTGAGTTTCTTACAGGCTCAGAAGAAACGCCTTTCGAGCTGCTGGTAGCTGTCCTAAAGGAAACTACAAGTGACATTTTTATGTTAACTGACGATTCGTAACTACATGATTAAAAATATATAACTTTTGGTATTCATTTTCAGTATCGAGTGTGTATTTTAATAATTAAACCAGTTATTCATTATTTTTAACTTCACAATGTGTCCTTCATATAGCAGAGTGGGAAAAAGGGCATTGGTGTTAAGACACTTCGTTCCCAGATTTTTAAAACATTAAGCAATGAGCGATGAAACTTTATACCACACTTTGTCTTGTTATCAGAGCAAAGAAATAAAAATAATTCCATTCCCCAGAACGGGAATCAAACTCACAACCATCACATAGAAAATAAAACAAAAATATAATATTTTTTGTCATATAACAAATTGAGATTTCTTCGCCACACATTATAATAGTCTCTCTAGATCAGTAATTACAAAAATTTTAATATCAAAGTCACGACATTTTATGGGTTCACCATTAGACAATAATACGGCAAGTGAATTTCATCATGTATCGCTTTCTACATCGTTTACATGATTAATAGCACCTTGTATCATTGCCCATTACATGTTATTACCAACGACAATCTATTAATCTGTATATAATATGTCGATGAAATATTAAAATTTAATCATATATTTATAAAGTCGTGGTTGAGTTGCCAAGATTTAACGTTACAGGCGATAGTCGTATGGTAGAGCTTTGATATACGAGTAATTTTAGTAATTGTATTTTTTTAAATTAATATTAAATTTAGTATCAATAAAATCGCTATACAATTACAAAAATGTATACTATTGTCTATTTAGTTTAAATATCTATAGAAGTAGATTTATTCTTTCTATTAAGTAGGATTGATCCTCTGATTGTTGAACTTGATAGCTGTGGATTCGGTTCCCACTCAGGGGAAGGAAAATATTTTTTAAATTTCCATTTACCCATTCTGGTAAACTCTTGACTTGACTCAAAGTTGTCTTCTGCCTATCAATACGCTACGTCAAATTCAAACGAAAATGAGGAACGGAGCATCTTATCCCTAGGTTTCCTCTACGTACTATGTTATGCGGGAAAACTACCTTACAATATATGAATATATCAGAAATTTAATTAAACTTTTTTTCAAATAAATTTTCAAGAATCACTTACCTAATTATTTGGTACTGAAACGTTTTGATTTATTCAACATATTCTGAATCCATCATAAATTCTAGCACCTAAGTTATGTCCTAGAGAACACAAAGCTAATGAAAACGATAAGACCTTATTGTACCTTTGTTAAGTTATCTCGCGGCCTCCACGTTTGCGACCACACGGCAAAGGATAATAAATCTTATAAACTATCAAATTATATTACATTACATTATTTTCACACGTCCATTTGATATTTTTCAATAATGATATCTTTATGGTTTTAACAAAATCTGGTTCTGGTCGGTCGGTCTGGTTGGCGTCAGTCAGAACGCTTGGACGGTTTAAAAGAGGCGTGGGTTAAAATTCCACTACGTTAAAATTTTTATGTTTTCCTAAAAAGTATTTTTCTTTCCTAAGTGTGGAATAACACTTTAAAAATATTAAAAAATATGGCCTATCTTTTAGTTCGTTGGCCAAACATATGTCATAAATATGAGAATTTAAATACGTTTGGCAAGTGTTTGTCTGTTTAGACAATGATTCTGAGTTGAATTCCCACTCTGGGGAATATTTAAATTTAAAATATTATATTTCAACGATTTGGTATAGCAACCAGAGTCAGGTTTCAGTAACAAACTATGGACTAAGGGAGGGAAAGGGAAACTGCGGCTAAGTTTTAACCAGGTGTTTATCTTTCTGGTCCTTATTATCATGAAGACATTGTTTAATCTTTAGTATATTTCGTATTAGTTGTTGTTGTGTTAGTTATAACAAAAAGTTAGTCATTAATCTTCTAATAGTTTGGAAACCGGAAACTAATAAACGAATTATAATTAATAACAGTTGCCTCAATCAGAAATCAAATCGCAATCAATCATAGCTATATATTCTTCAAAAACAAAAAAAATCTGCCATTTTGCACTGCACTTGTACAGCAAGGAAGTAAATACTTGGATCCGTGGCCTAGAGGTCAGATCTTGTACACGAAGCTACGTGATAAGCGTGACCACCGTGGAACCTTTTATTTATTGTTTAAAATTATACAATTAAATCTTTATGTGCTTCATTGACCTTACAAGTTTTTGTCTTAATTTCTTAGTAATTATAAAAACACGCCTACTTAGATATGTTGTTGTTATATTACGGATATAAACAGAAGTTAAGATATCATAAATTTTATTATTATTCAGCTTCACTTAGTATCCCGCACATAGTAGAATACGCATAGGGAACCTGTGAACCTAGACACTCCGTTCACGTAAATACACATCAATTCTCCTCACCTTTGGATTGAGTGGCGAAACTCAACGCCGCGTTTTGCTTTGTTACTATAACGAGGTGAATATTAAAAAATTCATTTTATTTCTTACAGTGGAACACGAACCTACAACCTATCGCGTTCACAGTCGCAAGCTTGTACGACTGCATGTTGCTTTAATTGAGGGTATTTAACAATATTTCCTTCATCTACTTCATTTTTAATTTCAAATTAAATTTAAAATAGGATGTTTAAGTATATAGCTTAATTTATTGATCGCTAATTCACCGCTATTATTATTGTGCTATCTTCTCATAAATTAGTGTATTTTAATTGATTTATCAATTCCCGTTAATAATAAAGACATTGTGCTTTGGTTGGAATCAAAATTAAAATGAATCTAGGCAAACGAGGGAAACGGAAATGAAATATTTATAGTTCAAATGTAGGTATTTTCCGATCGGTTCACGGAGGGTAAGTAAAATTGGGCCGACATACAATGACTTAAGTTACGAAAAGTGGAGAGCAAAGTGTTTTATCACTAAAATCTCTCTGCCTTGAACAAACATTTTTCACTATTATTGTATATTTGATAATCAAATGTAATTTGTAATGTAAATAAGGTAAAGAAACTTCTTAAAGTGCCCATTATCTTATAGGTGTTCTCACGTTTGGATTGACGTTGATTTCTCGATTGTTTATTATTATATATGTTTATATAATACTTTGTTTTATAGACGAAATTATACTCCCAGGTCACGATTTAGATGTAAGGTAAGGATTAAGATAGTTGGTTCTACTCCATTGCCAGATTTATGAAAAAAATAAAAAAAAACTTTATTCAAATAGACTTTTGTTATCGAACGAACATAAAGTTCACTTTTAGCTTTATGTTGTATCCCACATATAGCACGGTAGGTAGATGAAACTCGTGTTAAATGACTCACTTTTTCCTTGACAGAACTCAACACCGCGTTTTGTCTAATTATCAAAACGAAAATAATAACAAATAATAACTATTTCCCCCTAGTGGGAATCGAACCCACAACCGTCTCGTTTACAGGCACAGGTTTGTGCCATTGCACTACAATGGCGTCAAGTTCAGGTCAAGACGGTTTTATATATTTATTATATAGGAATTTTCTCTAAAGGGCTGCCTAAGTAGAGGACGACAAAAAGTATCTATGATCAAAAGCTTTCTTCTGTCTTTCCCATAAAAGTGGTATTAAAAAAAACAATTTATGGATATTCAATTACTAAAGTAAATATGAGGCCAGTTGTGGCGCAGGGGCACAAAGTGTGACTGTAAAACCGACTGGTTGTGGGTTCGATCCCCATTCGAAGAGATGAAATATTTATTTAAATTTATATTTCCATTTCTTCGCTCTGGTGTCGAGGACAAGCGCGGCGCTGAGTTCTGCCACTCAACACGCAATGCCTCCAGAATTCGACAGAAAGTTAGGAACGGAGTATCTTATCATATTTAGAGATATCTCCTGCAGTGTGTGGGATACAGCGTGAAGCTGTTTTATTTATTTATTTTAAAGTAAATATTTATAAAGCTTTTTTTTTCATTCAAATAGTAAGAAATAATAACTAACAATTTGAATCAACAATAAGAAGATATACCTATGTTTAGTTATCTAGAACATATTTTACGTTGCGATGTTCAACGCCCACTGATCTTACATTATACAATTTCATAGATACGAAAGACAAACAATTGAAATATGATTGCTGTCTTGTATTTGATGACCTACATAGATCAGTGAACTTGATGTTTCTTATTTTTTATCTTTGCACAAATAATATATTTTAGGGTGGGGAGATAACCTAGAGATGTTATCATTAGGTTATATTCTTCTTCTTCTTATTTCTTTTGATTAAAGTCACTCCGTCACCCATTTTATATATATAGAGGTAACTAGTTTAGATGGCAGCGCTGATAAGCATTGCATATATGGTGTAGGTAGTCCATTCTCTAATTTTAAAACAAATCAGCTTCATGCTGCATCCCGCGCATAACAAGGTAGGCAGAGGGAACCTAGTATTAAGACACTCCGTTCCCCACTTTCCACCGAATTCTATAGGCATTGTGTGCTGAGTGGCGGAACTCAACGACGCTCTCTTGCCTCAATACCAGAGCGAAGAAACAGAAATATAAATTTAAATGAATATTTCCTTGCTTCGAGAGGGGATCGAACCCACAACCAATCGCGTTCACAGTCACACTTTGTGCCCATGCGCTACGACTGGCCTTAATCAATACAACTTCGATTTGAACGTTTAAACGTCGGCTATTACGGCTAAGTAATTTTACCGAGAAATTATAAAATTTTGTAATTTTATACAAAATTTTCTTTAGCTTCACTCTTTTCTCACACATGGCAAGACAGTCAGAGGGAAGCTAGTGTAGAAAAAAAAATAAAACTGTATATAAAAACTCTTTAGAACAGGCTTGTTGGTTTAATTTTAATTGTGTAGTTGCAAGAATATATTTTGCTTAAGCTTTTACTATCTAGATATAAGTTGTTATACGCCTTGAGGTTTCAAAATTGAAGTAAATTTAATTAATGTATACTGTTAGATACAATCATTTCTGGTTTAGCTTTAGTTTTGTATTAATTTACTAACTTGTGTATGGTAGGAATATAGGTATTTTACTGTATTTTAAGGATTATTAGTTGAGCAAGATTAATTAAATAAATAAATCAGTTTCACATCAATCAGCGGCACAGCAAACCTAGTGTTAAGACACTCCGTTCACCACATTCCGCCGAATTGTCGAGTTGGGATCGAACCCACAGCCGTGGCGTTACAGTTACACCTTGTGCCCCTGGGACACGACGGCCTCAAGAAGTTGATTCAGATATATATAGTAGTTTTTTATATCTAAAATGTTAACTCATACTGAGATTTTAAATTATTATAATTCAGATGATGATACGATAAGAAGGCACCATTGAACTAGATGGATGATAAAGTTCGAAGGTGGATGAGGAGGCTCTTCGGTACCAGTAAAAACATAGTTTGGACGCGCTAGATTCGTCTCGACATGTCCTATTTATTGGTGTTGAGGACCTGACAACGAAACTAGAAGGTGGCTGATTCAAATTGAAAATAAATACTATTTTATTTATATATATATTAAACATTTTAAAACCCACCAACTCAAAAAAAGAAACTAAAAAAAGAAGCTTTTAATTAAATAGAAATCGCTGTAGAAATTAAAAGTTATTTTCTAAATCTAAGTTCAATTTCACAAATATTAACTAAAATGAGAAAGTTTGTATGTTAAGCTCAACATTTTTATTCAACTAAGTAAAAACAGCTAACAAATTCTCAGGATACGCTGTATTGTTTACGTTTAATTTTTTCACATTATTTTAGAACTTTCACTAGAAGTTTATGCTTTAAGCAGAATTCAATAAAAAAAAAAAAAAACAGTGCTTATTCAAACAAAAACTATTTCAACCAGTACTTCTTAAATCGTGACAAAAAAACGCATTTATATGTAGTATACGTATGTACATGATTATGTAGAACACATAACAGATAATTTATTAAATATTTATCTTTTTATTATATAAAAAAAGGTTTTAAGTAAAGTAGAGCACTACAACGGTGTCCTCGAAATTCTTATTTTTTGTCATTACAATGACTAGACTAATAAATAAATTTTAAAAAAAATGAAAACTAAAATTTAAATATCTTATTCAAATAAATTTATTTTTATACGTCAACAATGGCTTAAACAAATAAAATAACACAAATATAAAAACGTATATAAAAATGAAACCTATAAAATCACTTCATTTTTTTAAACAAAGTGACAGGAAATGTAAAGTTTGATATAAACACACCTTGCCACGAATTAAATTTATTTAAAAAATGATGGCAAAATCATACTAGTCATTATAAGCGAAAGTTTTAAGTGTAATCTAGGAAATCAACTGGGGTTTAGCCGATTTCACCTCAGTCGAAGATTACTTACGGCAATGATCTTGTAACCGCCAAATATAGATTTATAATTTCTTAGTAATTTTTTTTTTTTTTTTGCTTTAATATACGTAAATGATTATAATGTGTTGTATTTAAAATCTCATTATTACTAAGAAAATCAAAATATTTAGAATTATATTCAACATTTCTCGTAGCGGGATTTGTACCTGTGACTCTTGGAAACCATTGAAGCGCTCTAACAGGAACAGTTAAGCTATGTCCTTATAGACTACGTCGATCATACGTCTACGTCTATCATACGTTCTAAGGATCTAAGGAACTATTGCATTATACTTATATGTTTATCAACGAGATATCGTTTTTAAGTGTATTGAGTTTCTGGTGAATGGCTAGCTTTATTCTAAATTTGGTAGTTACGCCCACATCGACATGTTATCCGTTCTATTCTATGTACCATTTATAATGTTGGGTCATATTCTAACATCTAACAATATCATGAACGAATACAGTACTGTTTATATATAGATACAATGTTTAAGTAACGATTTATTTTTTACTATTATTATTTTAGCAGAGTAGACGAAGGCAGCAGAGGGAACCAGAGAATCTATAGTGTTCAGACACTCCATGCCCCGTTAAGACAGCGTTCCCTATCCGCCACTATGTTCACTATCCGCTAAATTCTAGAGCCGTAGCGTATTGAGTGGAGGAACTCAACGTCGAGCTTTGCCTTGTTACCAGTGCAAGGAAATGAAAATATTAAACATTTCTTTTCGTTCTATTCATATTATTGTATGAGTTGTTAAATAAATATTAATATTTATATTATATAGGTTCTCCTCAATTTCTTTAAGCAAAACCCGATATATGTAGAGATTAGCCTTCTAGTAACCAGAAAGTGAAGAATGAAAAAAAACTCGATAAATCATAGAGGATAATATGTTAAATAACAAAAAATACATAGAACAGGTAATTTCTATATTGATATAGATATAAATGTCACAAATTATACACTGTAGTTACATGCTAATCGCAACTAATCTATAAGTAATAATAATATTTGCAAAATCATGGCGTAACTCTCACTATCTTGGTATCGAAAGTGAAAACACGAGGAAACTAAATATTATCGTTTCTTAAGGAAGCCGTTATTGTTTACTTTGTAATGTTACACTATGAAAGCTAATGTCTTTATTAATGTATTACATACATTCGATGTATTAAATGAACCTAGTTTCTTTTTAATTTTCGTTAAATATTTTTTTAATTTTGAATATATATCTTACGAATATAAATTAAATTATTTTTGTGTATATCATCATACATATAGATATAAAATAAAAAAATATATAGGTTTAAGTAATTAAAAAGCGACTATTATATTTTTTATTTATTTTAATTTAATTTGTCTATGAAAAAAAATCACTAGAAAAATGTTCAGTGAATTTAAAAAAAAATACTAACATAAATATAAATTATTTAAAAAATAATAATAGCTAAATGAGCATTTTACTATTCAAATATTTTAATATTGTAGTTATGAAAAATTCCTTTATCTGAATTTATGTAAATTTATCTGTATTTTTATATCAAAAATAGTAAAATGTTATAAGCAAATATGCTTTTGCTTGTTAGACTTATAACTTGAGAACTTTTGCTTATTGTGAGTAAAGTAAAAGACTAGTAAAAAATGGCATTGAATTCACATCAAGCATTCAATCGATCATTGTACTAAGTTCTAGTCTACATAATACTCTTTTTGTAACCTTCAGTTTATTATTATCTCATTCTATGAAAAGTATATATTTATGATATATTAATTTGATTGAATTAGAAATATTTTTCCTTTTCATATATACCTAAATAAAATAAATAATAGTACTATTAGTAGGATAGTTCCCACAGTTTCAATATCACAAACTGGCTTCACTTGACCCATGGATCAACCAAAAGGTCTACTCTTAACAGTGAAGCGTATTCTTAACATTAAAATTTAAATATTTGTCAAAATTATATATTGCTGTAATATAGTAGGTATGTATAAAAATTATAAGTTAAAATTTTATCTTCAGTTTTTTATCTAAATGTGAATAAACTACATGTAGAAAGCTTTTGAAAAAAGAACAAATAGTTGGATAATTAATTATTATAATACAGTAGAAATCCCTAAAACGCATAGAAATGTGATCTAGAACCACCGAAAATAAATACCACGAACACATAACACAATCACTAAAATTGTAAAGGAAAATCCAAAAAAAAGAAGATAATTAATTAGTAAAATCCCGTATGCGTTCTGAAACCACAGATCTACACTTAATTTCGATTTTGACACTTACGTAAATTTTGGCGGTCATTTTGTAGGTCACTTGTCAGTGTCACTTGTCACTCGCGAGACATGTGTGAGCGCGGAACGACGCGCGGCGAATGGCGCGAGCAACCTTCCACTTAATATATACCCTCCCCCCCCTAATTATTATATTAATTACGTCTAAATTTTCACTAAGCCGATCGATCTGGATATACTTCCTAGTTCTATAATCGTTTGAAAACGGGAAAATTGGTAAAAACAACAACTTCTTTATAATATTTTAGTGTTTATGTTGTATGCTTTATAAACGCTCTCCTTCCTTCTTTTGCTTGTTTTTATATAAAAATCACCTGAATTCCGCACATAGGGTAGGCTGAGGGATCCTAGTGTTAAGATACGCTGCTCCTCAGTTTCCGTCTAATTCTGGAAGCATTGCGTTGAGTAACGGAAATTAACGCCGCAATGTATAATATTTTTTGTTTTATATATAAAATTAAAAATAGTACAATATTTTATAGTAAATATCTATATATCTTTGAATATCGAAGAAAGGTCATACAGTTTGTATGACTTATTGGTCCTATTATACCCTAGACGGAAACCCACCAATACTGTAATATCTTAAATTTTCGTCTTATTCAAGAAACTGCCAATTGTTAAATTTATAGAAATAATTTAGAAATGTATATGGTTATGCTAAGAAACGTATCAAAAATTTTAATTACAGCTTAAACTGTCTGTCTGTTGAGTTTAAGATTATGTACTAAAATAATTATATTTTTTGCCTTTCAAAAAATATTTGAAAGTATTTTTTGCATTATAGCTATATAATTTTGTAAAACAGTAAGTTTTTATTTTAAAAGGAATTATTTGTGTATATTTTTTTATTTGGATACAAGAACGTTTCAAGGTAGCGGTTACGGTTGATATATTTTGGAAAGATTTTCTTAGTATTAAATATAAAAAATCCTTCACTATATTATAAAAACTGATATGTGATATGACAGATTCAAAGATTGAAAAATAATATCCCAGAGCTACTGTTATATTGAGTCATAAGTCATTTTATTACTTATATTAAATTTATAATGAAAAGTTAAATTACTGGAATATTAAGCATTACGCCAGTCGTGGCGCAGTGGCACAAAGTGTGACTGTAAACGCGACTGGTTATGGCTTCGATCCCCCTCCAAGAAATGAAATATTTATTTAAATTTATATTTCCATTTCTTCGGTCTGGTGTCTCAATATGCAAATAATTTTTTGATTAATTTATTTGATTTTGATTTATTTTTTAAACAAAATAAAAAATCTTAGTAATTAACAATATAAAATTGTTTTATTAGTCTGTCGATGTTATACATTAGCTTTCTAGTTCAGTAATCCCGGAGTAAGGCGGTCGAAGAAATTACTAGTTTTGTAATATTAACGTAATAACTCACGATTTATATTCTTAACCGTAAATGTATCAGTGAAATATATAAAATTGTTCCAGTATTACGCAAGAAATATAATAAATACAAAAGAAAAATTAGTTTCTCTTTATATCCCGCATACAGCATAGTAGGCAGAGGGAACCTAATGTAAAGACACTCCGCTGCTCACTTCCCGCCGAATTTTTAAGGCATTGCGCGTCGTGTGGTGGAACACAACGCCGGGCTTTTACCTTGAAGAGAAAAAAATGAAAATATTAATAAATAATAATTCATTCCCTCGAATGGAGATCGCACCCACAATCGTTGCGTTACAGTCACTCTTGTGCCCTTGCGCCACGACGGCTTCAATAAATACTAAAAACATATTAATTAGAATAATTAACTACTTTTTAAATATAGAACAGATTCAACTAGCAAGACTCGATTAGTATTGACCACCAAACTTCATTCATCCTAGAAATGTATCTTCTTTTCTTATCTGTATTGAGGCCAGTAGTGGCGCAGGGGCACAACGTATGACTGTAAAAACTGGTTGTGGGTTCGATACCCACTCGAGGAGATAAAATATTTACTTACATTTATATTTTCATTTCTTCGCTCTGGTGTCGAGGTAAAAGCGCGGCATTGGGTTTCGCCATTGAACACGCAATGCCTCCAGAACTCGGCGGAAAGTGGGGAACGGTGTATCTTAATACTAGGCTCCCTCTACGTACCCTGCTGTATGCAGGATAAAATGTGAAGCTGATTTTTAACCCAATCGATTAACAGTCACACTTTGTGCCCCTGCGCCACGACTGGCCTCATTTGGGCACATAACATAAGAAATTTCTAATTATACAATAAATATAGGTATACATACATATTTCATAAGATCCACATATTTTAAGTAACGCTACAACAGGATCGGCAACAATGCGACTAAAACGCGAACAGATAGAAATTGCACAATAGAAGTACATGCATTATTCAATGGACAGATATTAGTAAGGCTTAGGCTTGCGAATCGAACCCATGGACACCATGGTTAGGTAATGAAGACGTGCAGTGTCATCTTGAGCGTGCTTTGTGATAAAACTCATTCGAAACACTTTTTACTCTCAATCTTATATGTTGTCTGTTGTGGCGCAGCGGCACAAAGTGTGGCTGTAAAACCGACTGGTTGTGGTTTCGATCTCCACTCGAGGAGATTAAATATTTGCTTAAATTTATATTTCCATTTCTTCGCTCTGGTGTCGAGGCAAAGCGTGGCGTTGAGTTCTGCCACTTAACACGCAATGCCTCCAGAATTCGGCAGAAAGTGGGGAACGGAGTGTCTTTCACTAGATTTCCTCTGCCTACCCTGTTGTGTGTGGGATACAGCGTGAAGCTGATTTATTTTATTTTTTATTTATTCTTATATGTTTAAAAATATTCACTAGATTTAGCATGCGTGTAAGGTCATTTAAAGTAGCTTTATTTGCTTCACGCTTTATCCCGCATACAGCAAGGTAAAGAATACTCCCCAATTTTCGCTTAAGTTTCGCGGAAAGCATCATCGTGCTTTGTCTTGTTGCCAGAGCGAGGAAATGGAAATATTAAATAATTTACTTCCCCGAATAGGAATCGAACCCTCAACTGTTGCGTTTACTGTCACGGGCATTTCAATAGTTAAAAATCAGTCGTAGGTTAAAAGTTATATTTTATCTCAACATATGGCCGCAATTTGAAAACGCCAGAAAGATCAGGCTGAAAACCATATTCTTTTCCCTTATCGCGTCTCCATATACGCCATAATTTGGTTAACATAATCAGAAAAATATTTTAATTGTTAAGTTTAGTAATAACCTACTAGCATTACGCACAGATTCGTATCAGTTGTGCCAAGACAGATATATGGGGTAATAAAATGTTAAATAATATATATATTTTTTTCAGCTTTACGCTGTATCCTCGACCCTGCGCTTTGCCTCGACACCTTAGCGAAGAAATGAAAATATAAAATATTTTATTTCCTCGAGTTGAAATCGAATCCACAACCTGTCGCCTTACCAATCATACGCTTCTGCCCCTAAGCCACAACTGGCCTCTCGAAATAACACTTTTTAATTGACAAAATCATCTAACATAATTGCTAATAAAATTCAATTTAAAGTAAACATTATAAATTAGCAGGTGGTCTTATTTGAAAAAAAAAAAAGAAAAAGCAGATTATTTTTATCTTTTTAAAAACTTAAATTCGAGCTATCATATTATGATTATGTTATATAAATAATATTTTATATAACACTTAATAAAGTTAAATATATTAACGCAATAGTAAAAATTGTCACGCTCACTAACGATTTAGATCATACCGCAATTAATTACATATTTACATAAAATTTTATCTAAAGCGATGCTTGCTAAAATACTTGGCGTGTTTCAAGTAGAGTATTCGACACGACTATTTATGTTGGTTTAAAAAAATTTATTCGGATTTTTTTATCAGCTTCACTCTGTATCCCGCACACATCAAGGTAGGCAGTGGGAACCTAGTGCTTAGACACTCCGTTTCCCATTTTCCGCCGAATTCTGGAGGCATTGCGTGTTGAAGTGGCGGAACTTAACGTCGCGCTTTGCTTCGAATTATGACCGAAGTGAAAATATAAATTTAAATAAATATTTCATTTCATGGAATGGGGATCATGAGGATCGAACCCACAACCAGTCACACTTTGTGCCCCTGCGATACGACTGGCTTCATTCAAAATTAAACGATTTTGAAAAAGAAATCTTATAACTTAAAATATTTAAAATATTACTATATTGGTATATTTGTACGTTAGTCCAATGTGCTTTCTTATATAGTGTACGTTTGTGTTGCTTTATTATATTATAATATAACATTGAGGCATTGTTGTGTTAAGTGGCGGAACTCAGCCCCGCACTTTACCAGAGCGAGGAAATGAAAATATTTTTTTTCTTTCCCGGGTTGGAAAGTACCTTATTTTCCAATTGAGAATTGAATCCACGATCGTCGCGCTTACAGTGGCGTACCTGTGCCTCGTCACAATATTTTAATATTAATGTAAATCTAAAAGAAGCTAATAGCGACTGAATGTAAACGGGACGATTGTGGATTTGCTTCTCAATCGGAAGAAAGAACTTTCAATATCTTCTTCTAGTTGAAGTCTTATTCGTTAATAGAAATATTTTTATATTAAATAAATCAAAAATCAGCTTCACGCCGTATCCCGCACACAGCAGGGTAGGCAGAGAGAACCTAGTTTTAAGACACTCCGTTCCCCACTTGCTGCCGAATTCTGGAGGCTTTGCATGTTAAGTGGCAGAACTCAACGCTGCGCTTAACCTCGACACTAGAGCGAAGAAATGGAAATATATATTTAAGTAAATATTTCATCTCCTCGAGTAGGAATCGAACCCACAACCAGTCGATGTTACGGTCACGCTTCGTGCCGCTTCGCCACGACTGGCGCTTTTATATTATATACATATATTTTTTTATTACCGATATTATGGTAGAACGAGAAAGAGAAAAATATTATAGTAGATTCCAATTTACTTACGCAATGAATAAGTACACCGTCATCTGTTTCATATAACATTTTTCGTAGAATTTTTTTGCAATTAGAAGTCTCAGTAGTAAATTTCTCTTTTTTTAATTATGGGTAATGTTTCAACACTTTGGTGTAATGTTTTAAACGATCCTTTGAATCCATACCTATATTATAAATTCGAAAGTAACTCTGTCTGTCTGTCTGTCTGTCTGTCTGTCTGTCTGTCTGTCTTTTACGCAATCAGGGCCAAACCGCTAATTCAATTGTGATAAATTACTCATAAAGAGATACTTGAGGATCTTCGGATGAACATAGGTTACTTTTTTTTCTCATATTTGTAATATTGTCGATATATACTAATATATTAAAAAACTTTTTAGTTTGACAGGCAATTTATTCTGCCATGTTAATAACAACCGACCGTTGCTAAGCAACGGTTTGCAAAGTTTGTTCGTTGTTATAAGAAAACGTCACCCAAAATGAGCTTAACGCATACATGGCGTGCGCTGACTCAGCCTTACGAGATACATAAAAACAATGTTTTACAAAAATATTGTTCTTTAATGTTTAAAAAAAGTCTCTGAAGGTTGAGTAAAAAGTAACCATTTTAATTAATTTACTTTATATTTATCGGATTTTTGTTGTATGCATTTTCTATAATTTGATATTGATCCTAATGAAAATGAATATAATAGTCACTTTTAGCATTTCATCTAGATTGAAATTATAGTTTACTGTATAACATTCTAATAAATAATTAAGGAGATGTCACTGATTCGAAATGCCTAATACCTACCCTTCGGGCGGCATACTGACGACCGACGCGAACGGGCAGATGACTGACAGTTTTGTACATTTTCATACATTTTCGAACTACTGTTAATTTTTATGTAATTATTTGCTGTTTATAATTAATTTAAACTAAAATTAATAATAAAATTAATTTAAACTAAAATTTCATAAATTTCTTGGTGCGGCCCTGCGCGGCATTGGCATAATATTATTTAAGTATTTATTATTTAAGGAAAGAATTGTTGGTTATTTGATCTCGGTTGGATGGTTATCTATACCGTTGTTATACATTTAATAAATAATAGTTTTAGTTTTTTGGGATTTTATTTGATATTGCTCGCAAAACTTATCATATTTAATGTAGAAAGGACTTTAGTTATTTCGTATGTATTATGTACGCGCGCAAGGAAAACGTGTAAATTTTTCCCAGGTAAATCAGTAAAATCGATCACTGAAAGTCCAATAAAAATCAGTTCAGTTATTTTGTACATTAGCTAGGGGAAATAGAAAGCCAGACAGAGACAAAAAATATAATATTTTTTTATTATATTTGAGTATTATGTAAATAACCACATGCACTTGCTAAAACATAGAGCACAACACGTTTCATTTTAATTCTTTTAAATATTTATTTTACTTTGATGATATTAATAATGTAGCTGGTTTTGTTTAGTTTTTTTTATTAATATTTTAATATGTTTACGTTTACTTATATTTTTTTCATTTAAATTAGTTAGATATTTTCAAAAACAATTTCATAAATATATCTAATAAGCATTCGTATAGTTCAAGCGGGTGAAGCCGCGTCCGGGTCCGCTAGTTCTATTATATATAATAATTTATATTGTATACAATGAAATACAAACTCAGGAAACCAAAATCAGCCAACAATATGATACGTGACAAGTAGCTAGCGAAATCGTCGTAAATCATCGCACATTGGTATTTATTATACATATTATTTATTTTATACTTAAATCAGCTTCACGCTGTATTCCGCACACAGCAGGGTAGGCAGAAGGAACCTAATGTTAAGACACTCCGTTCCCCACTTTCCGCCAAGTTCTGGAGGCATTGAGTGTTGAGTGGCGGAACTCAACGCCGCGCTTTGCCTCGACACTAGAGCGAAGAAAAGAAAATATAAATGTAAATAAATATTTATTTTCCTCGAGTGGAGATTGAACCCACAACCAGTCGATTTTACAATCACACTTTGTACCCTGCGCCCCAACTGGCCTCTATATTATCTGGCCTATATATTTTATATTTATAATAAATACAATAATAATATAATTTGAACTCTAAGCCAGTCGTTTCGCAAGGGCACTAGCGTAAACACGACAGGTAGTGGCTCGATTCCCACTCGAAAAATTGAAATATTAAATATTTTCATTTCAAATTCACTAAATCTCACAAAAAATGTACAAACATGAAAATGAAAAGAAAACAAATGCACCGTTTTCGATATCAAAAGTAATTAATATTCAGTTCTTGACACCAATAAATTTGGCTTCGGTAATTCATACGTGAATGACGGAGTTAGGTTCCACTTATTGCCTAATAATATATGTTTGCATTTAGATTGAAAGAGAAATAGCTTAACAGGCAGCAGGCTACTTAAATTGCTCTTCCTGCACCCCCTGTGCCCTGAAGACAGTTAGGGCACAAGCGTGTTACCGTAAACGCGACAGGTTGTGGGTTCGATCCCCATTCGAGGAAATGAAATATTTAATACTTTCATTTCTTCACTCAAAACACGCAATGCTTCCAGAATTCGGCGGAAAGTGTGGAGCGAAGCACCTTTTAACACTGGACCTCTAGCTACCCCGATACAAGCTTGATGCAACGTGAAGCTGGAAAAACTTAGCTTTTAATTGAAAATAATCAATTACCAAGCTTCTCGTCAGGTCTTCTTAATAGAAATGCCTTATAAGCTCTGAAGTGATAATAGATTTCTGAGAGCATTTTTTATTATCTTATTTTTTGCACTACACACTCATGGTCCGTACATTTTATTATCATATACATGTATTTGCATTATTTATATTTGTTTAGACATTACCTAAAGTAGGCTTACGTGAAGACCAGTCGTGGCGCAGGAGCACAAAATGTGTCTGTTAAAGCGACTGATTGTGGGTTCGATCCCCACTCGAGGAAACGAACTCATTCATTTTAATTTACATTTCCATTTCTTCGGCCTGGTTTCAAGGCATATATGTAATAATTTAATAATACCATTAATATTGAAAAGAGCAAGTATTGAGATTCTTGCCATGATAAAGAACATTTTGAATTTGAATTTGAATAAGTACTTGTGTTTCCACCACGACCGCCTCTTCTAAAGCGAGTTCGCCATTCAATACGCAATTTCTTAAATTCGGGCGTAAAATGAAGAACGGAGGATTAAGATCTTAGGTACTCTCTGCTACGTAAGATAAAGAGTGCGGAAAGGACTGTGTGAGCAGAAAGAGCTGAAATAAACTCGCTCAGTTTTAGGGAGCGAAGCGAAGCAATTACAGAACACTAAACTCTTTGTTGGTGGATGTGTCAATTTATGTTATTTAAAAGTGCTAAAGCAGCACTCGCACATCCTAGGAGTTGTCCTGGTACTCTATGCAACATAGAATATCTTATACGCTTATTACAACTACTTTACGTTGCTGGCTTAGTGTTCAGCTGGATGGTTTCCAAGAGATGCGAGTTCAAGTTCAGCTACTTCTCCCATATTTTTATACATTTTCTAAAAAAATATTCTATCCTTAGAATCCTATCCAATCCTAAATGTCCAAAAAAGCGCAAAATTTTTTGATATTTAAATATTTTTCCAACCTATATACGAGTATATGTATCTGTCTGATTACTTGCTTCGCAGAATTGTCAGAATTTGCGAAAACAGGCAAAGATTTCGCTATGAGGGAGTTATACTTACAATCTAGCGCTAACATCTGTATGACTAAGAAAAAAGACACGACTGAGAACGGAACCTATGACCTCCACAGTCTGATGTTATCTAATACAAAAAAGGTAATATTACTTATAGTTAGAACTAGACATTGAGTAGTAACCGGATATATTTAATTTGAGTGTCGTGCGCGAGTGTCTATTGTTTTCATTTCACTTTCGCCACAGAGTAACGTTTCAAGGTCGCTTTGATATTGAGCTTTTATATTTTATATGGTAGATATATCTAAATATTCTTGTAACATTTAAACTGTATACTATTTTCTATAAAAATATATGTATCTATATATACATAAATGACTGACAGACAATGCATCATAGCCTTAACCGTGCCGTATAGAACTTTGAAATTTAGCATGTGCTTGGTTCCTTGAATAGAATACGGGGGCACTAAGAGAAGGTGTTCAAATTTAACTGGAAGTGAAAAAAATTCTGTAGCCAAATTATTATTTTTCGTATTTATTTAAAAATAACACAAATATAGACATCTCGAGTTATGTAAGGATAACGAGATTGTTTTCTAATACAAAAAACCGGACAAATGCGAGTCAGTTAGCTTAGCCAGAGTCTTTCATCTGATACCTGACTTGAACTAGCTGCTTTAAAATCAAATTTTGCACCCCCTATTAAGGCTATTTTTAGGATTTAACAATGTATAGTTTCAGATTTTTCCCTGAACTAATACCTGTAGATGCTAGCTGCCAAATTTCATAATTGTAAGTCAACCGGAAGTATCCTATTAATTTTCATTTCTTTTATAGGTCGAAATAAGCTTTTTTGCGATATAAATGGCCATATCTTTTTTTTTTAGAAAATATTGAAATATGATTTTTTTCAGGAAATTATGAGGCCGTAGATTTGAGTAAATGAATGAAAATGACAAAAATTGAATTTCAACTCGATATCTTCAAGTGTTCCTGAGATAAAAGCTCTTAACAGACAGACAGACAACAAAGTGATCTCATAAGGGTTCCTTTTTTTCCTTAAAAGGTACGGAACCCTAAAAATGAATAATAGTTGAAGCAAATTCTACGGCCCTATCATAACTTTCATTGCATACACTTCATCAATATGGAACAAGCGAGTGTCGATGTCTTGGAATTTTATATAAGTACACTGAACTGTACGACAATGCAAGGCCGAGTGAGGTCCGCTTGCCTATACACCTATATATATGACTCATATTATATCCTACATACACATGAATATTTAAAAAATACTAATAAATAAAATATTCACTGTTAATAATAATATGAAAATAAATCAGCTTTAATCAGCCGCACACAGCAGGGTGGGCAGAGAGAACCTTGTGTTAAGACACTCCGTTCTCCACTTTCTGTCGAATTCTGGAGGCATTGCGTGTTGAGTGGCAGAACTCAACGCCGCGCTTAGCCTTGGCACCAGAGCGAAGAAATGGAAATATAAATATAAGTAAATATTTCCTTTCCCCTCGAGTGGGGATCGAACCCACAACCAGTCGATTTTACAGTCACACTTCGTGCCGCTGCGCCACGACTGGCCTCAATAATAATATGAATAACAAAAATAATAGATATTCGATAGGAACTTGAACAAATTACCTAGATCACAGTAAAATCATTGTTAAATTATTATTATTTTGTTTTAAATATTCCTCTATTACACGTACAAGATCCATACTTTTATTAGATTTGTTTCCTTAAGTTTTTAATATTTGAAAGAAGTATTGAGAACAGAGTATCTTTCCACTAACTTAACTCTGATCTAAACAATATAAGAATTGCTAAATAACTCTAGTAGAGTAATCTAACATGCAAGGCCAAATTCTTATTTCGCATTTTTTTATATAAAACTGACATATCACTTAGTAAGTTTCTTCATTATTATTATTAGAGGCCAGTTGTAACCAAGACAAGCGCGCGACTACAAACGCGACAGATTGTGGATTCGATTCTTAATCATAATATTCTTCATATTTCATTTTGTTATTTATTCGCTCTGGTAACCTAGCAAAGTGCTGCGTTGAGTTCCATCACGCGACACGCAATGTCTCCAGAATTCGGGCGGAAAGGGAAACGAAAGTTTAATGGAGAACGGAGTCTCTTAGCGCAAGGTTCCCTCTGGCTTGAAACCGTGAAGTTAAAAAAATATTATTATTATGCAGTTACAAAATAGCGGCAAATCACTGTATGTTTAATTTATAGTAACACTTTTGTAGCACCTTCAGATTGAAAGGATAAAAAAAAATATTAGTTTTCTCTACTTTGCGTGGAATACAGCATTGTACTAAAAATAATGTTATAATATAGTGAAACAAATGTTGCAAACGTGAATGTGAAAAAAATGATACTTCAATTTTATTTATAAGTATAGATATCATTTAATTTAAATCCATACATCATGGCGTAGGAACATTGAAAGAACGAATTGAATTATTATTTATTATCTATATACAGGGTGGAAGTGGTCAGCACCACTTTAAATTAAACCACAGATTTAACTACTCTATAAAAGCTTAATACAATTATATTTTTTTACACTAAGTTATGGAATGTCTTAACACTAAGCTGTCTCTGCTTATCTTGCTATATGCGGGATATAGGTGAAGCTAACAAAACGCAAAAAATAATTAAATTTAAGATCATGCGCAGCGGCATAGCGCAGCGTCTGACTAAAAAAGCGATGGTTGTGGGTTCGATTTCCACTCGGGAAATAAATTATTGTTCAAATATCAACACTCCGAGAAAAGACAAAACTTTGGCGTTGAGTTCCGCCACTCAACACGCTAATTTTGCGAAAACAGAGCAACGAAGTGTCCTAATACTAGATACATTCCAACCTGCTGTATGTAGAATACAGCGTGAAGCAAAAAAATAATAATTTTATTATATTTATATTAAAGAAAACCTTTTTGTAAGTAGGTCAAATCAATTCATGCATTACACTTAAGACGGTAGCCTCTAGAGATGTTAATAGTTTGCAATTTTATACCGTAGAGATTTGAACGGCTATTCACTTTCTGACGTATTACTTGAAATCACTTTGGCCATGAAGTACATATAAAGTATCAATGGCACTATGTGTGTAGTAGTCGCCTTTTTAATAGTAGGTATATAGGTAGGTACCTATACAAATTTGTGTATTTTCTGCCATATTTACCTTGGGATATAAATAAAATTGAGATTGAGGCCAGTCGTGGCGCAGGCGCAAGCGTGTAGCTGTAAACGCGACAGGTTGTGGATTTGATTCCCACTCGAAATATAAATTTAAGTAAATATTTCATCTCCTCGAGTGGGGATCGAACCCACAACCAGTCGGTTTTACAGACACACCTCGTGCCGCTGCGCCACGACTGGCCTCTTTGATTTGATTTAATTTTGATTTTTTAATATTTTTTATTTGTTTGCTCTGCTGTCTCTCTGCTTCACAGGCAGCACATAATGTCTCTAGAAATCGGCAGGAAAAAATAGGTCTTTCATTTGAGCCTCCAACCGCAGATGCATTTTAATACGACGGCATCATGTATTTTTTACACGCTTTTATTACGTAAAATCTTTTTTTAAAGTGTGACGTTACGTGTTATCCACACACAGCAGAGTAGGCAGAGGGAACCTAGTCTAAGGACATTCCGTTCTCCATTTTCCGCTGAATTCAGAAGGCATTGCGTGTTAAGTGGCGGAACGCCGCGCTTTGCTTCGACACCAGAGCGAAGAAAAGAAAATATTATTTTTTTTCATTTTCTCAAGTGGAAATTAAACCCACAACCTGTCGCGTTTTTAGTCAGTCGCACTTTGTGCCTCTGCGCCACTAGCCTCACTAACAACTCTATAAGTAAATCTAAGAATCTGGACTACACGCTCTGCTAATTGTTTTATCATTATAAAACACACACATGTCAGATGACAATACACTGATACTGTCCAGCTGGTCCGATGTTGGAATTGGAAGATGGCTGATGGAGTCTTGGACTGCTTACTAGATACACATATTAAATTGACATATTAACTCGTCATATTTATGAGATCTGTTGAAAAAACCTTTTTTTTTTTAAATATTAAAACAATCTGCTAAGGGAAAGTCAAGGTCAATAATTGTAGTATTTTATTAATATTACTCATCGCACCTACTTGATATACTTGTTTATTTCATAAAATATAATATTTAAAAAAGTTGTAATATTATGAATTCTTTTGAAAATAAAGTAATGGAAATAAGAATACAGAAGCGACATCTGCCGCAGACTAGAAAACTGCTTTAATTTTATTGTAAAAAGTTTACAACATATAAAAATATTCCGTAAAGTAATTTAAATGCTTTTTAAATATTTGCTCGTTTCCCACGCTCTATTACTAACATATTAGTTTCAAGACAAGGCGTGGAATATCGGACTCGTGACAGTTACTTTTTATATAAACACAATTTATTAAATCTAATAATTTCTAAATACCACTGATGATTTTAAGGGTTGTGACAAAAAAGCGATTTTTTCGCTCTGAGAGGTATTAAAGTAACGCTGTAAATGTAAAGTAAGCTCCTCAAGAATACAAAGAAATAACTTTATCTAAACAACTTTATCTAATCAACTCCATAAAGCAAAAATTATACTTACATATAATATTAATAGTTAAATAAAACTACATTAATATAACATCAAAAAATCTTTACTTAAAACTAATTTTATATCCCAGCGTAGCAGAATCGAATGCAAATTTAATGACATCGTAATTTGACAGTTAAGTAAGTAATGCAATGACAGATGTCAAAGTACCAAATCGAGGCAACTGCATTCGTTATTCAGCCCGTATCACTGTTGCGATAGTTACGGGCACCGAAACGAATATCTTACCACGAGCTGCATTACAATAGATTCTTGCGTTTTTGCCATTTTAACCTTTATTCTGAAAGTCTTTAGGGTTTTTTTTTAAATTTTTTATCTTCATGTGTGTTTGCATTGCTTCAATATTTGGCTCCAGATATGTCAAGGACTGTTGCAAATAACGCTTTCTTTGAATAAACATATGAACGTTACGATGAGCTGATTTATTTTTTGGCGTACCGTACAGGTTATGACAGTATACAAAATAAGTCATAATATATTAAGCAAAAATATAAGGAATATAATATTTTTGCGATAGTTGATAAGCATCTATCTCTACATGTAATTATTGATAAATACTCACATATTTTTGGCTACAATTTTTTTTTCATCAAGCGAGATACTGGAGAAAACATAAAATTAAAACATTTTGTAGTCCTTTCTTTTTTATTCAACCTGGCCGGAGCGACCAAAATGTCTATGGCGATCGAATGACAATTAAGACAAATATTGAAACCCAACAGCTTATTTACAAAAAAATAAACATTTCTGTCACTATTTCTAGAAATCATAACTATTCAGTAATAAAAGAAGATTATTTTCATTTCCCCGATCTGGTAATAATATAAAGTACAGCGCTTAGTTCCGCCACCCAACACGTCATATCCCGAAAGTTGGGTCGAGAGTGAGGTGGGAGAGTATCTTAACCAGATTTCCTCTGTTTACCCTGTAATATAAGGGATACAGATAAAAAAAGATCACTAAAATTATATAAATGAATATTGCAGCCATCTAAAAATAGAGCCCACCTCAATCAGGTCAAACTTATTGATAGATTGCCTTCATACGTGCATTTAGAATACTACACCTGCAACTTTGACCACGACTGTGTTTAGGTCACATACTTATTGTAAATGATATGTCTAAATGTAATAAGCTATCAACTTGTAGCTTAAAATTTATATAATCGTTTTATTACTTTTATGTAGCAATTTGTGTATGTAGAGGCCAGTCACAGCGCGCGGCACGAAGTGTGACTATAAAACCGACTGGTTGTGGGTTCGATTCCCACTCGAGGAGATGAAATATTTACTTAAATTTATATTTCCACTTCTTCGCTCTGGCATCGAGGCTAAGCGCGGCGTTTGAGTTCTGCCACTCAACACGCAATGCCTCCAGAAATCGGCAGAAAGTGGGGAGCCGAGTGTCTTAACACTAGGTTCCCTCTGCCTACTCTGCTGTGTGCGGGAGCGTGAAGCTGATTTAATTTTTTAAATTTTATGTAGCAATATATTGTGTTGTTAACGTTATAAGTATTATTTATATATATTACACCTACCTACATCATATATTTTTTAGCTATACACTGTATCCCGTATACAGCTATTCAGGTAGACGGCATCTCGTGTTAAGACATTCCATTTCTCACACTCCGCCGAATTCTCAGGACATAGTATAGGACGTAGTATTGGGTGGCCGACGCAATGCTACGTTTCGCTTTAAAGAAACCGACAAGCGCGGCGCTTCACGCACTAGATGCTAGTTGCCAATTTTCTTTTCTTTAAAAGGTAGGGACCCTAAAAAATTATAAAATTCACTCCCTTGTAACACACTTGCACACTACGTCACAACGGCTTCAATTATTAATTATCAGACTACTAAAATATATATTTTTTTACAAGTTTCCATTTTCCAAAGATTTTTAGTAAATAAAAAATCATTTCATTTCACTTTCTGTTTCCGTTCTGCTCAGAATAAATATATTATACTTTCAATCTAAATATATACTTAATAATAAAATGTATTTTAAAATGTTAATTGTATTAAGTACAGGGTGTTTTATTAAACGTTGACTGTATCGTTATCGAAGGCCATAATAAATTTAAAGCTACAAAAGGTCGTTTCTCATTTGCATGATAATGTTCAAGCAGATGCGCCCACGCATTTAAATACTCTCGATAATGTTACTTAATTTGTGCTTTATTTATATTTTTCAAGTATCTCCTCCATCTGACGGGGTGGAAAAATTTGGTGATTAGGCATTATGTCGTCAAATTTAATTGTTTTTTGTTTATTGGGAGGAACAAATTATTTTTATTTTATTGCTCTTGTAGAAAAAATGCGGCATTCAACCAGAATGTCTCGAATTTGGGTATAAAATGGATCTAATCTTAACACTACGTTCCCTCTGCTTCACGCTGTATCCCGCACACAGCAGGGTAGGCAGAGGGAACCTAGTGTTAAGACACTCCGTTCCCCACTTTCAGCGGAATTCTGGCGACATTGCATGTTGAGTGACAGTGCTCTACGCCGCGCTTAACCTCGACACCAGAGCGAAGAAATGGAAATATAAATTTAAGTAAATATTTCATCTCCTCGAATGGGGATCGAACTCATAACCAGTCAGTTTTACAGTCACACTTCGTGCCGTTGCGCCACGACTGGCCTCAAAAAAAGGTTCCCTCTTCATATACTATATGTGACTAGATCAAGATAATGAAAATAAATTATTTATAAATATTTCTTCAAGTGCAACTCGAATCAACAATATATAAATATGTAATATAAATTAATGAATTATTAATTTACTCATATAGATTGTTTTATTATTATTACACAAAATTATGATCTTTTCAATTTAATTAAAAAAAAGACCACATCCACAGCTTTGACCTTAACAAGAATATTCGTGGCAACATCTTAACGAGATAACAAAAAGATAACATACGATTGTACAATTCTTTAAAAGTAATAAATTTCCCGAAACACGCTCACTAGATAAAACGAAAGGGAAAAAATTAAGTTTATTTATATTTAAGCTTCTTCGCCACCCATGTTCAATTAGTAATGAATTTAAATTTGAATTTTTACTGAAAATTTTAATTACCAGGCTTAAACCTGTGAGCGGAGAGGACTCGCGGGCTCTACGCAGAACTCACAAGAGTAAACTGCATACTAAATTTCCACCAATAAATAGTCAGGCAGATAAGACTGAGCGAGCGATCTAGAGGAGTTGAATTTTAATAATTTTAGTTCTTTGCCAATCATTTAGATATTTCAAATTATTTCCAAAAAAATATTTAAAATCTGTCATAATACTAAAGTGAAACTTTTTCAACAAAGAAAAATAATCTGTCAATCTTTCATTGAAGTTGAAATTGACACCCACCGTAAAAACTAACCAAATCACGCAATAATACTTAAAATGTAATAAATAATAATAGTAAAATCAAACCAATCATGTAACTGCCAATTAAATAAAAATAAACCGTTACATCAAATATGACAAAATATGACCGACCCTGCCCCAAAGAAAGCTAGTCTAAACATAAGGAATAAACATATAGACGCTGTTAACAAACCTTTCGTGAAAATATTCAATAAAGTGAAAAGAAACTTTAAGCCGAATGTACGTAAAGTAGCTACTGATGATTGGCGTAATATAGATGCTCAGATTTGCAATATTGTGGCTTTGACTGGAGCTATCGTTGTAACCTTAGTAATATTGAGGTCTTTGTACCTAATGTATATAAAATCTGAAGAAACTTGAATAAGGTAGTGTATATTTAGGGTTCAGTGAGAAATGTCACTAGGACTATTCATTGCAGGAAATTGGGCTTGACATATTATTTGCTCGATAATATTCTAAAAATTGTGTTTTATACTATTTATATAATAATAATACAAAGGATGGCTTGTGCCGTGAATCGTTAGTGGTTTATTTATGGCAATTTAAGTGTTTGTCAGGCCTAATAGAATAAAACATAGAGACAGATATCGCGTTGCAGGCAGCGGAACTCAGAGCAGTGCCTGGGACCTGAGATCACAGTGTAGGCTTAAGGATCCCCTTTAAAATGCGTTTTAACGTTTGCCTCCACTGTCTCAACTCAGAATTCTTCTCTTTATCTAACGATATTTGAAATGATATAATTGCATTTAAATAGGTGGAGACCAGATTGATATTTCATTAGACTCATTTTGCTTAGGTACAGGTATTATGCGTTAATTGCGTAAAAACCATTTAGTATCTAAAAGAAAAAAAGGATCTAGTATCTAATTCAAACACAATAATTTCATCGTCATGGCGCAGGGCACAAACCTGCTACTATAAACGCAACGGTTGTAGGTATGATTCCCACTCGGTGCAGTGAAATATTTAATATTTTCGTGTCCTCGCTCTGATGGAGAGGCAGAGTGCAGCGTTGAGTTCCGTCACTCTATACATAATGTCCCGATAGCAATACCGTTCCTGCTATTATACGGGATACTATATGAAGCTAAAAATATATATTTAATAAATCAGCTTCAAAATTTTATTTTCTTAGTTAAATATGTAATTTTTTTTCAGAAATTACTCCATAAAAACATGCTAATACTGAAATATTATCACAAATTATCATAAATGTTTTACTCGCGGCCAAAAAGAAATAAGCTGTATCGTATAAAAAGGGCTATATATTTGAAGACAACGGGAAAGAGTAACGCATTTAATTCACAAATCGCCGACATAGTTGTATGGACCGGAGTACTGTTTCTTATTTTACTTCTGTTAAGGGCACTCTATTTGAAGTACGTGAAAACACAATATAGTGAATCTGAATCATGCATTTACCGAATTCGATGATGTTTGGTCCAAAATGTAATATTTAGTTGTAATAAATGATGTAACATAATACATTAGAATTTACTTTTTATTTTTTTTTGTAATTATTATTGCCCATTTTCTTAGAAAACGATTAATGAGACGTATGAATGTAGGTGTCTTTATTTCTGCGAAGTGCGTACTTTATACTGAAACTGAGTAAATCTTTTCCTACTTTAATGAAACTGCTCATAACATTATATGTATAAGTAAACCTAAAATTTTAACAGTCAGAACATTAGCAACAAAAAATAATTTAATATAAACTGTTGTCAAATAAATTTGACATATTATTATACTTACCCTCCTAAAAAAGCTTATGATTATTAAATAATAATATTATTATTAAATTTATTGATGTGAATGATTAATTAATATGTACCTAAATGTTATGTTTTTACATAAAACTTGAAATTGAATAATGTTCCCTTGAACTTTAAATGTTTCCGTTATAATTAGTCTAGAGTGCAATTGATTAGTTTTTAAGCGGAAGCTAAATGTCATCATTAACTACATTAACATTGGATAAGTTAATATTCTTTATTTATTTATTTATTATGATATAATTATTGACTTCCGCCATTTAATATGCAATATTCGAGATATTATCGTAGTAATAGGCGAAAAGCTTAGCACGGAGAGTCCCAAAGCTAAAATTAAAGAACAGCAACGGACTAGCAGCAATAGTTTCAACCTTATTGAGGGCTACGTTTTTTTTTTTTTTATTTATTTATTGATTAATACAAAATTTGTTACCGAAACCTAATTTGCGTTAAATTTTCCTATTAAGGGATTTTTATAGTAAAATTAAACGCAAAACATCATAATATGTAATCATCATTATGAGTGGTATAAAAATATTGCATAACAGGATTTGAATTCACAACAATGTAGATACATATTAGCATATGAAAATTGCACAATGAAGTCTTTCAGTCTTATTTCTAGTAATATATTTAAGTTTCACTCTCGGCAGTACCTCACCGTATATAGTTTCCTAGATCGGGCAAAGGGAAATAATTCATTCTCAGGAGCTCAAGTAGATTTTTGACATTGCATTTACTGTCAGATGCAGCCGTAGCATAGCTTCAAAATATATATGTAGATATATATAACTTAGCTTCGTGCTTTCCCTAGCGGGGAAGTAAGAGAGGACGGAGCACCAAACACTACGGTTATAGCATTATATAGGACAGTTATTAATAAAGCAATAATTTGCTTTATACATATTCTTTTAACTTTTATGTAAATACTACTTACAACTTCTGTACTTTTCATTTTTTTTGATTAGTCATATAAAAATATATTCCTTACGTATTTAGCCGGATATACAGACCGTATAAACATCTATAGGTGGTGAGGCATGAGCTATATATTTGTGCGAGTGATTAAAAAAGTAGAGCTAGAAAAAAACCTTGAAAAATAAAGTTTATTATTAAAAAATATACAAAAATATTTTCAACTTAAAAATATATATATCAACGCCTGATGCAGTATCATCATTCTTCACTCCTTGGTTACATCAGCAAAATAAAAAAAATATGAATATGAAATAAACATATGAATATTCAAACCATATCTATATTTAACTACGTACGTATAATCTAAGCTTTATTTTTTTATTGTTTTTTTATCGAAGACTGACTCATTCAATCTAAATATTTCAAATGTTTGACATGTTTTGTACGGCTTAATAATATCCTTAGAATTTGTTGGATTGTACCTCTCCGACTACCTCTGAGTCATAACGCTATCATTGTTGCAATACTGGTCAAATCAAATAACCTTTGCAAGTTTGCAACTAAAACAGGGCGGTGCAGTGGAAGTTTGATAAAATAATACAAGAAATGGTGATAAATGTGAATTTAGAATAATTTCCACATCTTCTATTTGAGAAGTACAGACAGAATATATATTTATGTGTGTGTGTAGGTGTGCTTGTGTGTACGTGTGTGTGTGTGTGTGTGTATGTGTGTAATATAAATATATATACTGTCAATATAAAACAGTATTGAATTCTGATTGACTAAAAAAAGGTGATGTGAGCAAGACAAAAAAGTACGAGAAATGGCGAAGTCCTGAGCTAAATACCTAATGACTGACTACCTTTTCAAATAGTAATATAAAAAAACATAACATTCTTTAAATAAATAGATATTACATATTGACCATTTCATAATTTGTTATTAAAAAAAATATTTATTTTCATTAAATGTAAATATATCTACGAGTTCTACGGCACGATTTTTTGAATTACATTTTGACGTATTGATAAACACCTTGACCAACAATAAGTAGTGACGCCCACTTCTTTGTGTGAAGTGTCGGTTTGTAACCTTAATGTCAGTTTCTAAGAATTAAAAATAATAGAAAATCTTAATTTATATATGTATGTATCTAGATGTAAGTTTAAGCATGTGTAACGTTCATCAAATGTCTATCAGAATTATAATTGAAAAAAAATATACCTCCTTCAAAGACCAGTCAGGTGAGAAGGAAAAGTATATCTATATTATACGTGTCCTGTCCGGAAATGCATATATTTATGTATATGGTTACTACAAAAGGCGCTAAATCCATTTAAATGATACTTGGACTATTCTCCTAGTTGAGATACTCGGATATCTGATTATGTTAAAAAAACGATAATATCTTGAATTTGTGGACAAATGTACAAATATATCTTAAAAAATTAACAAGTGCTTGAAAAACTTAATAAATATTAAGTTCTTTGATGTCTACCCGTGAGCACGGACTACTGCAAAGTGTTCGAAACGCCGGGTTTTCAAAAATATATAATCTTAAATATTAGCAAATTAATCCGGTTAATATAGTTTCATTTGAAATTAATAAATATTGCTTATTGAAAGGCAAAACACAACGCCACATTTTTCTTCACCAGATAGGAATTTAAACATTATGTACAGTCCCTAGTCACCTGTGGCACAGTTTGCGAGGCTTAAGCTGAGCTTTGCTTGCGTGCTTTAGTTTATTATTAGAAATCAATATAAAATTTTCGAACTTAAAAAAAATATTATTTCAACACGTGTACGCTGGACATTGTTTCCTCATATTTTTTACTGTCGTCTGATGCGTCGATTGCGTGCGCTTTTTACAATATTTTTTATTTTACTGATTGGTCACATACATTTTTCAATTATGAATATCAAATAATAAGAATAATATATGATATAAGACGCGGCTGTCAGTGGCTTATATAGTCCGTTTACCCTTAAAATACGGGACCGTAAAAAGTAGTATAAACTGGTTTAGACCAAGCAAGTGACGTCGCATCTACACTATAAATGAATATTCACACATATGCAAAGCTCACCTTAGACCTCGTGGACTGTAAAACATCGAGAAATTAATTCTGAAAAGTGTACCACTTAGACAATAACCAGCAACTCGTCTTAGTTTTATTTAAGCATCTAAATGAATATATGTATTTCTATGAATACTCTCAATATTTAATCATATTTTAAACATAAGAAAATTTTATACTTTGTGACTCCATGATGATGACATAAGAAGATTTTGTACTTTGTGACTACATGATGACATGTGCATATTTAAAATTGAAACGACATATTCTAAAATTATTTTCAACTCGCTCTTGACTAAATTCTTATATACCTAATTTAATTTACAAAGTTATTGTGTGTATGCAACGATGCTTAAACGAAAAAAAACAATGGAAACATGAATTGTTGTTAGAGGTAAAGATATCTTTAAATGGCAATTAAAATTTACAAGATGTTATCTTGAATAACCGTCACTATACATAAACGTTGTTTGTAGCTGCCGTCATCTATCAATTATTCAATATTTTTAATAAGTAAGATATTGTAACTATTTTTTCAAAAAAAAAATAATAAAAATTAAAAGTATTTAATAAACTTTTAGTATTATAGGTATGCGATGTGCACGTTGAATATTCCTCATGTGAGAGAATATTCACCCATATTTGTTTTAATATTTTATCTTTACCTAGGTGGTTTTTAAATAGCATGCATTGGGAGAGGGAACCTAGTACTCCGTTCACCGAACACCGCCTTACTTTCGAGATATTGTGCGTTGGAAGCGGGAGCGGGATAATGGAAATAATTTAAATATAACCACCTCCCCGAGTGAACTTCGAACCCACAATCATCGTAGTTACCAACATTAAGACGCTGTCTCACTGCGCAACATCATTCAAATTAAACTATACAACTAACATGATTTAAATTATAGATTTTTGTAATAGTAAAGAAAAGTTTTCTCAAATGACCTATAAACTACTGCCTACGTTGAACTGCCTACAAGTATTTGTAACATTACGTAACAAATTATATCACTAAGCCCTAATTCAATGTTGTAAGAAAGAAAGCCAAATCCTTAAATAGAGTTCAAAACGTGGCATGCATTGATATTATCACGTTGCTGCCAAAATTATGTAGGCCGGTATGATTCAGGGCACACCAAAGAGCGGGCTGGCCCTTCAAAAGCTATATTTATGTTTCTTTAACAATATTTTTAAATACAGATTAAAAAATTGAGAACTATACGTAAAGATTTATTTTTTTTAACTCTTATAAAATAGTTATTGCAAGAGTTATATTAATATTATTAAGTCTTTAGTTTTAGTTTTAGTTCTTCCCTTGTCCCTGGAATCCGAGGTTGAGAGAAGATGGTTGGTACCTAGAAAACAAAATCTAGATTTAAAGTAATCAGTGGCATAAGGATGGAAAAGGATTGATGATTGACTTGATTGATTGACAATGCTGCCCAATAATAGTGAGCCATTTAAGTTGGATCATAGGATCCAAGTTCAAGCTCTGTGATGTGGTCGATTTTTTAAATGAGGAAATGAATTGAATGGCAATATTTTGCAGATGATCCTACTTAATTAGAAGAATTTGGGATAAGTCACAATAGCACGCATCGGCGTAATCAAAAAGGGAAAAGAGAAGGATCTAGGCAAGGAATATCTTTGTTTTTATAGGAAAGAGTTTTTTCCATTACAGAAAAGAATTATCTGGTAATCTCAGATATGTGAGGCGACTTAGAAAAAATACTGTTCATTGTAAGCCTCATTTTTTTTTACCGAGTTACAGAACTCCAGTCAAATCCCACCAAATACTACGAGAGATAGAGAAGATATTGGTGTTTTTGACAAGTGTTGACGACTACCGATGAGAGCGATTTGGGATTTATCCGCATTTATTGATAATCCAAATCTTCTTCTCCACAGATTGAAGATAGCTATAGCACTATGGATTTCATTGATAGATGCAGTTACGTAGATTTGTAAGTCGTCGGCATAGAAATGAAAAGGTAAGGTAATAAAATTAATAATAGAGTTAATAAAATAGAGACGAGAAGAGGAGACAGAATGCCTTGGGGAACATCGGCTCTAAGATAAGAGAAATACGAATATCTATCATTCATTCTAACGCACTGTTTGCGACCATTTAGGTAGGAGTTGAACCAGTCATTAACACCGGGAGAGATATTTATAGATTTTAAGACAGCAAGAAATACATCGTAGTCTATGGTGTTAGTGCGGTGTTAAAGCATTACAGCAATCAAGAAGGGTGGTTATACTAATTTGCTGATTGTCTATTCCTTGCCTTATGTCGTCACTGGTTGCAGTGTCGTGGGTGGAATCCTGATTGAAAAGAGTAGAGAATTTGGTATTTGGAGAGATAAGATGAAAATTGACCATAACTTAAGCTTTCTAAAACTTTTACAAGAAAAGGTAAGATAAAATCATGAGAATAGGAAGTATGATTAGGCTTAATATTTTTATAATGATTATCCTTAAATAAATAAAAGAAACTGAACAAGCGTCGGGCTCGCACACAGAGGGTTCCGTACAAAAATTAGAGATTTTGAGCTTATTCTGATATTCAAACTTAGCTTAACCAAAGCCCTTTCATCTGATACCTCACTTGAAGTAGCCGCTTTAATACCAAATTTTGGCCCCATTTTAAGGCTCTTATTTTTTTTAGATTTAACGACAATCGAGTAGTTTTCAAATTTCATAATTCTAGGTCAACCGGAAGTACCTTATTGATTTTTTTTTGCCACACAGATTTTTTATTCCCCACTTTCCGCCAATTTCTGGAGGCATTGCGTGTTGAGTGGCGGAACTCAACGCCGCGCTTTCCCCTCAACACCAGAGCAATAAGTAAAAATGAAAATATAAATGTAAATAAATATTTCATCTCCTCGAGTGGGGATCGAAGCCACAACCAGTTGATTTACAGGCACACTTTGTGCCCCTGCGCCACGACTGGCCTCCCTTCTTGATTCCTTTTATTATGTCGAATTACGATTTTTGTGCGATATAAACGGCCATAACATCTTTTTATTAAGTAAATGTAGAAATTCAATTTTTTCAGCAAATTATGAGACCGTAGTATCTGAGTATGTGGTTTGAATTTCAAATCCATATTTCCAATCGTTCCTGAAATAAAGGCTCTTGACAGACAGATAGACAGACAGACAGACTGACTGACAGACAGATGGACAACAAAGTGATCCTACAAAGATTCCCTTTTTCCTTAAAAGGTTCGGAACTCTAAAAATGAAGATGGTTTACTTATACAAACAGATATTTTTTTAAATTATTTCTTCAAGCGGCCCTAATCTTTTATATAGTTTGTATCATCTGGAACGAACGAGGTGTGTAATGCTACCAAGTGATTCATAGCAAGTAGAACGTTGATCTACTCTGAAATCTTTATATATAATAATATTGTAATTGATCCCTGTCTGTACATAGGAGATACATGAGAAAATCTGTTATTGTTTTATTTAAATCAGTTTATAAAAATAAAAAATATATATATCAATATATAAATGTTGTCTTTAAAACGACATTGTTATTAAAACATGACAGTAAAATAGAATAGTAAATAAATAATTGTGTAGTTCAAGCAGGCGAAGATGCGGGCGGATCGCTTGTAAACATTAAAACCTCGGAATACTTTGTTGTATTAAAATAGATTTATCTTTTTATTGAAAGAATCAATTCCGTACAAAAAAGGCTAGACGCCATGGAGTAGAAATGCAAAGGCTATATAATATTTATTACCTTTTATTTAAATTAGTTAAAAAAAATTACAAGAATAATGAAACTTGATTTGCCAGTTATTGTTATTATTAAAATTATATTGTTATTTTATAGCTTGTACAATTTAGTTGCGCCAAGTGTGATGATCTTATTATATTATGTCCCTTTATTGTTGTTATCAATAATATGGTCCATATTTTTTTTGTTGTCGTACGCGATATTGGTGAGTCTCAGTCCGTCTCACTATGCTATAATATATATTACAACGTATTTTTGCTCGCTTTAAATATTTAGAGCAAATAGATCAACTATTTTATTTTTCTTTCATTTTCATTTTCACATTTCAGCAACCTGACATATATAGAATGGAAAATACAGGGTGTTTATTGCTCGCTTAATTTTTGAGATAAAAAAATATTTCAAAGAATTAATTATTATCTTAGAAGATCTTATTAGGATGAGACCAGTCGTGGCGTAGATGCACAAGGATGTGACTGTGAAAGCGACTGGTTGTGGATTTGATCCCCACTCGAAGAATTGAAATGTTTATTTAATTTAATATTTTCATTTCTTCGATCTGGTGGAGTCAAAGCGCGGCGTTAAGTCATTCAACACTTAATGACTTCAGAATTCGGCGGAAAGTGGAGAACGGAGTATCTTAGCACTATATAAGCTGTTGCCTAAAAAAGAAGCATTTTGTTTCCACTTTTGTATTTAAATTACAATTAAGAAATTTTCGACAATATAATGGCTTATAATTGTCAGTGTATATTACTATGATTACTAATCTACGTTCATCATTTTTATATTATAATAATAAAATAATAATTTCAAAATATTATTAAAATATTTAAGAATTATTAAAATATGGTAATAATATAACCGTGATTTTTGGTCAATTATTTGCTCATGGCAATTTTTATAGGTAGGCATTCTAAATGTCAAGTTAAATGTCAATTGTGTAAAAATAATGCTCAATTTACATGTGTTAATATATAAATAACACGTTATTTGTATTGTATTTGCTAATAAAATAATTAATAATCAAAAAATAATCTTTTATCAATGGGAATACTATTGGAAAAATCAGTGACTTAAAGTTATAAGCTTTAGAGTTCTTGATCAGTGAAAACATCTTCATTACTTACCGCTTCATTTATTTACTTGTCTACTTTACATTTAAATAATATTAAATTATTACTATATTAATTATATTATAATCAATAACTAAAGAAAATCAATTGTTGTTTCATTTACGGGATTTTTGAAGCAAGGCTTAAACTAATCATAAAAACATGTCGATGCCACATAGCAGTTCAAGTACAACAAGTTCGAGCACAAAACGCAAAGAAATCTACAAGTGAGTAACATTAGTAAATTTACCTAACATTTTTCTTATCTTCAATATTTAAGTGTGAAAATATGCAAAACATACTTTATAAAACCTTGACAGAAACAGTAATTATTATATTCATGTCTTTTTAACAAATTAGTAAAGTATTTTGATACATCAAATAATATTTGCTTTCATGCAGATTTTATGTAGATTTTAATATATATATTTAATATAGTAATGTTGTTACTTTTGTCTACCTTGGCAGTGGGAACTATGCCCTAAGACTCTGTTCCCCACTTTCTGCAAATTTTCAAATGTTGGATTCAACAATGCCTTGTCAAAGCAAGAAAATAAAAATAAATTACTACCCACAACAGTTACATTAAGTTAGATACTCTGCTTCTGGATATTGTGGAGTGGGCTATTTTTACTAATACAATATTAAACTTTCAATTCAAATAAAACATATGTGTAATAATTATGTGTATTTTTTACAGATATCAAGCTCCATGGCCTTTGTATTCAATGAACTGGTCAGTAAGACCAGACAAGAGATTTCGACTTGCACTCGGCAGTTTTGTTGAAGAGTATAATAATAAAGTAAGTGGTTCCAGATTTTAATTTATTATTTCTCCACTCTGGTAGATGTAGTGATTTGTCTGAGCGTTGAGTTATGCCTATCACCAAATGAGTAGAAAGTAGGAGTTGTAGTGTCTTAACAGTAGGTTCCCTCTGCCTACCTTGATAGTGTAATAAAAAGCATAAGTATGTTTAAATGTGTAAAAGTTGGTTTTTTTATATAAATGTTCTTTCTTTCTATTTGTATATTTTAAAATTAAAACATTTGAAACACTAAAATGATTTATTATTGTTTCCTTAATAACAGGTACAAATCATCTCTCTAGATGAAGAGACAAGTGAATTCAGTGCAAAAAGTACTTTTGATCATCCATATCCCACTACAAAGATCATGTGGATTCCAGATTCTAAAGGCGTTTACCCAGATTTACTGGCCACTAGTGGTAAATAATTTAGAAAATACAATTTTTACTTATATTTATAGTTTGAACAATATTGAAAAATATTCCCATTTATTTTTTAAACTTCATTGTTATGAAAATTGCTATTACTTTTTATGTTAAATCAGTTTTAATGAATAATTTTTTTTTTATATCTTATTTATTTTTATTTTAGGTGATTATCTCCGCATATGGAGAGCTGGAGAACCATACACTCTATTTGAATGTGTGCTAAATAACAACAAAAATTCAGATTTTTGTGCCCCACTCACTTCCTTTGATTGGAATGAAGTGGACCCCAATTTAATAGGGACCAGTAGTATTGATACTACTTGCACTATATGGGGCTTAGAGACGGGACAAGTATTGGGAAGAGTAAATGAAGTTTCGGGACATGTTAAAACTCAATTGATTGCTCATGATAAAGTATGCTATGTTTTTATTTTGATTATAAATTATTAAAAAAACCATGAAAGATCTCTTCAAAAGCAAAATTAAAATTCAATGATATATAGATGCTGGTCTTGGTGCAGAGGCACAAAGTGTGACTGTAAAATGGACTGGTTGTGGGTGCGATCCCCACTCGAGGAAGTGAAATATTTATTTACATTTATATTTTCATTTCTTCGCTCTGGTGTCGAGGCAAAGCGCGGCGTTGAGTTCCGCCACTCGGCACGGCCCAAGAATTCGGCGGAAAGTGGGAACGGAGTGTCTTAACACTAGGTTCCCTCTGCCTACTCTGCTGTGTGCGGAGTACAGCGTGAAGCTCATTTATTTATATGTTTATTCCAGGAAGTATACGACATAGCGTTCAGTCGCGCGGGTGGCGGTCGCGACATGTTCGCGTCGGTAGGGGCAGACGGCTCAGTACGCATGTTCGATTTGCGACATCTAGAACATTCTACGATTATTTATGAGGTTAGTGCTTATGTTGTTATTTAAACGTTTGTTCCCACGGTGGTCTAGCGGGACTGCCAGAGGTCCACTCGACGGGGCTATGTTAGTGCGACAGAAAAATGGATGTTCATACTCTGCTAGCAAATAGTTTAAGGAGTTCAGTGACTTTTACTTGCAAGACTTGCATATTTAGTACACTTTATCAAGACTTGCCAAGTTAGAATTAATCTCAGTTTATTGCTGAGATTCAAAAATATAGTATCCCCTGCAGTTATATTTCATATGTAGGAGGTCCACTGTGAGCAGCTAAATTTTTTTATTCTTATGTATTGTGAATATGGATTCAAATGAAATTCAAGGTTGATATTTAAATTATAAACAATGAATCAGCCTATTCCTATTTAAAATATTAAATATTTTTATTTTCTCAATTAATACAATTGCATTGGTTCTGTAACCAATGGATTAACCGTAGGATTTAGGCCTGTGCCTAAATCCTATTTGACATACATGAAAGTAGTTAATTTTATTATACAAGGTATAAAGGTATAAGGGGCCGTTCAAGTATTACGTAAGCACTGTAGGGGGGCGGGGGGGTCTTGGGTTTGCTTATTTTTGATGACATGGGGGGTGGGGGTCTACTAGCTAGAGTTATATTACGTAAGCAGAAGTTATTTATTTTTTTATAAATATTGTGCCTATATTTGGTAGACGTATGTATGTTAGACGATATAACTATTAGTTTATTATATTATATTTATAGTTATAATGTAATATATAAGTTTATTATATCTATTTAGCGGGAATGGCACATTGTCAAGAGTCTAAATTTTAAATTTTATAAAAATCTGTGGCGATTTAAGGATTTTTCCATACAAACTTTCAACCTCTTATTTGCACCCTTAGGAGGTGAATTAAAATAAAGCACGAAACACGTGTTCAATGAAATATTTTTAAGAGTCTGAAATTAAAGTTTTATAAAAATCGGTGCTGATTTCAATATTTTTCCATACAAACTTTCAACCCCTATTTCATCCCTTTAGGGTTAAAATTTTTCAAATTCCCTTCTTAGTGGACTTCCAGAATTCGAAAATATAAATTTGTCCAAATTTCACGTTTCTACTATCAGCGGTTACGGATGTGCGTGCGTCTTACCTCAGTCAGTGGGAACATGTCCTTTTATATATGTAGATACAAATAAAATATCAATAAAAAATACCTTAAAAAAAATTATATGCCAATGTTTACGTAAGCATTGGGGGAGGGGGTAAGAGGATTGCTTATTTTTGATGACATAGGGGACGGGGGGGTCAATAATTGCAAAAAAACTGCTTACGTAATACTTGAACGGCCCCTAACTAGATCGACGTATCAACGGTAGTTTATAGATACCCTTCCATTTCATGTGTGTCTCAGTAGCTTTCCATTTCTCATGTATGTTTAGAGATTTTTTTTGATTTTTGATGATTTTTAATGTATATTTTTAATTATTGAATTTTGTTTTTATATTTCATGATTGGTTCTTGTTAAATATTATGTTATTATTTTAATTGTTTGTAAAATTAGTTATATATTATATTAAAGGACGATTGCGAGGTGGGAGTTAATAGCTGCAACACAGTTTTATACTAATGCAGTTATTACCGATTTAAGTTTTTGTTATGTACGAATTTTTAATTTAATAAATATTATTATTATTATTATTTTTTTCTGTGGTTCCTCAAATATTAGGGAATTGCGATTTTTGGAAAAAACGGATTTTTGAATAAAATTGGCCAGGACATTCCGACTGTTGGGTCTGCGCTCATGAGTTTTTTGCCTTTAATATAGCTCACTAAAAGGCCTTCGTATCATATAATAGTTAAAAACTGTTGGTATAAGATCGAAAAATTATATTAAGATTTAGAAAAAAGATAAATAAAGTCAAAACTTTCCAGAGACTGGACTGAACTAAGGCCTCCTGTCTTTAGACAACCGTTCATCCTTTGATAGAGTTACACCCTGTACAATACCCATTGGCGGTTCTAAAAACACAACAAACAATAAAAATAAAAATGTATATAATTGTAATTTAGACATTACAATTTATTTTCCACTTTCATTTCAAACAACATGTTTCTTGGGTTGTATTTAATCAAAATCAAAAATACAAGGATATAACTTGTAATTTATTTTTATACTCATCAGGACCCACAACACACACCACTGCTAAGACTAGCTTGGAACAAACAAGACCCCAACTATCTCGCCACCATCGCGATGGACGCGTGCGAGGTCATAATACTGGATGTACGGGTTCCGTGCACGCCCGTTGCAAGACTGAATAATCACAGGGCGTGCGTTAATGGTATAGCTTGGGCCCCGCATAGGTACTATATTTTTTTAATTGAAATTTACTCCAGTTTTAATTTTATTTGACAAGTTCTTTTTTTATATTTTTAATAATTCTCAGTTCAATTTTATATTTCTGTGCTCGGGAAAATGAATTGATTTCGCCCGCTGTGGTTAGACAAAGTGGGGCGGTAAGGTCAAAAAAAGACAAATCGAATGGGTTTAGGTTCGATTCCGACTCCATGAAATGAAATATTTATTTAAATTTTTATTTTCATTCCTTCGCTCTGCCGCTGAGACAAAGCGCGGCGTTGAGTTCTGCCACTCAACACGCAATGCCAGATTTCGGCGGAAAGTGGGGAAAGGAGTGTCTTAACACTAGATTCACTGTGCCTACCATTGTGTGTGCGAGATACAGCGTGAGACTGATTTTTTATAGAATGTTTTTTAATCAAACCCCTCAATTTTCAGCTCCTGCCACATTTGTACAGCCGGTGACGATCATCAAGCCCTAATATGGGATATACAGCAAATGCCACGCGCCATAGAGGACCCTATACTTGCGTACACCGCGGCCGAGGGCGAGGTCAACCAGATACAGTGGGGCGCCACACAACCCGACTGGATCGCTATATGTTACAACAGACACACGGAAATATTACGTGTTTAAGACCTGTGTATCTCCCTCCGCTCATAACAAATGAAATTTTCAAAATTAGCCCCCTCATAAATAAATTACCAGAATAGAGGGCCCTATACTCGCATAAATTGCTACCCTGAGTTAATATGTTACAATAGTCACACAAAAATATTGCGCGTTTAATTTAATAAATTAATAAATTTGTGATGGTTTCAACTGTACACTCGTTTGTAATATTATAAATATTCGGAATTGGACCCCTCCTAAGTGAATTATCCCATTGAGGACTTTATACTAGCGTACACCGCAGCCGAGGGCGATGGCGAGGTCGACCACGGCTCTACGCGAGCCTGGACGCAATATGTTAAGTTTTAAAAAAATAATTAGGTAAACAACACTGAGGTTTCTATCGAAATATGTAATTTATTTCATACTAAATAGCATGGGATTATATTACAAACGCGCCTATACGATTTACCCTAAGAATATTGAAGAAGGAAGAATTTTATTTGATGTACCCTGCCACAAACAAAAAATTGCTCCACTATTTTTTTTATAAAAAATCGTGCAATAATTTCTGTATTACATTTAATTCTAAAAATGGAGGTTCATTGTTAAAGTTATATAACAAACAACATTTGTAATAGATTAGTTCAAATAGAATGTTCTAGATATGTAAAAAAATAATATTAAGACTGAATATTGGAATATAATTGACTTTATAATGCATTTCATATATAACATAAAATTATATATATTCTTTTATGCATTTTAAGGTCAATAACATTTGTTTAATGATAGACTAATGGCGTTACAATCAATGGCTATTGGTAAAAAAGTATTTTTAAAGACCGTCGTAGCGCAACAGTATAGTGTCTGTAAACAACGGTTGTGGGTTGATTCCCACTTGGATAAATAAATGATTTTAATTTTTCTGCTTTGGTAACAAGACATAGCGGCATTAAGTTCTATCATTGAATAAGTAATGTTTCGAAATATGGCCTGTGGATGGAAGATGGAGTGCCTTGACACTGGATTCCATCTGTCTGCCATGATATTTGTGTGATACAGTGTGAATCCAAATAAATATGAGTTTTCAGTATCAAATTCTATGGAAAAATTATATGCAATATAAAATAATATATATAATTTTATTGCTGATCATTATTCAAATTAGACAAGCATAAACAAACATGTATGAATGCTTACCTGAAAATTATGCCTTTATAACAATGATTATTATTTACCTATATTGTGGTGTAATTTTTGTTATATAAATTGACTGATAGATCATTAATTATAATGCCACAATAAGTAATCAAAATTTTTTACACATCATTTTACTTTTAAAAGGTACAAAGTAAACTTAAAAACATCCCAAATAATTAAATTGCAAGTACTGTTTTTTTTTTAATAAATATCTCATTATTATAAAAATGTGTAATGTTCTAGAATATTTTATTTATGTATGTAGTTCATTTATATAGTAGCATGTCACAAGAATATAACCATAGCTTGCAATATTATATTAAAAACACTTTTTGTAGGAATGTTGATAATTTAGTAATGTAATAAATAAGGCTACATTGACTTAAGTTACCAAAAATCGTCATCGTTGTCCTGGTTTGACAGTTTACTTTAATAAAATCAAAATATTAATGTTTTTTGTTATCTATAAAATTAAAAGGTCACGTTTCTTCTTTTTACCTTTTAATTCTGAAGATAAAAAAATATTTTCAATCTTATAAATATATAAAATAATTCCACTAAAATGTGAATAACCAAAGTATCAACAAGTTGTGTCCGCCCGAAGTTAGTCATAGATGGCTGCGCAGATTAGATTTTAGAATTTGTCTTACTTTTGATTATTGTATTCCCAAGTGAACAATGAAATACTAATAGCTCAAAAGTCCAGAAAACCTAACTCCACGGTGACCACAACTTGTCCTGTACAGTGCTTAATTTAAAAAAGTATATAATTATGTACAGTCAAACCATCAGGATCAAGGTATAAAATTTTTTTTCATGATGTATTATGTCACAGAGCAACACGGAGGGTAGTTGCCATAGAAAGATGTTCTCCTCTGTCAAACTATAAGTCTTTGTTGTACTACGCATTTAGTACAACAAGTTACAATCCTAATGCTGAAGATTCCTGATTACCGTACGCAGGGCATTCCCCTGCGATCGCTGTCCCTCTCACGAGCGTCCATCAGAGCTTGTATTATTCTTCAGGGGCGAGATCCTCGCCCCTCCCCGCCCCGTCTCGCAGTAAATACCATCCCAGGTCAACCGCAGTTTAGTCCTTCCGAAAAAAATGCTGCGGAAGTGACGAGTAATTTATCTTATTTGTTGCAAAAAATCGTCCAATCCGACGTCAATATCGGTTTTACATACTATGTAAGTAAGTTCAATTACATTACTACTCTTTAAAAAAACGTTACTTAGCGGTTGGTATTTTGAATTTGTTTACTAACGGCTCGATCTCGTACTCATTGCCGATCGGTCGAACAACTGATGCGAGTTTTTTTTTGCTATCACCGAGCGTCAGTCGTGCCGGGTCGTCAGTACTAATATTTTTTACTTCTACATTTAAATTGAACCTAATAAAATTATTATGATACAATTCTTATGACATATGTCTTTATATTATACGCACTAAGCTTAAAATGAAACAAAAAAAAAATATTGCACGTTTTCTACTTCTTATGAGTACGAGTTCTAATGAGCCGATTTTGTGGTGAAAAGTCGCTATGGATACTCCTCCGGACCGCGTTGCTCTACCTTATACGTGCATAGATGTTCATTGGATTAATTTAAGTAACGTTTAAAGGAATTTAGATAATTAGAAATAAGGACTAGATCATTTATTAATTTATATAGTGTGTAAGATTTCTTACTTGAGTAAATAGTTACAATATAAATAAATATTGTGTATTTTTTCTTTATGTTATAAATGTTTTATGAAAATATGCTTATATATTTTTTTATTATTATTGACAAAGTAAGTAGAACTTGTGTGATAAATTGTGTATAATGCCCTAAAATATTAATTCATTATTCTTAACCAGCCCTTTGTCCTAAAGCAAATTCTTCATACACTTTCAACAAAGATTGAGGAGTCCTAGGTTTGAAATCCTTTAAAACATGTTCAAAATGTTCCATAGTTACTTCTGGACAGTCAAGGTCTTTTTCTAAAGCGCGTAACGCAGCTTCATGGCACAAAGCCTGTAGTTCAGCTCCGGAAAACCCTTCTGCTCTTGTTGCTAAATTATGAGAATTAACATCGTCACTTGTACTCATTTTGGCCAATTTTAATTCTATTATTTGTAATCGTGTTTCGAAATCTGGTAAAGGTACGTAAATTAGTCTGTCGAGTCGTCCCGGCCGAAGTAAGGCACGGTCCATCCTATCAGGACGGTTGGTAGCTGCCAAAATTGTTACAGAGTTTAATGGCACTACTCCGTCCAATTCGGTCAGAAGTTGGGCCAATACTCTTTCGTGGACTCCAGCTTCACCTGCACCTCTCTCACCTCCAATTGCATCCATTTCGTCAAAGAATATTATGGACGGAGCAACTTGACGTGCCTTTGTAAATAAATCTCGTACGGCTCGTTCTGATTCGCCAACCCATTTGGAAAACAATTCTGGACCTTTTATTGACAAGAAATTTAGACCACTTTCGGTAGCTAAAGCTTTAGCTATCATTGTCTTTGAACATCCCGGCGGACCATATAGTAAAACACCTGCTGGAGGTCGTATTCCTAATCGGTGAAAACTTTCCGAATGCTTCAAAGGCCATTCTACAGCTTGGCGTAATTTTAACTTTAGGTCGTCTTGCCCTCCGATGTCCGACCATCTTACATTTGGTACTTCAATTAATAGCTCCCGCATAGCACTCGGTCTAACAACCGTTAAAGCGTTTAATAAGTCTTCTTTCTCCAAAAATTCACTTACTCTTTTCAAACATCTTATAGATGCCTGCGTACATAAATTAACTAAATCAGCCGCAACATAACCATGGGCTAAATCGGATATTGAATCTATATCTTGAGATGTTACTTTGTTGGGGAGATTCTTTAGCAAAGCATACAATATTTCTTTCCGTCTTGACCTATCTGGTACAGGAATTTCGATCTCTTTGTCCAATCGTCCAAATCTTCTAAGCATTGGATCTATGGCATCAGGTTTTCTAGTAGTTGCTAATATGAAAACTCTACTAGATTCTTGATGTAAATTATCTAGTAAAGATACAAAAGCTGAAGTTATACGTCTTTCCTGTTCAGTACTGCCAGAGGAACGCCTTGGACAAATAGTTTCTATTTCGTCCACTAAAATTATACATGGCTCATTTAAAACTGCTTTTGCAAATAAGCTTTTCATAGTGGATTCAGTTTCACCGAAATATTTACTAAAAATGGTGGAACCATTAATTTCAACATGACAACAATTAAGATTGTCTATAAGATATTTACATATTGCGGTTTTGCCTATACCAGAATGGCCATATAAAAGAAGGCCTCTAGTTGGTTGAAAACTAGCAGCAAATCCAGTTGTGTCAAAAGATATGTTTATCAAAGTTTTAATTTCATTTATTATATCATCTACACCACCTATATCTGGTGCTTTTTTCTTTACTTTTTGAACTATATTTGACTCCAAGCTCCATACTGTTTTATCATTTAAAAGATACCATGTTGTATCACTTTCAGCTTTTATATTTAAAAATTCTACTTGTAATTTTTTTCCAAAATAGTAGTACACAAAAACACTACCAACACAAGTATAATGATTGTTAAATCTTTCTTTCAATAAGTCACTTATATCTGAATCGATTCTATGGTTTTTTATTTTGACTGAAACACATGTTGCTAGTGGTACAGTCTCCTTTAATACTGACACAGTAACTTTTTTGTTATCACTACACCAAGCTCCAGTGAGATCTAAAATGAGTAATATAAAGTTAATAAATATTGAGTAATTAAAAAGACAATAATCTAAAACACAATATTAATCTAGTGTGGATGTTAATGTTTACATTTAGTTAAAGCAAAAATAAGCAACATGCTTTTTCCTTCAGGAACAATCAAGAAGGGTAGGCAGTTTGTTCTCTATTTTAAGCCCTTTGTTGAAACAGTAGTTGTTTGCGCTCCACACCATGCATTGTCTTTGGTAGTTCAGGAAAGTGTAAATATAATTAACTTCCGTAAGTTGGGATGAAACCCACAATCATCACATTTATAGTCAAACCTGTCCTACTGAGCCAGGATGACCATAACAACAAGTTATAACAATAAAACACTGCCATGGCAAAAAGTAAACATTTAACTGTGTTAAGATTGCCTGGACATTTTTGAGGGAGAAAATCCATGTTATAATGTAAAAAATCAATTTTAAATGCATAACTAACCAAAAAAAAAGGTAAATGAAATTAATTTAATCAAATATTACATCAATCTTAAAATAATTATTAAAAAAAAAATTAAAAAAAATAATTATTAAAATGTTGAATTTTCATTTAGGGATAGTAAATTGTAGGAAGCTTTTAAGGCTTTATTTGCAATTAGGCTCAGTGTCACAGGTTATAGTGCTTGTATAGTTTCCACCATGTTATTTTTATAAAAGTTGAAATAATGCTACAAAATGGAATAACTTATATACTTCATAAAAAATTTCATAGAAAATTACCTGCAGCAGGTAAAATTACAGCAGCTGGTGCGGATGCTTTGGATGGCCACATACGCTTTACAAGTGTAGAAGCTCCATCTCTTGTCAACTCTAAAGGTTTACCAATTACAGCTCCTATTAAAGATCCCGCAGAAGGATGTATTAACACAGCATCCTTAGGAACATTATCTGGAGGACTACTAGATCTCTCCAGCCACGTATATAATATGTTTTCTTCAATAAAAGGGCATTTTACTTGATCTTTTTCACAATTTATTTCAACGTGGATGTTCTTGTCATTCGTAAGAATATCACAGTGACATCGTTCACATTCGACCCACAAAGTTTTTTTCACTTGTTTTGGAGGCATTGTGATATAATTGTTATGTAATTTTCATTCAGTATATTTATTTATAAAAAGTTTGAGGTTATTTTATTTCATGTGTATATAGATAAACATGCTCCGTCCTTAATGTCATTTTGACTCCGATGACAGGTCGGCGATTTTCATAACCGTCCAAAATAGATAATACGGTAAGGTCCCGTACTTAACAAACATTTAAGGCTATTTAAGAATATAATTCTACTAAAAAATGAATTATAAATAATATTTAAATTATAAGATGTACCGTATGTAGAATAAATTTAAATTTTAAATCCATGTTAAATGACATATGTATGTTTTCACATTAGCTGCATTTATGAATTATATTTTATCTATATTTATATTTTATTGACAAATAACATGACTCACTGACATTTTGTGACAATACATTTTCCAAATATAGTCTAACAGTATTATACTAAATATTTAACAATTTGTGCCATGAAAACAGCATCAACGCTATATTATAGATTCTGTGAAATAAGTGTATGGATTTAGATCGAGGAATGCTAGACGAATACTTGATATAGATATTATATTTCATGTAAATTACTAAATATAACAAAATGACTCTCGCCGAGTTTTTTAGTTGTTCATTATTGGCCTTCGGCCCCCCTATTGCAATGTTTGCATTAACAATCGCAAATGATCCGATCCGCATAATTATTATGATAGCAGCTGCATTTGGATGGCTTCTATCATTTTTAGTTTCGTCGTTAATCTGGTATGCAGTGGTTCCGCTTCGAACCTACTTAGCTTTTGGGATGGTTTTTGCTATTATCATTCAAGTAAGTTTATATAACAAAAAATCAGTTTCACGCCGTATCCCGCACACAGCAGGATAGACAGAGGAAACATAGTGTTGAGACACTGTTCCCCACTTTATTTATTTATTTAATTTCTCAACACAATTTTGACCATTTAGAAATTTATAACAAACATTATTTAAATATAAATAATTAAAATTGGCCATATTTTTTAATATCTTCCTTATTTTTACAGGAGGCTTTTCGTTATGGAATGTATGTATTATTAAAAAGGACAGAGGCAGGCTTAAAGGTGATTTCGGAAAATCACAATGTAGGCACTAATAAGTTAGAGATGGCTTATGTCTCTGGACTAGGATTTGGGACCATGAGTGGAGCATTTGCACTTATTAATGTGCTGGCAGATTCAGTAAGTTTTGTGCTTATAATATAATATTACCTATTCTCACACCAAAGGCCTTATATAGATCTAACTGTAAATGCAATAGTTTTTCCATACTACCTTTTACAATACTTGCTAGAATTTTACAAAGTACTTCAACATTGTTAAGTTCTGTCATTTAAAATGCTACATCTTATATTTGGGCAGAAAGTACAGAAATCTACCTTTTGTGCTATTAGTATAATAAAGTATCAACCTAAAAAAATAATAATATGTATATTGAGTTCATCCACACACACAAGGGTTGGAAAATTGGGCAGAAAGTGTACAACAGAATGTCTTAACACTAAATTCCCACTGCCTATTATGCAATATGCAGGATGCAGCAAGAGGCCAAAGCAAAGTTAAAAAGCAATAATTAAAAGCATTTTTCCTATTTCCAGGTAGGTCCAGGCACTCTTGGTCTACACAGTGGTACGGAATACTTTTTTGTAACGAGTGCAGCAATGACCCTGTGCATGACACTTCTTAACACATTCTGGAGTGTTATTTTTTTCAGTGGTTTAGACAATAAGAATTATTTAAACATTGCCTGGGTATTAGGCTCTCATTTCTTTGTATCTGGACTCAGTTTACTTAATAAAAAAGAGTTATATATAGTAACAATTTTGCCGTCATACATAGTTCTAATAGCCACTGCGGTGTTAGCTTTCAAATGTGCTGGTGGCACCAAAAATGGATTAATTCAAAGTGTTACTGGTAGATCATAAATTTGTATATATAATTTTAATAACTAATATTATAAGTTAATAAACATTTTTATTAATTTACTATGCAAAATGATGATATAATGAATTAAATAATGTAAGTTTATTTTGATTTACATGGTCTCAAAAATCTTTTTGTAGATAGGTACAATGAATAATAATATAGAATAAATAGTGATTCATCATTGTTAAATAGAAATGGTACAGTGACAAATTTTGACACTTTTAATACTTACAAAATGATGAGTAATGCGCAGTCCAAATTGTGTTATTAGATTTTTTTGTGCTTGTATATATTTTTATATATGTAATTTACAATATCGAAAATTGTAACAAAACTGATATACATCTTCAAAAAGTTGAGTATATACTCAACTCAAAAAATATATATGTTGTATGAATAAAAAAAATATTTGAGGTGCATTTAATTCATTATATCATTATTCATATATTGGTTCAAGCAAAACATGACTTTACTTAAGTCCTGACTTATTTTATAGAGTAATATTATTATGATTTATGCAGCCTCGTAAATTATTGTCATTAATAGTTAACATTTAGCAACCGCCCCAAGATTTATATTCAATGTTGAAAAATTAAGTACTATGAATTAAAATGAAATAATTAAAGTATAAGACTACACGCCACACTCAGGGACAATCAATTAGCGTCAATTAGTCTTAAATTAACATTAAATTTTATACATATGTATGTATGTACTAGCACTCTAATTTATTCTCAGTTAAATATTCATTGATAACTTTTAAATGTGGATATCAAATATATCTATATTTTATAATTAATAAATTTGATAGATGCCTTGACGTGATAAAGCATATTTGAGTTATTAATTAATTGTATTTCTTTGGTTAAATGCCCAAAGAAATATTTTTTGTATAACTTCTTAAGTTAAGCTTTTGCCTCCATTTATATATTTATATAAGTTTCGTAATGCGTAATGTTACCATGTGAGAAAATAGCAGCTTTACGTGGTATTTTGCATATAGAGGGAACCCAGTGTCAAGATCGTTCTCCACACGCCGTAAATTTCTCAAGGCTGCGTGTTCAGTGGTGGAACTTAACACTGCACTTTATCTTGCTGCCAGAAAATGAAAATAATTAATTCCCCTTAGTGAAAAATCGAACCCACTACCATTTGCGCCTGCACCACCGGGCCTGATATTTATTTTTGATTTATTAAAAAAATCCTTTTTTTAAAGTTCACCTAATATAAAAGAGTCCTTTCTATTTTTAAACAAGATAGAGTCCAATATTTGTTGCAATATACAGTATCGTATATACGTTGATAAAGATTTTTTTCCTAATTTAATTTGAACTATAGTCTTTACTTTATTTTAGTTTTACATACATTCGATTCGTGGCTTCTTAAAAGGCTTGTTGAAAAAAAGATCATTTTTTACAGGAAAAATTATAATATTAATTTAATGGTAGTTTAAGTTCATTTTTTATTTCTAGATCACCTAACTCAGAAACATATTTATGGTATTTTAATTATAATATATTAATTAAATAATGTATTGAACATCATTCCTTTAATTTTAATGAAACAAAGTGTTTCCCAAGAGTATAAAGACTTTTGTAAAATAAATGTTGAACACTAGTTATATGATGTTTTTGTTTGTTTCTTTTTCTTCTTTATAGCTGTATTTTTAAAGACTAGCTGGCTAGCTAGCCTGTGACTTATGCCTTCTGGGAAATTCATGAAATGAAAGCCTAAAAAGCTAATGTAGGGTACACTACTATGATAATTGGGATATATAATTTTGTGTGAAAGTATATGATACTGCATATTGGTTATAGTGCCCGCACTATAACCAATGTGTCCGTGACACAAGCGTGTGACTGTAAACGCGGCAGGTTGTGGGTTCGATTCCCACTCCTCACTACTGAACCACTCGCCTCACTTGATATTTTAATTGTTTTTATGGATTAACATAAATATATTATATAAAATATTCAGGCCAGTCGTGGCGCAGCGGCACGAAGTGTGACTGTAAAACCGACTAGTTGTGGGTTCGACCCCCACTCGAGGAGATGAAATATTTACTTAAATTTATATTTCCATTCTTCGCTCTGGTGTCGAGGTTAAGCGCGGCATTGGGTTCTGCCATTCAACACGCAATGCCTCCAGAATTCGGCAGAAAGTGGGGAACTGAGTGTCTTAACACTATCTTCCCTCTGCCTACCCTGCTGTGAGCGGGATACAGCGTGAAGCTGATTCGATTTGATTGTTTTTATGTTCAAATTATGGGTACAGGGAACTTCCCAATCTGATCGACTCGAGGTTCCAATCCTGCAGAGGACGCCCTGGCTGCCGACACAATCTCAAGCCACGTAGTGCTTGCAATGTTTCAGGGACAGTACCCTCTTCCCTACCCACCTCGTGTATGTAAAAGCCAATAGAGTTAACAAGATTAACTTCGTGTGTGAAAAATAAAATGAGTTATTTCAACATTATGACAAACCACTACTGTAATAGCATTTAGAACAATAAAATTGGTAATAAATTATTTATTAAGTAAATGTAAGAAGTAGTGGTAGTAATTATTTTACTACAATTACTTAGGTAAATTATAAAATAAAAATATGGCTTTTTTTTTAAAATGCCCTCTACTGCTTTGAGGACTTGATAAAGATAAAGATTATTGGTTAAAGTATTTGTACAGGTACCCTCGGATTGCAAACGTAAAATACACTTGGCCAGTTGTTTACACATGTACGATAACGTGAAAATATTAACAAAAAGTAATATTTTCCTATAACTGATAACACCTACAGCAGTCTTACCGTATCTTGTACCCTTGAGAAGGTTGACGTCGTGACCTTAACATTAAATAAAAAAACATATGAAAGTATTAGTAAATAGTTACTGTGCTTAGTGATATGGCCAATGACACCATGTTATAAAAGAAATTAAACTTTTATTGAATATAAACTACATAATCGCATATAGAGAGTTTATTAAAGAAAAAGTAGTTTATTCAACGAATTCGCATGCCTTTATCTGTAAAACTACGACGTCCTTCTAATCTTATCTGTTTTTTAGATATAAGGTAAGTGTCCCCGGTTTCGGCATGTTAAGGCTATATAACTTTAAGCAATTTTAAACATATTAAACGTTACATGAACTTGCAAATTTTACTGTCATCAATGTGTAGTGGGTATTTTCTCAGTAATTTAACGTGTGAATTATGTGGTTTAACTTAAGTTTAGTTTTTATATTAATTTATTTGTGGACCTCTTGTTTGAACCCTAATTTGTGACAAAATTTAGCTCCGCTTCTAAGTTCGTGAACTTGTGGCTCCTGTTTCGGGATATATTTTTTACCCCACGAGTAAAGTTATTTTGTAGATAATAAAAAAACTTTAACATAGGTATAAAGGTTTTGATTGTAAACAAATCGTAAATAAATAAAAAAATATTTATAAAAACAAAAACTGACTGCAACAAACTAAAAAGAAAATAAACCAATATTTTATAAGAATTAACAGTCGGGACCTCTTTAAATTATGCGGGGTTCCTGGTATAGATTTTATTAATTGAAGTATTACTTATAGGTCCCGACTGTTAATCCTAATAAACTATTTGGCTTGTTTATTTTCTTTTTAGTTTGATGCAGTCGGGGTTTTTGTTTTTACAAATATTTTTTTATTTTTCATTTTTTTGTTAGAATTTATTATGATAATGATAATCATGATATACCTTTTTGAAATCCTGAAATTGAGCTCTTGAATTTGATACCCATATTGTAGTATTCGAAACGATTTTTTTTTTCGCTAAGTCCAATGGCGTACCACCGTACCCTCATGATTATTTTTTATTAACGTCACCTATCTAAGAACACTTGGGCTGCTAATACGAATTTAACGAAACCTCAAATATGTAAATCCGTTCACCGGTTCTGGAGATACGAGGTAATAAAGAATATTACATACATACAAGATACGCGCGAAAAACGTAACCATTCTTTAGCAGTCGGGAAAAACATGGGTGAGATCAGTTTAACGAAATTAAAACTTTTATTAAAAAAATAAAAATTTACAAAATATAAAAGTTCAGATTTTAAAACAACATTTATCAATATTACAACTACATATATCAATATAGCTTTTATATATATTTTTATAAAAAAAATGAAGTCTCAATTTTGAGGCCATACCTAAATGCTAATTTATTGTTATCTCTTTGACTAATTAGAAATTGTTTTAATTAGATAAATTTTAATAAAAACAATTAAAAAATAATTATTTCAACAAACATAAAACCTTACTAAATAATAACATTAATAAAATGAAATTTCATTATCAAAAATTCGATGTATGTCTATGTATTCTGTAGGAGATTCGTGCACCTATTTTCATTAGTATGGCATTTTATATTTAGTATATTTTTGAAAAAATAAAAAGATCTTTACTAAGATAAGTAACAAGACTAAGATAACCAATATTAATAAGTACAGAGAAGTCAATGTGTTGATTTTACGTAGATTTATTTGTCACCAATTTGAGTAAAATAATGAAATGTAGCGGATCTTTTTTCGTGTTACTGATTTTGGTAACTTCCGCACTTCTGTTTGTTTAGTAGTTTTTTACATGATGTAAAGTAATTATTAACTACCATGTATATTCGAAAAAATACACAAACATAAATAATAAAAGTTAATTAAAAAAAAAATACATTGGTGGTGGTGGTTAACAAATACATTAAGTTTTAAATTTAAATTATCTCAATTATTATATAAACATATATAAATTTATTATAAAGTATTTAGGATGATGTTTTTGATTTTTTTTTTATCTAGGATCTTCCTTAATTCGGTAGTAACACGAACTAGGGGGCACATTATAAATAAAATGACTGCTATTTCGTAAATCAATTCATTGCAATATTAAAAGAATTTAATGCTGCCATCTAAATTGTTTTTCAATTAAATGTTAGTTTATAGAATACAAGAAACATATATTCAAAGTTTAATGTGAATAACTTACCTTTCTCTTTCTACAACCTTAAGAAATTCTTACGCTAGTTTTACGGTAAGTACAAATTTACGACTTATGTGATTTTCTCATAGATACGGGAAGCACTACCTTTCAAATAAAAAAATCATCAAAATAGGTTCACCCAATCAAAAGTTATGAGGTAACAAACAAAAAAAAATAGTTGAATTGATAATCTCCTTTTCGTACAGAAGTCGGTTAAAAAGGATGTTTGCTTTTGCGCCTGGTGTTTATTATGATATTATTGATTATTCCTTAAATTATTTGTTTGAATTAGTTGCTTTGTTCCTATATTTATAGTTTTAGATTTTACGAATAATAGCTTTAACAAATATAGTATCAATTTACCCCGGCTTGTTAATAACTTGCCCCAAGTCGGGGTATGTTGTTACTTTCCGACTTCAAGCATAAAAAAAACATAATAAAAAAACCTTATAAGAAGTGCCCCAAATTACTGTTTTAATTACATGTAAGATATGTAATTTGAATTGTAACATATTTTATAAAAACTGAAATCAAGTATTCCTAACAATATTTGAGGTTAATCAAAAATCGAAACTTGTCACCCCGCTCTCCTCTACTAGTACGAACTTTGGGCAATTTACCTTACTTAACAGATAATAGAGGTTATCGAACTAAAGGCATTCCTTAACCACGCCGAGAATTAACTGATAACTATAGTATGTATAAAAAAACTAGTTTTTTTTACAGCTGAAACAGTGATAGTATAATCGCGCGTATAACATGTCCCGCACAATATTTTATTTAATTAGTACTCTCGTATTGCATTGCTGTCATGTAAACACCGCGAATATTCTCGGCTTGTTCCCGCATCCAGGCAAGAGCCATCATATGGTATTTGAGCCATTACTTAAGAAATTAGCAAGCAAAGGTCACAATGTCACTGTCGCATCGTTCTACCCGGCAAAGGATCTAACGCCCAACTATCGTGACATCAGCTTCGAAGGTATCGCAGAACTGAAGTTGGAGTCGTATGACTTAAGTAATATGGAAAATGAGAGCTTCCTATTTAAAATACCCAGATTTGGGAGAATGGCTAAAAGATTATTCGAGTATAATATGTTTAAGACGGATGCTCTGAAGATTTGTGCACGTTTGCTTAATCATAAGCCGCTATTGGACGCATTAGAAGATAAGTATGATGCTGTGATCATAGAGAACTTTACTAGTGACTGTATGTTCGGTCTTCTGCATGTATATAAGATAAATGTGCCAATTATAGCAGTGGTGTCGAGTATTTACATGTCGTGGACTTTTGAAAGGGTTGGGTGTAACGATAACACGGCATACGTACCAGCAGTTACGAGTCCATTCGGAACTAAAATGTCATTTTTGGATAGAGTTGAGAATACAATATTTAATACCATAGCGAAGGAATGGTATTATTATGAATCACAAATGAAAGAGCAGTCGTTAATAGAAAAAAAATATGGGGAAATACCAGATCTACGCGAACTTGTAAAAAATACCTCATTGATGTTAACAAACAGCTATCACACATTTACTGGGGTGAAACCTCTCGTTCCTGGACTGATTGAAGTTGGAGGAATGCATTTAAACAGCGAAAGGAAACCTCTGCCTCAGGTACTTAAAACTTATAGTTAATTTTTCTTACTTATAACTTATAGGAAATTTTCTTAATTATTATATATTTATTTATTAAACACTATTCTATCTAATGTATGATCAATGTGCAGTTTGTGCATATAAATTGACATTTTCTCTATTCTAAAGTTTTCCTCATCAAACAAGGTGGAGGTACTATATGAACGGATGCTAAATACGACTAATACTAAATACGAGACATGTACCTAACATATACAAAAAGTAGACACCAATTGCTTTCCAAAACTAATAAACTACGTTGTTATTTTACAGTTTCTTGGAAAGTTTCTTAATGAATCAAGTCACGGTGTAATATTGTTTAGTTTTGGATCTCACATTAAAACAAAATCAATTCCAAAGTATAAGGAGGACATTTTTATTAAAGCGCTATCTAAGTTGAAACAAAGAATTATTTGGAAATTCGAGGACAGCGTCGACGAAGGCACGCTTATAGGAAATGTCCTTAAAGTGAAATGGTTACCACAGTATGACTTATTACGTAAGTACCTACTTATAATCACGCAATCGTTTGTAGGGGAAGTCCGGGAGAGCTGAACCACTTTTTTTATATAAAATATCATAATTACTTGTTCGTAAGGCTTAGAGAATCGATTATAAAATTTTACGTTGCCTTACTCTTGTAGGCACCTTTTTGCTTAATTGTATTGTAAATATAATGCGCAGGTAAAAACTTATTAAAGTTTTAATAAAAAATCAGAAATGAATCAAGCTTATCCACCAGCAGAGACACCTAAGCATGGGGAGGACTGAAAATGTAATTTTTGAGGAAAAAAAACATTTTGAGCTTGAGTTATAATATCTTTATTTACAAAATTTTTATAATAATTACCTTGTTTTACCATTTTTTATCAAAAAAGTAAATTATATAACAAGATTTCATTTTAATAATTCCTAAATACAATAATAGACTGTTTGAACAAATTTAGTAGTCCCTACTTATATAATGTTTTTCATATTCATTATTTATTTCTTTAGTTTTGTTTGGTTTAATTTTTTTTATCTTTTTGTTTGGGTCTTCATATCTTTTTCTTTATTACTTTTTTCGGGAGCTTTCTTAGTTTTTATAAGTAATTTTTCCTATATTCAGTGTGACTTTCTACCAAAAAATATTTTTTAATACCGTTTAATTTTTGAACTTTACTCGTCGCATTGTCGCATAGTTTCTTCTTTGAAATTTCAATTAAACTTTCATTAAAGCATTCTGCATTTTTGTTTTCGTGTTTTTATTTCTTTTGTGGGCATTTTAGAAGGCTTGTATTGAAAAGACATCTTGTATGTCTTCTGTGTTCTATACTGAAAAAAATACTAAATATAACATGAGCATGTCCCGCATCCGCTCATGTGCAACTCTCCCGCTTACGTAATCTCACTTTTAAGTTATGGTATAGAATAGAAATATCTTTGATCATAGAAAATAAAATTCTTCACACACGTCATACTACTATTATCTAGTAGGTAATATAATAATAGTAACGCGCGCTACGTAACTCAATAAACACGAATGCAATAACAAAAATAGTTACATTTAAAAAAGCTCTCCGCTGTAACAAGCACACCTTTAACATAAAATTTAAATACATTTTCGAAAGGTGGTTCAACTCTGGGCAAATCTCCCTGTTCTCCCCTAAGTATAATGTAATTAATATGTTTATGAAAAAATCCAGATTCAACTTTGATTTCTAGATTAAACTCATTGTTTGTATGTTACATTTTTAACTGATACTTTTACTGCTATTTTACCTAACATATCTGCAAATCATCACGACAATGATAATAGTATGCCCTATCTAATACCTACTTAGACTTTATTATCCAATTATGATGTCTTTACTGATAAGATATTAAGTTTATTATTTTGACTTGAAAACATTTTTTTGTATAAATAATAATCTCTTGGCCAATATATTGGCTATGCAGCGTGTATAAAATGAATTTTTATTTAAAGTTTTTTTTCAAGCAAAGGGGTTTGAAGATGAAAAACTGGAATGACTTATATTGAATTCGGCGTGTAGGATTCGACTAACGTCTTGACAAGAATGTTCCCAAACCATCTACACAACGACCAACATATCTTTCAAGATATTGGCTGAGTTCTTTGTCAAGAGGTTTTTTCACAAATTATGAGTTTTGTTTTCTCTGATGTTAACCCAGTTTAAGTATATACGATGAAACCGCTTAAATATGGTATTTTATTTTAAAGAGTCGCAATATAGACCTCTACGTGCTTATTAGTAATCAATAATAAACTTTACAGGGCATGATAAAGTGATAGCCTTCATATCACACGGTGGTCTCCTCGGGCTGACGGAAGCCGTGTCGGCGGGCAAGCCCATCATCGTGGTGCCCTTCTTCGGCGACCAGCCCACCAACGCGGCAGCGGTGGCTGAGGCTGGTATAGGGGTGTCCGTTTCTTACGACGACATCAGTGAAGACAGTTTTGGTGTTGCATTACAGACTGTTCTAAGCGAAGAGGAAGTAGTAGATGTTATATTATATTCCCTGATATTCCGGTGATTTCGGACAATAATCCGGGAGATCAGGAGAACTAAGAAATATAATAATAATGACAATTTGTATAACAGAATGCGTGCCCAAGCGCGTCGCGTGTCCCGCATGTGGCACGACCGGCCGCTCGCGCCGCTGTCCGCCGCCGTGTTCTGGACGGAGCACGTGGCGCGCTGGCACGCCGCGCTGCACTCGCGCGCGCGCGACCTGCCCGGCTACCAGCTGGCGCTGCTGGACGTGTACGCCTTCGTGCTGGCAGTTCTGTTGATTGGCGTTTTATTCATGTTTTATATTGTTGTAAAGATTGTCAGCCTTTTTAGTAATGGTAGGAAGGAAAAGGTGCATTGAAGGTTATTTTGTTTTAAATTTTTGGTTGATTGTTTTTAATAAGCTTAATAAAAAATTATAAAATATGAATTTTGATCATAATATGTTTTTGTTATTTTATACAAAATGTAAATATTTAAAAAAATAAACATTAATATAATTGTTTAATATATATTTTTAATATTTATATACTCGTTTTATTGAATTGCATACGAAAAATTATTATTTAAACAATTAATGCGTTGTATATCCCGCCTAATATTTCACCTACTATTTTTAAACAGTATTTTGATAATTTAAAATTTATTTGACATTCTGGTTGTTCCGACAATCAGAATGTTAAATAAATCATCATTGTAGGGAATTTTAATCTTTTTTAAATGGAGTAGCAAGATTCTTTTAAATATTTTAAACCCTTAATTGCCAGTGACTATAATCTATGCTGTATCTATTTATAAAACCTTACCAAATGCTTTAGCACATTTCAACTTAATAAATTTTAAAATTGTAATAATCACTTATTTACTTAACTTTTTGGCTTTTTATTAGCCTTATTATATATAAAAGAAATTGATTAAAATTACTATTACTACTAATAGACCACAAAACGAAACAATACTATACGGAATTATAAAACCAATCTTAAGTTAGTAAAATCCTCGTAAGTTTTCTTTCTGGCTCATTCAGCTTTGATTCACATTTTCTAAACTAAAAATAATTTCTGGATAAAATGGAAAATTTATAAAAATATATCTGAGTTTGAGAACACTAAATTAACTGGAGTAAACTTGTAAATATATTTGCAACCACTACCATGAACTGGCGGTCGCACTTTTGCGTAAATTTCCCTAAGACATGATCAGATATATATTTTTAGGGTTCCGTACTTTTTAAGAAAAAAGGAATTCTTATAAGATCACTTTATTGTTCGCCTGTCTATCTATCTGTTTGTCTGTCTGTCTGACTTTCAAGGCCCTTTCTCTCATGAACGCTTGGAGATATCGAGTTGAGTTGTTTGTTTTTCTGTCTGTCCGTCTGTCTGTCTTTTAAGACCATTTCTCTTATGAACGCTTGGAGATATCGAGTTGAAATTCAAACCATATACTCAGATTTGGGGCCCCATGATTTCCTGATAAAAAAAATATATCTACATTTACTTAAAAAAGAGATATGGCCACAAAAACGCGTATTTCGAGCTTTAAAAGGGGGCAAAATTTGGTATTAAAGCCGCTATTTCAAGTGAGGTATCAGATGAAAGGGCTCTGGCTAAGCTAAGCCTGAATATCACAAAAAGCTCGAGACCTCCAATTTTTGTACGAAGCCCTCGGTGGGCGAGCCCGATTCGCATTAGTCCGGTTTTTTTATCAATATATTATCAATGAATATCGGATATACTCCCACTCACACACATTCCCACCCCCACCCCAACATACTAAGATATCCATCCATACTTCGTAAAACCGATAGAATTTTGCAAAAGCACATGTTTTAAAGAAAGGAACACGGTGGAACAAAATAAAGTAAAATTTTATGACGTTTGAGTCAAATGGAGGAAACATGGTGTGGAGGAAAAAAAATGAAGTATTAGAATTTAAAAATCTTTGACCATTTAATCGGCATGAAGGTAGTAGTGTAATGGCTTCGGGATGTATTTCTGCCAGATTCTTTCTATTTGAACCAGACTAATTAGGAATCACTTGATCTGAAACTTAAAAATATGAAATAAATTAGAGGGGCGAGTGCAAAAAAATATCCCAATATCTTTCCAAAGAACGTTACGTTTGTATTATGTATGTGCGCGATATATGGATACACTTAAAGATTACACTTTTGATTATGAAAATATGGTTAGGTTCTGATTATGAGATCCGGTTGAAATTGAAGAAGTCGATTCGTTTTGTTAAAAATTATAATTTAAACCGCTATAGCAACGCGTATTGTACGCATCAATTGGTTCTCTAATAGGTACGTACCATAAATAGTTTTTTTAAATATAATGTTACTTATAATAATTAAATATAATATTTCAATGAGTTAATTACTTGATCGTTAGTTCATCATTAATCGATAACTAAATAAAATCATGTAACTATTGTAAAATTATCATTTGACGAATAACAAGAGCAACACAAGAATAATACCTAAATGATCGCATAGTCTTTTTCTTATCTCATATTAATTAATTCAAATAGGTATATGCTACACCACGTTTGGCAAAACTTGTTTTTCAGTTTTACATCATTTATTTTTTTTTTTTTTCACATTCACGCGTGTTCCGTTTCGTTCCCCACTTTCCGCTAATTTCTGGAGGCATTGCGTGCTGAGTGGCGGAACTCAACGCCGCGCTTTCCCCTCTACACCAGAGCGAAGTAATGAAAATATAAATGTAAATAAATATTTCATCTCCTCGAGTGGGGATCGAACCCACAACCAGTCGATTTACAGGCACACTTTGTGCCTCTGCGCCACGACCTCAAAAAATAATATGGTTCAATAATATCTATAATTTATTTAACCACATTTTAATATTTTTTTTCAATTGACGTCATTTAGACGTCAATCGAAAAAAAATGTATTTAGGACATTATTTAAATAAATACCAATTAAAATTGGAATTTAAACATTATTTCAATAGATAATTATTAAAATTCGAATTTGAATGAGGCGAAAACGCAACGCACAACAACAAACAAAGAAGTTTAGAACATATTTCTTAGCCTGGCCGCACACGTACAATATTATTGTCAATTAAGTATATATTGTCAATAATATTTGCGTTGTGTGTGTGGCTGGTATTTCGATATTGCTGTAGATTTCTATTTTTTTTTTATTTCGGTAATATCGCGGGGAGACAGGGTTATTGTCAATAATATTGTCGTGTTCGGACGCGCGGCAATTGAAAAAAGACTTCAAAGGAGGCGGACACCTATACTTTTATTCAAGATGGATGACGAAAACAGTACAAATAGCGAAAATAATGTTGATAGTACTACTCCCATTTAAATACAATATTTAATAGAGTTTATTAAAATATGTTAAACTTTTTCGGAGCTTCTTCGCGATCAAGTTAAGAAAAATAGTGCGCTAAAAAAGCTTCTCGATATTAACAAAAATATATCTAACCAAATAGAGATAATATTTTTTGAAAGCGGCTACCTCTCATTCTCTCATGTAATTCAAATCTCATTCAAGTAATTAAAATTTAAATTATCCTATGATAGTAAAATTTGCTTCACGCTGTCTTAATTATTGTCATATTTTATTGACAATAATATTGTGTGCGTACGGCTAGCTATAGTGTGTTAAACACTATATCGGTATCGGTCTTAAATGTATTCTTTGTTCACAATTTTGTAAATAGTGACTAACGCTGCACATAGTTTAAGATGACCAATAAAATTTAATATGGTTTTATGTCAGGAGTATTTTTGCCATCATCACTTTAAATGAAAGCACAGTTTTAACTACTCTATAAAAACCTAATAAAAACAAAAGAGATTTAGCTAAAAATTAAAAAGTGATTTTTTCGAATAAAATAAATAATAAAATTGTCGTTGTAAAATAAAACGCCATTGGTTAAGAATGACGCACACAGACGCTAATCGAAACGAACGAACGAACGTATTTTGACACTGTGAAGGGAATCAAAATTTATAAGATTCTTCTGGTTGATCTAGAATTATGAATTTTGTCAGCTAGCATCTACAGATAGTATTAATTCAGGAAAATATCTGAAAACTATACATTTGTGGTTAAAGCATTGAAAATTGGCCAAAATTTGGTATTAAAACCGCTAGTTCTAGTGAGGTATCAGATGAAAGGGCTCTAGCAAAGCTAAGCCTAAATTTCAGCAATACCTCCAATTTTTTACGGAACCCTCGGCGGGTGAGCCCGACTCGTGCATGTCCAAATTTTAAAGATGAAGAATACAATAGTCACGGATCTAATGGTACAACAAGTTTCTCATCTGCGAACCCATCCCATATGTTCATTTAAAATAGACTATGAAGAACTTAACAAGTTATTTTAATTTAGTTTATCTATATCAATCTTGAACATTATTTTTAATTTTGTCAAGAAGTATATAGTATAAAGGAGATTTTGAAGTATTTAGATTTATATTACTAAAAATTACTAATTTATTTTTCATATGCAATCAGCAAAATTTTAATTAGCTACCATATTAAAAAAAATATTAAAATAATTTTAATTAGCTAACCTATAAATAAACAATAAAAATAATTTCAATTAGATACCCTATAAAACATGTAGTGTGCTTAGTCATATATTTAAATACGAGCGTTTCTACTTTAACGTACTAACTCTGAAAGCTCCCCACTTTCAAGCTAGTAAGTACGTATACTATTTAAACTACAAATTAAGTAAAAATCCTTAATTTGTTTAAGTTCCAGCTTTGTTAAAATGACGAAGGTCTGGGGGGCCTGGGATCTTAGACTACAAAGTAATAAGTCGCCATAAGTAAGCTAAAAACACATCGCATATAAATACGAGCGCATTTTAATTTCATTAATAAATAATCGCGTAGTTTAAGCGGACGATACTGCAAGCGGGTTATTGTGATAATTTAGAACTTTAATATAAGTTATACGTCTCTCAAGAGTTCTATTCTGTTTTTTGATTAAGTAAAGCCTACGAGGAGTAAACCTTGCTAAGCTAGTGTAGGTGCGACAAAGGCTTGAAGACTTATCAAAAGTGAAAAAAAAAATTGGCATTGTATAAAAATAGAAAAATGTATGTGACCGAGCAGTAAAGGACGAAAAAAATCACGACGACACGACACGATAGTCACGACGCTGTTCTTGATGATATAACTGAACAATTCATTATTAACACAACCCATACAACAGACGAGAGTGAAAATATAAATATTCAAGTCCGGTGTAGATGAATTGTTGTGCGGTGTAGATGAAATGTTCTTAAGCTATTTATTTATTGATGAATAATTTTTAAAAAATTTCTTTCTGTGTACTTTCATTTATTAAAGATTAATTGAATTTCCGTTGACTTAAAGTTTTTAACTCTTAATTGATACCTTATCTTTGTAAATATTGTGAGGGTTAGTGAAGCTAAAGCTCGCTTTAATAGTGATTGCACTTGTTGGCAACATGGCCCGCATAGTATTTTTTTTAGTTACACTCGTATTACATATCTATGTCATAAGATCCGCGAATATTCTCGGCTTGTTCCTGTATCCGGGCAAGAGCCATCACATGGTATTTGGGCCGTTCCTAAAGAAATTAGCCAGCAGAGGTCACAATGTCACTGTCGCGTCGTTCTACCCCGCCAAGGATCCACCGCCCAACTATCACGACATCAGCTTCGAGGGTATCGCTGAACACAAATTTGAGTCGTATGACTTAAGCGACATAGAAAATGAGAGCTACCTATTTAAAATTCCAAGACTCGGAAGAATGGTGAAGAGGCTGTCAGAATTCAGAATATTAAGAACTGAAGCTGTTAAAATCTGTGCACGTTTGCTAAATTATAAGCCGTTATTGGACGCCTTACAAGGTAACTATGATGCTGTGATCTTAGAAAATTTTACTAGTGACTGTATGTTGGGACTTTTACATATATATGAAATAAGGGCACCAATTATACAAATGCTGTCATGTAGCCCCATGGCGTGGTCTGCAGAAAGAATCGGATCTAACGACAACCCGGCGTACGTGCCCGTAATTACTAGTCCTTTCGGAACAAAAATGTCATTCTTTGACAGAGTTGAGAATACAATATTTAATACTTTAATGAAACAATGGTATTATTACGACTCACAATTGAAAGAGAAGTCGTTAATCGAAAAAAAATATGGCAATATACCAGATCTACATGAAATCGCAAAAAATACTTCACTCATGTTGACAAACAGTTATCATACACTAACTGGAGCGAAACCTCTCGTTCCTGGACTGATTGAAGTTGGAGGAATTCATTTGAGCAAAGAAAGTAAAACTTTGCCACAGGTACTTAGTACAATTAGTCGTTATCTAATATATGTACATTCATTATTAAACTAATATACATGCATAATAACATTCTTTATAACAAGCAATGTCTCAAATTCTGATGGAAAATAAAGTTTCTTGACACTGAATTCTCTCCGCTTACTCTGCTACACGTGAAGCTGAAAGAAAACAAAAAATTCTTTAACTTATGCATAATTAATTAATTTATATTATTGGAATGGAGTAATGCGTTATCTTTTTTAAACAAATTTACTTGTAACAAACTTTAATCATTTATTTATTGCCATGAAAAATTAGTAAAGCGGATGTCATATAACAATTACATTTAAAAACTAATGTCTATTATAACATTCTTACTTAATGATTTTTACAGTACATAGAAAAGTTTCTTAATGGGTCAAGTCACGGAGTCATATTGTTTAGTTTTGGATCTCGAATAAAAACAAAATCAATTCCAAAATATAAGGAGGAAATTTTTATTAAAACACTATCAAAGTTGAAGCAAACAGTTATTTGGAAATTTGAAGACAGCGGCGATGAAGGCACGCTCATAGGAAATGTTCTTAAAGTGAAATGGTTACCCCAGTACGATTTATTGCGTAAGTTCATATAAATAATTGTTAAGTTTTCATCAAACTATTGATATAGGTAATATTTGTGTATATTTTGTCTGTATGTATGTGTATGTTTGTATAAGAGAGATGATGATATGGGATACCCTTCGTGATAGTGCGTAGTGCAACTATGAAATGCTAGGTTTCTTCTCATAATTGAAATGCTTACCAGAATATTACATGATCAATAATTGAATAGAACAAAATATATCTATTCTCAAATTAATGCTTTCTCATATCAGTTTAAACTGGCAAGAAAGTTAATAGACGAAGACCAACTTATTACAAGTCGGAATTTAAAGTCTTTCTAGTGCACATTAATTTGTATATTTATTGTAATTTTAGTATCCCGCACATATTAATTGTGTTATTACTATCCAGAACATATTAGAGTAGGCAAGGCAAAACTAATGTTAAGAAAGACACTTAGTTCTAGACTTTCCGCCAAATTCTGGAAGTATTGCATGTAGAGTAGCGGAACTCAACGCCACGTTTTGCTGAGACACCAGAGCGAAGAAAAGAAAATATAAATTTAAATAAATATTTCATACACATACCGTTGCCCCTGCGCCACGACTGACCTCTGCTTGTCTTGGTAATAATCAGAAATATACAAGGCAAGTGTAACTGAAACTTAGTAATTTTATAATTAAAACGTTATACATAGACATTTTTATACTTGGAAATAAATCATCATGGTGCCCTTCTTAGATCAGAGATCATCAGAGTGGGACACCATCTTAGTCACTGGTCACTGAGCGACCACGACTGTGGAGAGAATTCGGGCACAAGTGAATGGTTGGTGGGTGATGGAGGATAATAGTGTCTTGACACTAGGTTGATAGGTTCTCTTTGCTTTGTATTGCTATTGTCATTATGTATATGAATGTTTCATATTATCTTAACAGGGCACGAAAAAGTGATAGCCTTCATATCGCACGGTGGTCTCCTCGGGCTGACGGAGGCGGTGTCGGTGGGTAAGCCCATCATCGTGGTGCCCTTCTTTGGCGACCAGTTCACCAACGCGGCTGCGGTGGCTGAAACTGGTATAGGGCTGTCCGTTTCTTACGACGATATTAGTGAAGACAGCTTTAGTGTGGCATTACAAAGTGTTCTGGGTGAAAAGTAAGAAGATTGATTGATTTTCTTATGATTTCGGATTCGAATTCGAGTTATCCAAAAACAAATATTTCAACAGTACTTCCGGTTGACCTAGAATTATGAATTTTAAGGCATTTTTTTTAAGGATTTAACCACAAATGTAAAGTTTCCAGATTTTTTCCAAAATTAATACCACCTGTAGATGCTAGCTGCCAAATTGCAGAATTGTAGGTTAACCGAAGTACCCTGTTAATTTTGATTCCTTTTATAAAATACACCGCAAATATAAAAAGAATAGAATATTTCGATAAAAATCTTTTGACTAGAATTTTCTATCAACAGCAAAGATCATTTTGATATAATAAGGCAATCTATTTTTAGTATCTACAGAGTGTATTTAAAAAAAAATCTTTAATTTAATTTGTAAACTTAGATTTAGTTGCGGTCTCAAACGTATCTTATATATACGTCGGAACAAAAGTATTTTCGTATTGTTCATACAAAGAAAAATATTTTTATAATAATTTTTTTTTTATTTATTTATCAAATGTATATGCCGTTTTGATCTATGACTTGTTGTCATCTTATGGGTAGTGCCATGATCCCATTCCTGTAGAAATTTTGAGATTTTTGATTTAAAACATCAGTCAGGTAGTGTTCACAGAGTTCTTTTGAGGTTAGCTTTATGCTTCCTAGGTCTAGTTCTAGGTTCTAGGTCAGGGCTACACGGAGGAAGCATCAACACATCCCAGCCAAATTCTCCCAATTTTCTCTGGCATTGTCACGGTGGAACACAACGCCTTTCCTAAGCGCCGGCCGGTGTTTCTCAATAGCTTTTTTTAACCTCATCAGTTGCTGATGGTAGAGGTCAGAATCGACAGTTTTACGCGGTAGCAAACTCAGAGTGAACGATACCTTTCCAATCTTACCATATACATAGCATCACTTTGTCCCGAGTCAGGTCGGGCTTTGCCATGGTCTGTGGGGCTTGTCCATACTTCGACCATAATCTTTTTCGCACATTCTTATCGTAAGTCACCCATTCTTTATCACCCATAATCAACTGTTTAAGAAATGGTTGTAATGGTATAGAATTGTTACGTTTCAACAAAGAATCGCAAATGGAAACACGTTATACTACGTTTCTCTGAGTGAGATCATGTGGTACCCAAATGTTTTTTTGCACCAAGACTTTCGTAAGTGACGTAAATCTGTTTTATGATCAACATTTAATCCTTCAGTAATGTCATAGCTACTAATATTGGTATAGAAATAATATATTAATATTAAAAAGTGGAGCAACATATGTCGATTCACTTTCTCAAAGATGGACAGAGTTCGCTCTAGACTCTGTAACAAAGTTTAGAGCGAACCTCATCTTTCACACTAAAATTTCCAGATTTGAAACGCTTGAACCACATTTGTGCTATTCTTATTACCGCACAAATTTTATTCGTGGCGTTCGTCGCATTTTTACCTTTTTTGTAATAAAACTTTAAAATGTACTGAATTTCTAACGCCCAATATTAATAATCTATCTCCAACGCCAATCTTCGATTGTTCCATATATCTATCCAATCTAGAGATTGGATAGGTATATGGAACAATCGAAGATTGAAGTAGGAGATAGATTATTAATATTGGGCGTAAGTCACATACGTTCACATTTTGCTTGCCTGAAAAACAGTTGAAAAATGATGGGATCTAGTTTTTTTTTTTAATTTATTGCATTTTCAGAATGTCATATTTAATGGTATTAAAACCAGCTAGTTACATTCAGTACAGCCACAGAGGCTTGATTACTAATAAAGTAATAATACATTCAAAATATAAAAATACTTTTGCCCCGACCTATTATTATTTAAAAATCGTTAGGTCAAATTAAATATTTCCGTGTATCTATATCTTATTTATTGATCTATTTTAATTGAATTATAACCACACGCTTTTCCCCCCCACAGTAGGGTAGACAGAGGGAGTTTAGTATTAAGGTCCTCCGTTCCCCCTTTTCTGTCCAATTTTTGTGACTAATTTGTGGGTCTAATTAGTATTCAACACCGCACCTTGTCTACCATACCGAGTTAACAATTTTCTCGCCTGGGAATCAAACTCACAACCATCGCGTTTTCATTACACTGTCTTACTATGCCATGATGAAGGCTTCTAGTGTAAGTTTTTTTATTAATTTGATTTTATCTAAACTGCAACAGACCTCGTTGAAAAACATGAGCTGCAAGTCTATATTAAGCTTAATGATTATAGCCTAATCGACATTGAATGGAATAATAAATTAATTTGCAAGTTATATTTTAGAACAATTTTTAATGGGACTCCAGAAGTCAATAAGAGCATTTATTAACCTTATATTTATTAAAATCTTATAGATATAAATGTATTTTAATTATAAAATTATTATAATTATACACTTCGTTCGGTCTTTTGTTTACGGCTTTGGTTTCAGTTTCGGCAAAAACTACTGACATAGAAAGCTGAGATTTTTTATGTAGGTTCCTTTTGGGGGGAAGGAAACCTAAAAGATATAATAATAATTACAATTTGTTTAACAGAATGCGTGCCCGAGCGCGTCGCGTGTCCGGCATGTGGCACGACCGGCCGCTCGCGCCGCTGTCCGCCGCCGTGTTCTGGACGGAGCACGTGGCGCGCTGGCACGCCGCGCTGCACTCGCGCGCGCGCGACCTGCCCGGCTACCAGCTGGCGCTGCTGGACGTGTACGCCTTTGTGCTGGCAGTTCTGTTGATTGGCGTTTTATTCATGTTTTACATTGTTGTAAAGATTGTCAGCCTTTTTAGTAATGGTAGGAAGGAAAAGGTGCATTGAAGGTTATTTTGTTTTAAATTTTTGGTTGATTGTTTTTAATAAGCTTAATAAAAAATTATAAAATATGAACATTTTGATCATAATATGTTTTTGTTATTTTATACAAAATGTAAATATTTTAAAAAATAAACATTAATATGATTGTTGGATAATATATGTTTTTAATATTTATATACTCGTTTTATTGAGTTGCATACGAAAAATTATTAATTAAACAATGAATGCGTTGTATATCCAGCCTAATATTTCACCTACTATTTTTAAACAGTATTTTGATAATATCAAATTTATTTGACATTCTGGTTATTCCGGCAAATTTATCATTGTAGGGGATTTTAATCTTTTTTAAATGGAACAGCAAGATTCTTTTAAATATTTTAAACCCTTAATTGCCCGTGACTATAACCTATGCTGTATCTATTTATAAAACCTTACCAAATCCTTTAGCACATTTGAACTTAATAAATTAAAAAATTGTTATAATCACTACATTTAACACTACGTTTAATTAAATTTTTAGTTAGTGAAAAGATAAAAGAAAAATGTCGCGGAGAGTATGAAAAACTATTTTTAATTTGTGGAATTTTACCAGTAGACACTAAAGTAAACTACTTAATATGCGCCGAAAATTTTAATACTAATAAATATAAGGAAACGATTGATAATAAGTATAGTACTAGGAGGGTCGGGAAAAAAGAATTTATTGAGCCAATTGCGAAAAATTATTATGGAAAGAGGACAACAAGGTGTATGGTACCCAAAATCTTTAATAATATAAATAGCCTCACATTGAGTGATGACATCAGTAAACCAGTTTTAAAGGTAAAACTGAGAAATTTCTTTCTTAAAGAAATAGACAAGGGTATATATGTAAGAGAATTGTCAGTGTTAGGGTAATTTATAAAATATAAAAATGATTATACCCGCATAATTGATTATTAAAGAGAAGGGAATGGCTATATTAAGGGACGTTTTTGATGGATTGAGTTAGTACGTTGTTATTCTGCCTCTCGTCGTGTAAGAATTGTCACAGTGTTAAAGTGTTAAAAGTTAGTGTAATCGCTGTTACTATTGTTAAAATAAGTTTGCAAGTGAAAAGTGTAATGCTGAAACTGTGTTAAGTGTAAAATTGAAACAGTGTGACGTGTGGAGCGTATGAAGCGCGTATTTGTGAAAGTGTAACAATTAATAGTGATCATAAAGTGCTACCTCTTATTTCTCCTCCTGACATTTTAACAAATGTCAGAAGTGGGATCCAACACCTAAAGATGACTGGTGTTGTAACTACGCCTAAGCGGACCGAGCGGAGAACGAGCAGTGACGCGGAACGTGTTCGTGATCATGATCGTAGACGAAAGAATAGAAGCAGAGATATCGATAGCAGTGAATCTCGACATCCCAGCGGAGATTGTGATTACGGCAACCGTAATAACCGAAGTCGTAGTCGAAGGTACAATCATAGTCGCAGTCAACGGAGTAGTAGCAGACACCGTCGAAGTCGCAGTAGACATGGACGTGAGGAAGGACGCCGCAGCAGGCGTAGCAGCAGGTGTAGCCGTAGTCGGGTTCGGCAGAGCTGCAGCCGTGTTCGTGAGCGGAAAGATGAACAGCATGGCCGCCAGCTTGATGACCATGTGGGTGCTTCATCTAAAGAAGACGACGGAGGTCGTCGTGCTTCAAGTAAGCATCGTCATGAAGGTATAGATTGCATTATTAGTAATAGTAATATTGGCTCACAATTAGATTTTACTAAGTTTGTTAACGCTCTGTCATCAGCTATGACGAAAAATAATACAGATAAATATCAAAGTACTGTTAGTACAATTCCAGAATTCAATCCTTCGTCTAAAAGTAAAACTATGTCAATGTGGTTAAACAAGATAAATGAATGTTCTAAAATTTTCGGGTGATCTGAGAGTCAAACTGTTCACTTTGCTTTATCTAAACTTGTTGGATTGGCAAAGAAATGGTACGAAAGTCTACCTTCACTTTTATATACATGGTCTGAGTGGCAAATTAAGTTATTAGATGCTTTTCCTTGCCAAGAAAACTATGGGCAGCTTTTAAATGACATGCTCTGTAAACGCGCAAAGTTTGGTGACTCGTTAGAAGATTATTTTTATGAAAAATGTGTATTGTTGAATCGTAGTGGTATAAGCGGAAGAAAGGCAGTAGACTGTATTATTTTTGGTATTGATGACAGAGCAATTAGGATGGGTGCAGAAGCGGCACAATATGATGATCCTAATAAGTTATTAACATTTCTAAAGAATATCAAAATGAGTAAGCGCTTAGATAAAAATGTTCTTAATGTTTCTAATAATATTGTTAGTAGTTTGAAAAGAACACCTTTTGAAAGACGTTCAAACCTTACTTGTTATAACTGTGGTCAATCTGGTCACTATAGCTCTAAATGTAGTCAGCCAATCAAACGGTGTGTCAAATGTCATCTTATAGGTCATACAGCTAACGATTGTAGTAAAGAAAATCGCGTAAATGAACAAAATCAAAACGTAACCGAAAACAGTAATACAATTACTAATGATAAAACGGTTTTGAGTATCAATAGTAAAAGTGACGATAAAAAATTCTATAAACGCGCTCTCGTTAACGGAATTGCTTTGAATTCATTCATTGATCTAGGCAGTAGAAAAACTTTATTAAGGGAACAAGAGGCCCGTAGCATATTAAGTACTTGGAATAAGGATAAAAGAGAGTCTTTGGTAGGTTTCGGTAATTCTACGGTTACGCCGATAGGTAGTTGTGATGTTCAAATTATTATTGATGGCGTTTCAGCTGTAACAGAAGTGCTTATAGTGCCTAATGAATTTTTACCTAGATATCCACTTTTAGTTGGTCATTCTTATACAGAACAAGCGCATATTATTATGTTTAAGACTCATGACACCTTAAAAATAATGTCTAATCAAAATGATAATACAGCGGAGGAAAAATTTGTTATAAAATTAAAACGTCATACAACGATTAGTGGTACGGTAATAGCAGATGTTTATTGTGAACCAAATTACAATGGTGAATTGTTTATAGAAGGTGGGGCAAGGTTAGAACCGTGAAAGGAATATTTTGTTTTAAAAGGGTTATATAATTTTAACGATGGAAGTGGTAAGCTAATTTTGAAATGTGGATCTCATTTAAATGTTAACTTATTTAAAAACGATAAAATAGCTAGAGCTTTCAAGATTTCATATAACGATAGTCCTACTGTGTTAGAAATTGATGAAACAACAAAGAATATTTTAAATAAACAGGCCAACGGTAAAAATAACATAGAAATAGAAAATGAACAAATAATAATAAATGACAACATAGATATTTCTTATAGGACAAAACTGAAGGATTTACTTAATGAATATAGAAACTGTTTTGCTTTTAATTTAAGAGAATTAGGATGTACAAAAGATGGTGAGCTAGCAATTAAATTAACCGATAGCATTCCGGTAGTATACAGACCCTATCGTTTATCGTTTAACGAAAAAAGAGAAGTTCGAGAAATGATTGAAGAAATGATGAATGCAGGAATTATACGTGAATCGAGCTCTCAGTTTGCTAGTCCTATAATAATTGTTAAGAAGAAAACAGGGGATAAGAGACTTTGCGTAGACTTTAGAGCCCTAAATCGAAAAACATTTAAAGAACATTATCCATTACCTCGTATTGAAGATCAGCTAGATAGTTTATCAGGTTTTAAGTATTTCACTACATTGGATCTTGCCTCTGGTTATTATCAAGTGCCAATATGTGAGGAAAGTAAACATAAAACTGCTTTCGTCACTCCCGAGGGACAGTATGAGTTTAACAGAATGCCTTTTGGTTTGGCCAATGCTCCAGCAGTCTTCCAAAGAGTTATAAATAAAATTTAAAGTAAGGCTACGGTAGGTACGGCTATGGCGTACATGGATGATATAATTATTCCATCTAAAACTATAGAAGAGGGATTAAATAAATTAACAACGATTTTAGAATTGTTAAAATGTTCCGGTTTAACATTAAAATTGTCAAAATGTAACTTTTTTATGACTTCTGTAGATTTTTTGGGTTTTGAATTATCAGAAAATGGTATTAAGCCAGGTTCAAGAAAAACTGATGCAGTGACCAATTTTCCTCAACCAAGAACACAACAAAATGTAAGGCAGTTTTTGGGTTTAACTAGTTTTTTTAGGCGATTTATAAAAAACTTTTCCATTATTGCAAAACCCCTTGCTCAATTGCTAAAAAAAGATAGTAAATTTAATTGGACTGATGAACAGGAAGAAGCGTTTACGCAACTAAAATTAGCTTTAATTCAGAGACCAACTATGGCTCTCTATGACCAAACCGCGGAAACGGAAGTACACACAGATGCGTGTAAAATAGATATTGGTGCTATGTTACTTCAACGATCTGATTCAGGTTCGTTTCGTGCCGTAGCTTATTTTAGTCGTCAAACTTCGCATGATGAGCAACGATATACCTCGTATGATTTGGAAACTTTGGCGGTAATTTCTGCGTTACAACGCTTTAGAGTTTACCTACTTGGTCTAGAGTTTAAAATTGTGACGGATTGTAATTCATTAAGGGCAACATTTGAAAAACGTGATCTTATCCCACGAGTCGCTCGCTGGTGGAGCCAGCTTCAAGAGTTTAATTGCCACATTGAATATAGGCCTGGTAGTAAAATGAGTCACGCAGATGCTTTAAGTCGTAATCCAATTTTACATGATAAACAAGGAACAGATATAGTTAACTCCGTATTTCAAATAAATTCAAATGACTGGCTAGTAACAGTACAAAGTGCAGACCCAAAATTAAAACGCATTATTGACATTTTGAAAGAAAAACAAACTGAAGAAATAACTGATATAAAAAAATAATTATCGTTGTATTAATGAACACTTATATAAAAAAACTGATTCCGGGTTAAAATGGGTTGTTCCTAAAGCTTCACGGTGGAGAATAGTTAAACAGAGTCATGATGACATTGGTCATGTTGGAATAGATAAAACAATGGATAAAATATCTAATGATTATTGGTTTCCAAAAATGAAACAGTTTGTACAAAAATACGTACGGTCATGCTTAGATTGTGCCTATCACAAGGCGCCTACTGGTAAACCTGAAGGATTCTTAAATCCAATACCTAAAATTCCGATCCCGTTTCATACACTTCATTTGGATCATTTAGGGCCATTTGTACGTAGTCGTAATAAAAATAGTTATTTGCTGGTAATCATTGACGCATATTCTAAATTTATAATTATAAAACCAGTTAGAGGAACAGATACTAAGTATGTAATAGTGATATTAAAAGATATATTTCATACATTTAGCACTCCAGTTAAACTAATTACAGATAGAGGTAGTTGTTTTACAAGTCAGCCATTTAAAAAATTTACAAACGAATTAGGTGTTAAGCATATTCTTACTGCTGTCTCGACTCCACGGGCCAACGGGCAGGTCGAGAGGTATAATCGTACTTTAACCGAATCATTAGCAATTGCAAATAATAACTGTCCAGAAAATCGATGGGATGATCACATATCAAAAATATAATGGTCTTTAAATAATACTCATAATAAAGGAATCGGTCGAACCCCGGCTGAGGTATTATTCGGGTTCAAAACGATTGGCACCTCCGATAGTCGTATTTTAAATTCGATAAACGATGATTTAGAGAACAAAACCGAAAATAGAGAATCGATTCGTGAAAAAGTTATAGAACATGTAAATAAAAATCAAAATTCACAAAAACAACAATATGATAAACATAGAAAACCACCGCGTAAGTACCAAATTGGAGATCTAGTTAGAGTTTTTCGTAATCAACAATCAACAGGTCAAAGCAAGAAACTTTTACCTAAGTTCCAAGGTCCTTATAAAGTAACGAAAGTTTTTGATCATGACAGATATGAAATTCAGGATACTCCGATTACCAAAAAAAGTAGAGGTGTCTATAAAGCGGTTGTCGCCGTAGATAAAATTCAACCATGGGTAATGTTTGACCGTCTTTCTGATGATGACGATTCTATATGTTCAAGCCAATCGGATAGTTACAGTGATGACGAATGTGAATCTCAAAGTAATAATTAAAATTAAGTCTTGTATAAGTTGTTAAAGAAAAAGTCTAATTGTGTTTGAGAATACATAGTATCTTAGATCTTATACAATGTGTATTTATGTTACGTAGATGAAATTTGTTTATGTATTGATTAACTTAGATTAATGATAAAGTGAATTGTTATTTGTGTATAGTTTAGATTAAGTTTTAGAGCTGATGGTTCTAGTTTAAGATGGGCAGATTGCCCCAGTTTAAGATGGGCAGATTGCCCCAGTTTAAGATGGGCAGATTGCCCCAGTTTAAGATGGGCAGATTGCCCCAGTTTAAGATGGGCAGATTGCCCCAGTTTAAGATGGGCAGATTGCCCCAGTTTAAGATGGGCAGATTGCCCCAGTTAAGATGGGCAGATTGCCCCAGTTAAGATGGGCAGATTGCCCCAGTTAAGATGGGCAGATTGCCCCAGTTAAGATGGGCAGATTGCCCCAGTTAAGATGGGCAGATTGCCGTATTGTTTGCAAAAGCTATAATTTTGTTTGTAAAAGTTTTAAATGATTACTGTTGCTATGTTTCTTTATTATATTATGATATATTATGTAAGAGTTATGAATTCTAGTTTTTTTTTTTTTTGGAAACACGAGGTCGTGTTTCGGTGCAGGACGGCCGAACTGTAAGAGAATTGTCAGTGTTAGGGTAATTTATAAAATATAAAAATGATTATACCCGCATAATTGATTATTAAAGAGAAGGGAATGGCTATATTAAGGGACGTTTTTGATGGATTGAGTTAGTACGTTGTTATTCTGCCTCTCGTCGTGTAAGAATTGTCACAGTGTTAAAGTGTTAAAAGTTAGTGTAATCGCTGTTACTATTGTTAAAATAAGTTTGCAAGTGAAAAGTGTAATGCTGAAACTGTGTTAAGTGTAAAATTGAAACAGTGTGACGTGTGGAGCGTATGAAGCGCGTATTTGTGAAAGTGTAACAATAAATAGTGATCATAAAGTGCTACCTCTTATTTCTCCTCCTGACATTTTAACATATAATAGGTTTTTTTTTTTATAATGTGTTTTTTTTTTTAAATGTTTATAAAATTTCTGTATAGATATGCTGTTTTTTATTTTAGTCATTGAGTGCTTACTTGTTGTTTGTATTTTTTTATTTTTTTTGTTTTTGTATTTTATATTATAGAATAGTAATAGTACGAGACTGGTAATAGTTATTAAGTGTTGTTGCTTGTTTTTAATTTCTTTTTGATATATTTTTTTAATTTGATTGTATTTTATATTGTTTAACAATTGCTAGTATAAGGGATGTGTTTACTTGTTTTAGTTTTTTTTTCTTTTTTTTAATTGTAAGTTATTTTAAATTGTAATTGTTGTAAGTTAGTATTAGAATGTTAGTTTAGGTTAAAAATGTCATGAGCGCTTCTTGCCTACAAACTCACGAGTTTGGCAAGATTATATATGTGTTTACAATGTAAAAAATAGATAAATAAATAAATTAAAAAAAAAAAAAAAAAAAAAACTTATTTACTTAACTTTTTGGCTTTTTATTAGCCTTATTATATATAAAAGAAATTGATTAAAATTACTATTACTACTAATAGACCACGAAACGATACAAAACTATACGGCATTATCTTAAGAGATTGGTTTTATAATGCCGTATAGTTTTGTATCGTTTCGTGGTTTATTAGTAGTAATAGTAATTTTAATCAATTTCTTTAGAAAATGTGAATCCTGAATGAGCCAGAAAGAAAACTTACGAGGATTTTATTATCTTAATAGAAAAATCCTCGTAAGTTTTCTTTCTGGCTCATTCAGGATTCACATTTTCTAAACTAAAAATAATTTCTGGATAAAATGGAAAATTTATAAAAATATATTTGAGTTTGATAACACTAAATTAACTGGTATAAACTTGAAAATATATTTGCAACCACTACCATGAACTGGCGGTCGCACTTTTACGTAAATTTCCCTAAGACATGATCAGATGTATATTTTTAGGGTTCCGTACTTTTTAAGAAAAAAGGAACTCTTATAAGATCACTTTATTGTTCGCCTGTCTGTCTATCTGTTTGTCTGTCTGTCTGTCTTTCAAGACCCTTTCTCTCATGAACGCTTGGAGATATCGAATTGAGTTGTTTGTTTTTCTGTCTGTCTGTCTGTCTGTCTGTCTGTCTGTCTGTCTGTCTGTCTGTCTGTCTGTCCGTCTGTCTGTCTTTCCAGACCATTTCTCTTATGAACGCTTGGAGATATCGAGTTGAATGGCTCTGGCTAAGCTAAGCCTGAATATCACAAAAAGCTCGAGACCTCCAATTTTTGTACGAAGCCCTCGGTGGGCGAGCCCGACTCGCATTAGTCCGGTTTTTTTATCAATATATTATCAATGAATATCGGATATACTCCCACACACATACATCCCCACCCCCACCCCAACATACGTTTGTATTATGTATGTGCGCGATATATGGATACACTTAAAGATTACACTTTAAGGATAATTTGATGAAAATGTGGTTAGGTTCTGATTATGAGATCCGGTTGGAACTGAAGAAGTCGATTCGTTTTGTTAAAAATTATAATTTAAACCGCTATGGCAACGCGTATTGTACGCATGAATTGGTTCTCTAATAGGTACGTACCATAAATAGTTTTTTTTACATTACTTATAATAATTAAATATAATATTTCAATGAGTTAATTACTTGATCGTTAGTTCATCATTAATCGATAACTAAATAAAATCATGTAACTATTGTAAAATTATCATTTGACTAATAACAAGAGTAACACAAGAATAATACCTAAATGATCGCATAATCTTTTTCTTATCTCATATTAATTAATTCAAATAGGTATATGCTATATCACGTTTGGCAAAACTTGTTTTTCAGTTTTACATCATTTAAAAATATTTTTTTTCACATTCACCCTGTATCCTGCACATAGCAGGGTAGGCAGAGGGAACCTAGTTCCGTTCTCCGTTCCCCACTTTCTGCTAATTTCTGGAGGAATGCCTCCAGAAATTAGCGGAAATTAGCGTGCTGAGTGGCGGAACTCAACGCCGCGCTTTCCCCTCGACACAAGAGCAAAGTAATGAAAATATAAACGTAAATAAATATTTCATCTCCTCGAGTGGGGATCGAACCCACAACCAGTCGATTTACAGGCACACTTTGTGCCTCTGCGCCACGACTGACCTCAAAACATAATATGGTTAAATAATATCTAGTTTATTTAACCACATTTTAATATTTTTTTTCAATTGACGTCATTTAGACGTCAATCGGAAAAAAATGTATTTAGGACATTATTTAAATAAATACCAATTAAAATTCGAATTTAAACATTATTTCAATAGATAATTATTAAAATTCGAATGAGGCGAAAACGCAACATACAAACAAAGAAGTTTAGAACATATTTCTTAGCCTGGTCGCACACGTACAATATTATTGTCAATTAAGTATCAATAATATTTGCGTTGTGTGTGCGGCTGGTATTTCGATATTGCTGTAGATTTCTATATTTTTTTTATCACGGTAATATCGCGGGTAGACAGGGTTATTGTCAATAATATTGCCGTGTTCGGGCGCGCGGCAATTGAAAAAAGACGTCAAAGGAGGCGGACGCCTATACTTTTATTCAAGATGGATGACGAAAACAGTATTAATAGCGAAAATAATATTGATAGTACTACTCCCATTTAAATATAATATTTAATAGAGTTTATTGAAATATGTTAAACTTTTTCGGAGCTTCTTCGCGATCAAGTTAAGAAAAATAGTGCGCTAATAAAGCCACTCGATACTAACAAAAATATATCTAACCAGAGATAATATTTTTTGAAAGCGGCTACCTCTCATTCTCTCATTCATGTAATTAAAATTTAAATTATCCTATGATAGTAAAATTTGCTTCACGCTGTCTGAATTATTGTCATATTGTATTGACAATATTATTGTGTGCGTACGGCTAACTATAGTGTTTTAGCTATAGCCATAGTGTGTTAAACACTATATCGGTATCGGTCTTAAATGTATTCTTTGTTCACAATTTTGTAAATAGTGACTAACGCTGCACATAGTTTAAGATGACCAATAAAATTTAATATGGTTTTATGTCAGGAGTATTTTTGCCATCATCACTTTAAATGAAATCATAGTTTTAACTACTCTATAAAAACCTAATAAAAACAAAAGAGATTTAGCTAAAAATTAAAAAGTGATTTTTTCGAATAAAATAAATAATAAAATTGTCGTTGTAAAATAAAACGCCATTGGTCAAGAATGACGCACACAGACACTAATCGAAACGAACGAACGAACGTATTTTGACACTGTCAAGGGAATCAAAATTTATAAGATTCTTCTGGTTGATCTTAATTATGAATTTTGTCAGCTAGCATCAACAGATAGTACTTATTCAGGAAAAAATCTGAAAACAACTTTTGTGATTAAAGCCTTGAAAATTGTTAAAAATTTGATATTAAAGCCGTTAGTTCTAGTGAGGTATCAGATGAAAGGATTTTAGCAAAGCTAAGCCTAAATTTCAGAAAACCTCAATACCTCCAATTTTTTGCGGAACCCTCGGCGGGTGAGCCCGACTCGTGTTTGTCCAAATTTTAAAGATGAAGAATACAATAGTCACGGATCTAATGGTACAACAAGTTTCTCATCTGCGAACCGACCCCATATGTTAATTTAAAATAGACTATGAAGAACTTAACAAGTTATTAAATTATTATAATATTAACAAGCCACAAACTCTTAACGGCGAATTTTTGAAAACTAGCAAAGTTTCATTTAATCTATATCAATCTTGAATATTATTTTTAATTTTGTCAATAAGTATATAAAGGATATTTTGAAGTATTTAGATGTATATTACCAAAAATTACTAATTTATTTTTCATATGCAATCAGCAAAATTTTAATTAGCTACCATTTTAAAAAAATAATTAAAATAATTTTAATTACCTAACCTATAAATAAACAATAAAAATAATTTCAATTAGATACCCTATAAAACATGTAGTGTGCTCAGTCACATATTTAAATATGAGCGTTTCTACTTTAACGTAGGTGGACCTGGTTTTTATGTTCCTTTTGCGTTACTTCTGAAAGCTGCTCACTTTCAAGCTAGTAAGTACGCATGCCGTCTTAACTACAAATTACGTAAAAATCCTCAGTTCAAGTTTCAACTTTGCTAAAATGACGAAGGTCTGGGGGGCCTGGGATCTTGGACTACAAAGTAATAAGTCGCTATAAGTAAGCTAAAAACACATCGCATATAAATACGAACGCATTTTAGTTTCATTAATAAATAATCGCGTAGTTTAAGCGGACGATACTGCGAACGGGTTGTTGTGATAATTTAGAACTTTAACATAAGTTATACGTCTCTCAAGAGTAGTATTCTGTCTTCTGATTAAGTAGAGCCCACGAGGAGTAAACTGCTGAGCTAGTGTAGATGCGACAAAGACTTGAAGATTTATCAAAAGTGAAAAAAAAGTGTTATTGTATAAAAATAGAAAAATAAAATAATGTGACCGAGCACTAAAGGACGAAAATAATCACGACGAAAAAATCACGACGACACGACACGATAGTCACGACGCTGTTCTTGATGATATAACTGAACAATTCATTACTACTAACACAATCCATACAACAGACGAGAGTGAAAATATAAATATTCAAGTCCAGTTTAGATGAATTGTTATATGTTCTTAAGCTATTTATTGATGAATAATTTTTAAGTTTTCTTTCTGTGTACTTTCAGTGATCATTTATTAAAGATTAATTGAATTTCCGTTGACTTAACGATTTTAACTCTTAATTGATACCTTATCTTTGTAAATATTGTGAGGGTTAGCGAAGCTGAAGCTCGCTTTAATAGCGATTGCACTTGGTGGCGAGCAACATGGCCCGCACAGTATTTTATTTAGTTATACTCGTATTACATTTCTATGTCATAAAATCCGCGAATATTCTCGGCTTGTTTCTGTATCCGGGCAAGAGCCATCACATGGTATTTGGGCCGTTCCTAAAGAAATTAGCAAGCAGAGGTCACAATGTCACTGTCGCATCGTTCTACCCCGCCAAGGATCCACCGCCCAACTATCACGACATCAACTTCGAGGGTATCGCTGAACACAAAGTCGAGTCGTATGACTTAAGTAACATAGAAAATGAGAGCTACCTATTTAAAATTCCAAGACTCGGTAGAATGGTGAAGAGGCTGTCAGAATTCAGAATATTAAGAACTGAAGCTGTTAAAATCTGTGCACGTTTGCTAAATTATAAGCCGTTATTGGATGCCTTACAAGGTAACTATGATGCTGTGATCTTAGAAAATTTTACTAGTGACTGTATGTTGGGACTTTTACATGTATATGAAATAAGGGCGCCAATTATACAAATGCTGTCCTGTAGCCCCATGGCGTGGTCTGCAGAAAGAATCGGTTTTAACGACAACCCGGCGTACGTGCCCGTACTTACTAGTCCTTTTGGAACAAAAATGTCATTCTTTGACAGAGTTGAGAATACAATATTTCATACTTTAATGAAACAATGGTATTATTACGACTCACAATTGAAAGAGAAGTCGTTAATAGAAAAAAAATATGGCACAATACCAGATCTACGTGAAATCGCAAAAAATACTTCACTAATGTTGACAAACAGTTATCATACACTAACTGGAGCGAAACCTCTCGTTCCTGGACTTATTGAAGTTGGAGGAATTCATTTGAGCAAAGAAAGTAAAACTCTGCCACAGGTACTTAATATAATTAGTAGTTAGGTAATATATGTACATTCATTATAAAATTAATACTCATGCATAATAAAATTCTTTATAACACGCAATGTCTCATATTCAGGTGGAAAATAAAGTTTCTTGACACTAAATTCTCTCTGCTTACTCTGCTACGCGGGAATATAGCGTGAAGCTGACAGAATTTAGTTTAGTACTTAAATTATTGAAATGGAGTAATGCGTTATCTTTTTTTAAAGAAATTTACTTGTAACAAACTTTAATCATTTATTTATTGCCATGAAAAATCAGTAAAGCGAATGTCATATAACAATTACATTTAAAAAGTAATGTCTATTGTAACATACACTTAATGATTTTTACAGTACATAGAAAAGTTTCTTAATGGGTCAAGTCACGGAGTCATATTGTTTAGTTTTGGATCTCGAATAAAAACAAAATCAATTCCGAAATATAAGGAGGAATTTTTTATTAAAACATTATCGAAGTTGAAGCAAAGAGTTATTTGGAAATTCGAAGACAGCGGCGATGAAGGCACGCTCATAGGAAATGTTCTTAAAGTGAAATGGTTACCCCAGTACGATTTATTGCGTAAGTTCATATAAATAATTGTTAAGTTTTCATCAAACTATTGATATAGGTAATATTTGTGTATATATTGTCTGTATGTATAGGAGTGTATGTTTGTCTAAGAGAGATGATGATATGGGATACCCTTCGTGATAGTGCGTAGTGCATCTATGAAATGCTAGGTTTCTTCTCATAATTGAAATGTTTACCAGAATATTACATGATCAATCATTGAATAGAACAAAATATATCTTTTCTCAAATTAATGCTTTCTCATATCAGTTTAAACTGGCAAGAAAGTTAATAGACGAAGACCAACTTATTACAAGTCGGAATTTTAAGTCTTTCTAGTGCACATTAATTGTGTAATTTTAGTATCCCGCACATATTAATTGTGTTATTATGCTATCCAGAACATATTAGAGTAGGCAGAGCAAACCTAGTGTTAAGTAAGACACTTAGTTCTCCACTTTCCGCCAAATTCTGGAAGTATTGCATGTAGAATAGCGGAACTCAACGCCACGTTTTGCTGAGACAACAGAGCGAAGAAAAGAAAATATCAATTTAAATAAATATTTCATACACATACCGTTGCCCCTGCGCCACGACTGCTTCTGCTTCTTGACACTCTGCTTGTCTTGGTAATAATCAGAAATATACAAGGCAAGTGTAACTGAAACTTAGTAATTTTATAATTAAGACGTTATACATAGACATTTTTAGACTTGAAAATAAATCATCATGGTGGTGGTGGTCTTAGATCAGAGATCATCAGAGTTCATCATATGTATAGCGGCCCATTACCAGTGGGACACCATCTTAGTCACTGGTCATTGAGCGACCACGACTGTCGAGCGAATTCGGGCACAAGCGAATGGTTGGTGGGTTATGGAGGATAATAGTGTCGTGACACTAGGTTGATAGGTTCTTTTTGCTTTGTATTGCTATTGTCATTATGTATATAAATGTTTCATATTATCTTACCAGGGCATGAAAAAGTGATAGCCTTCATATCGCACGGTGGTCTCCTCGGGCTGACGGAGGCGGTGTCGGTGGGTAAGTCCATCATCGTGGTGCCGTTCTTTGGCGACCAGTTCACCAACGCGGCTGCGGTAGCTGAAGCTGGTATAGGGGTGTCTGTTTCTTACGACGATATTAGTGAAGACAGCTTTAGTGTGACATTACAAAGTGTTCTGGGTGAAAAGTAAGGAGATTGATTGATTTTCTTCTGATTTCGGATTCGAATTCGAATTATCCAAAAATAAATATTTCAACAGTACTTCCGGTTGACCAAGAATTATGAATTTCGGCAGCTAGCATCTACAGGTAGTACTAGTTCATGGAAAAATAAAAAAACTATACATTTGTGCTTAAATCCTAAAAAATAAAAGCCTTTAAAGGGGAGCAAAATTTGGTATTAAAGCCGCTATTTCTAGTGAAGTATCATATGAAAGAGCTTGCTGTGCACATTCCAATCCATATTTTATTCATTTCTTATGACGAACTAATTCTTATGTATAACAAGCAAAACAAACAAACAAGCGCGAATCGGGTTCGCCCACCGAGGGTTTTACCCCCTTATATTAAAATGTAAATTTTACCTCATTTTAAGGCATTTTTTTTAAGGATTTAACCACAAATGTTAAGTTTCCAGATTTTTTCCAAAGTTAATACTACCTGTAGATGCTAGCTGCCAAATTACAGAATTGTAGGTTAACCGAAGTACCCTGTTAATTTTGGTTCCTTTTATAAAATACACCGCAAATATAAAAAGAATAGAACATTTCGATAAAAATCTTTTGACTAGAATTTTCTATCAACAGCAAAGATCATTTTGATATAATAAGACAATCTATTTTTAGTATCTATAGAGTGTATTTAAAAAAAAATCTTTAATTTAATTTGTAAACTTAGATTTAGTTGCGGTCTCAAACGTATTTTATATATACGTCAGAACAAAAGTATTTTCGTATTGTTCATACAAAGAAAAATATTTTTATAATATATATTTTTTTATTTATTTATAAAATGTATATGCCGATTTGATCTATGACTTGTTGCCATATTACCCATATTACTTTCCGCTTCCGGTTGTCAAAGTGTAAACATTGTCGTGTAGTTCGTCTGTCCAAAATAACAGTGAAACAGTGGTTTAACTTCACTTTCCTGAGAATTTCCGCAGTAAAAAAGACCAATACATGGAATTTATAACCTTGGTGAATAAAAACAGTGAAAATATATAGAAGAAACATAAAAATTATCATCGTATATGGTGTGCGGGTGTAAGGCTATACAACTAGACGTTGACATTCAAAGTAAGTGTCATTCATACTTAAGTTAACGACACAAGCCTGTGTTGCCACTGCTTCAAAAAAAAAAAAAGAAGAAAATCATAGACAATAAAAATATAATAGATAAAAAGAAAAAAATAATAAAGAACAGAAGATTAAGAACAATAATACTAATAATAAATTATAAAATAATTATTAAAATAAAAATTAAATATGGAGGGACAATTTCAAATTCTTTTCGAACAAATGAAGATAGAAATGGAAAAACAAACAAAATCTATATATGAAAAAATTAACGAAAATTTAGAACCAATACTCAAAGATAATAAAATTATGAAAGATAAAATTGAAATTTTGGAAAAGAAGATAGAATATTTAGAAAAAGAAAAGAAAAAGAACAATATTTTATTTTTTGGTTTGGAAGAAAAAGAGCATTCTTCATCAGAACTATTTCAAGAAGTACAAAAAATTCTCAAAACAGATTTGAAAATTATCCTGGATGTGCGTGATGTATCAAAAATTTACCGTATCGGTCCTAACAAGCAAAACAAAATACGACCTGTTTTAATTACCTTCGCAAATACCTGGCGACGAACTGAGGTATTGAAATTGAAAAAGAGCCTAAAGAACGTATATGTTACTGAAGATTATCCCAAAGAAGTTTTAGAAAAAAGAAGAGAATTGAAACCGAAATTAATAGAAGAACGCGCAAAAGGAAACATTGCATATTTAAAATATGATCAATTGGTAGTAAGAGAGGGAAATTTTAATAAAGAAAAAAGGAAAAGGAACCAATCAATTTCACCAGAAAATCAAAACCAGGCCAAGAAATTAACAAGCCAAACTTCGGTACTAAAAGAAACCAGAAGAAATGCCTTTGATTTGATGAGATCAAACTCACTTTGTAATTTAACAAACCAAACCAAATAGCAATTAGATATTAGCAACCAGAAGCAGGACGTCCTCAACCCGGCTGGTCCCCGTGAGGATGTAAGACCGCTACCCCCCAAAAATACATCCTTATGTCAAAGCACTCAAAACATAAATACCAAAATATACCTCGCAACATTAAACGTTAGAACGCTAATGACAGACTATAGATTACAAGAATTGGAAAAGGCCATAAGTTATATAAAATGGGATGTCATTGGTCTTTGTGAAGTAAGACGGATAGGAGAAGAGATAAGAGAATACAATGAACATATTTTTTACTTTTATGGCGTGAAACAGGGAATCCATGGAGTGGGATTTTTTGTAAAAAAATATCTGAAAGATAATATAATCAGCTTCCAAGGAATATCAGATAGAATTGCAGTGCTTAACATACAGTTATTAAAATCCAACCAACCATTTACGATCATTCAGGTACATGCACCATGCGAACAAGATACAAAAGAAGCAAAAGATATTTTTTACAAAGATCTGACAGACTTGATACAAACTAATAACAAAAAAATAATCATGATGGGTGACTTCAACGCCAAGGTGGGAGGTAAATTAAACAAAGATGAATTTGTCTTGGGAGATTATACTAGTGGCGACAGAAATGATAATGGAAGTAGACTTATAGATTTCTGTTTTGCGAATAATCTAAAAATAATTAATAGTTTGTTAAAAGTGGACATGGATGTCTCTTAATAATAGAGATAAAAACGAAATTGATTATATACTTACAAGTGAACAACAATTATTTTGTGACGTAGGGGTATTAAATAAGTTAAATTTCAATACAGATCCTAGAATGTTAAGAGGAGCTATACAATACACGAAAGGCAAATCAAGAAAACATATTATCTCAACAAATAAATTTAAAACAATAATAGCACCTATACCACAAAATGTCCTTAACAACTTAAATAACATACTAGGCGACATTGAAGAAAAGGAAACAGTACAAGAACAGTATGATTTTCTGGAGATAGAGCTAAAAAATCTAAATAAACTGAATACTAAAATAGACAACAAAAACACTCTAGGAGAAGAAACGCTTACATTAATGGAAGAAAGAAGAGTAATGCTAGATAATAGGAAAGACAACCACCATAATATTGCAAACATTAGTAAAAAAATCCAAATGTCAATTAAGAAACACAAGAAAAAAGAGAGATTGAATACATTAAGAAAACACATTGAGAAAACAGGAGGAATTAAGAAAGCTTTAAACCAATTAAGAGAATACACACAATGGATACCTAACATGAAAACTAAAAATAGGAACACGTCTAATTCATTGACAGAAAATAGATTATCAATAGCAAAAGTGGCAACAGAATTTTACAAAAAAATGTATACACAAAAGGGACAGATAATAATAGAAGAAATAGTAAAAGATACTAACGAGGAAGAAGTGCCGTGCATATTAGAGTCAAAAACTATAAAAGCTATAAGTACAAAAAAAAGTGGCAAAGCACCTGGAGAAGACAACATTTCAAATGAGTTACTAAAAGGATCTATCTCTGTTATATCTAAACATATGACACATTTATTTAACAAAATATTAATTACTGAAAAAATACCAATTCAATGGGCAAAGTCCACCATAGTTCTCATACATAAAAAAGGAGATAAAAATGAAATTAATAATTACAGACCTATAAGTTTAATGTCTAATATTTACAAAATTTTTTCAAAAATAATACTAGGGCGGGTTACAAAACTACTCGAAGAAAACCAACCAAAAGAACAAGCGGGATTTCGCGCGGATTATTCTACCATTGACCATATAGGGGAGAGGGGGGTAGCTTTGAACAGGGGCACCTTTGAAAATATGTGTTAACAGAGCTATTTTAAAAAGAAATTTTGTTAGATTTTTTTTGAGTAGTGGCAGCACTAACCTGCACACGTGTCACTTGTCACTGCTGATATATGAGAGCCCGTGGTTGAGATACGAGGAGTGTTTGATTTTGAGTAAAATTTTATACATTTTTAAATAAACGCGTAAGGATCGCAGGGATCCAATTCATGGTATATGGTTTTATTTTTTCCTCTTTTAGTTAGATTTTTTCATATATCATGCAATAAACTAGAAATTAATACAATTTTTTAACTTTTACTTGAAAAAAAAACGTTTTTAATTTTTCAAATACCACTGAGGCAGCTTTGAACAAAATAAGGGGGGCAGTTTTGAATATTATTATATATAACAAAATATCGCAAAAGAAAAACAAAACTAAACTGAACTTTTCTTTACAAGAAACTGACGTATGAAGACTACGTAATGGAATTAGACTACCACTTAATAAATATTGGAGACTCCATTTTAGCGAATGTTGTTTACTATTCATAGATGATGACATCTATGAATAGTAAACAAGTAGCTTGTACAATTTTTTTCCTTACGTCACTATACTATATCCATGTTCCTTTACATTTAATTTCTCTAAGTTCAAATTAGGGTAATAAGCTGTTTATTAAAAAATATTTTGTTTTTTTTAATAATATTAGGTTTATTCTATGATTGATCCTGACTGGTTGTGGGTTCGATCCCCGCTCGAGGAGATGAAATATTTACTTAAATTTATATTTCCATTTCTTCGCTTTGGTGTCGAGGTTAGGCGCGGCGTTGAGTTCTGCCACTCAACACGCAATGCCTCCAGAATTCGGCAGAAAGTGGGGAACGGAGTGTCTTAACACTAGGTTCCCTCTGCCTGCCGTGCTGTGTGCGGGATAAAACGTGAAGCTAATTTTTATTTCTTACGTAGACTACTTCCCCCAATTTCAGTTGCTGGTTACGTCACGTACTACATTCATGTTTTCCTTTAAATTTAATTTTTCTAAGTTCAAATTAAGGTAGTAAGCTGTTTATTTAAAAAATATTATGTTTTATTTTTATAATATTAGATTTATTCTATGATTGATCCCATAATGTTAATTACTTCTACGAAGCCAAAGCTACTTTTTTGTTTTTTTAAAGTCTATTAATAATATTAAAGTTATTTAACATTAGTACTAGTACAATCGCAATATTAAACTAGGTATATTATTTTTTTCAGTCAACATGGTACTGATATTTGATCTCCATCGTTTCTAATGTTAAGTTTATTGATAAAATTACTTAAAAGCTTTTTAATTTCATTGAATTCGATGATAGTTCAAAACTGCCCCATATATGTAGAATTTTTAGATATGACACAAAGTTTAAAAATCGTTCGAATGTGCCCCCCTCTCCCCTACATGTAGTGAAACAAATAATAGAAAAGTTTAATGAATATGGACAACATTACTACATGGCATTCGTTGATTACAATAAGGCCTTCGACTCCCTATGTCATAATTATTTATGGAAAACGCTAGAAAATCAAGGCATACACGGAAATTTTTTAAGAATTTTAAAAGAAATTTATAAAAATACTACAGCAAAGGTCCAGCTAGAAAAACCGGGAGAGGAGTTTAGTGTTCAACGAGGTGTTAGACAAGGTGATCCACTCTCACCAAAACTTTTTATTGCAGTATTGGAAAATATATTCAGAAATTTAAATTGGGATAACTTTGGATTCAATATAAACGGAGTAAAACTAAATCACCTAAGATTCGCCGATGACATCGTCATATTTGCTGAAGAATCTAGCATATTGCAAACTATGTTGCAACAGCTAAATAATGAAAGTAAGAAAGCAGGCCTATCTATGAACCCAACGAAGACCAAATTAATGACAAATACTATTAGGGAAAAAATTGAAATAGATCAGGAAGTTATCGAATATGTAGATGAATATATATATTTAGGACAAATATTATCTGTTAGTGATCAATACTCAAAAGAAATTAATAGAAGAATAAGTAACACATGGAAACAGTATTGGTCACTAAAAGAAATATTCAAGAATAAATCAATGCCAATGTCAGTAAAAAGCAAGCTGTACAACACATGTATTCTGCCATGCCTCACTTATGGATGTCAAACTTGGCCTGCTACAAGTAAAAACAATCAAAAACTTATGGTTTGTCAAAGGAGCATGGAGCGAAGTATGCTGAATATAAGGCTAAAGGATCGATGGACAACTTCAAAAATAAGGAAAAGAACTATGGTTAGTGATGTGATACAAAAAATAAAAAAATTGAAGTGGAACTGGATTGGACACTCTATGAGAACGAACAAAGATAAATGGACAAAAGCCGTAACAGAATGGTATCCTAGAAACGGAAAAAGGCAAAAAGGACGTCAAATAAAAAGATGGGAGGACGATCTACCAAAAGGATGGAGAGGGTTAACTTGGAGCAGAGAACGGTGGAAGATAATGGGGGAGGCCTATGTCGAGGGACAACCTGACCAAAAAACTGGCAGCTAAATATTTATAATTCTAAATCTTAAAATTTTTAATGTCTACTAACATTTACTTTATTTTATTTTATTTTTTAAAAAAGATTGTAATTTCTGAAATGGTCAGCGAATAAAGGCTTTATTTATTTATTTATTATTTATTATTGTTGCCATATTATGGGTAGTGCCATGATCCCATTCCTGTAGAAATTTTGAGATTTTTGATTTAAAACATCAGTCAGGTAGTGTTCACAGAGTTCTTTTGAGGTTAGCTTTATGCTTCCTAGGTCTAGGTCTAGGTTCTAGGTCAGGGCTACACGGAGGAAGCATCAACACATCCCAGCCAAATTCTCCCAATTTTCTCTGGCATTGTCACGGTGGAACACAACGCCTTTCCTAATCGCCGGCCGGTGTTTCTCAATAGCTTTTTTTAACCTCATCAGTTGCTGATGGTAGAGGTCAGAGTCGACAGTTTTACGCGGTAGCAAACTCAGAGTGGACGATACCTTTCCAATCTTACCATATACATAGCATCACTTTTTCCCGAGTCAGGTCGGGCTTTGCCCTGGTCTGTGGGGCTTGTCCATACTTCGACCATAATCTTTTTCGCACATTCTTATCGTAAGTCACCCATTCTTCATCACCCGTAATCAACTGTTTAAGAAATGGTTGTAATGGTATAGAATTGTTACGTTTCAACAAAGAATCGCAAATGGAAACACGTTATACTACGTTTCTCTGAGTGAGATCATGTGGTACCCAAATGTTTTTTTGCACCAAGACTTTCGTAAGTGACGTAAATTTGTTTTATAATCAACATTTAGCCCTTTAGTAATGTCATAGCTACTAATATTAGTATAGAAATAATGTATTAGTATTAAAAAGTAGAGCAAGATCAACATATATCGATTCACTTTCTTCAAAGATGGACAGAGTTCGCTCTAGACACTGTAACAAAGTTTAGAGCGAACCTCATCTTTCACACTAAAATTTCCAGATTTGAAACGCTTGAACCACATTTGTGCTATTCTTATTACCGCACAAATTTTATTCGTGGCGTTCGTCGCATTTTTACCTTTTTTGTAATAACACTAAAATGTACTGAATTTCTAACGCCCAATCTAGAGATTGGATAGGTATATGGAACAATCGAAGATTGAAGTAGGAGATAGATTATTAATATTGGGCATAAGTCACATACGTTCATATTATGCTTGCCTGAAAAACAGTTGAAAAATGATGGGAACTAGTTTTTTTTAATTTATTGCATTTTCAGAATGTCATATTTAATGGTATTAACCAGCTAGTTACATTCAGTACAGCCACAGAGGCTTGATTACTAATAAAGTAATAATACATTCAAAATATAAAAAAACTTTTGCCCCGACCTATTATTATTTAAAAATCGTTAGGTCAAATTAAATATTTCCGTGCATCTATATCTTATTTATTGGTCTATTTTAATTGAATTATAACCACACGCTTTTCCCCTCCACAGTAGGGTAGACAGAGGGAGTTTAGTATTAAGATCCTCCGTTCCCCATTTTCTGTCCAATTTTAGTGACATTGTGGATCTATTTAGTAATCAACACCGCACCTTGTCTACCATAGCGAGTTAACAATTTTCTCGACTGGGAATCAAACTCACAACCATCACGTTTTCATTACATTGTCGTACTATACCATGATGACGGCATTTAGTGTAAGTTTTTTTATTAATTTGATTTTATCTAAACTGCAACAGACCACATTGAAAAACATGAGCTGCAAGTCTATATTAAGCTTAATGATTATAGCCTACTCGCCATTGAATAGAATAATAAATTCATTTGCTATTTATATTTTAGAACAATTTTTAATGGGAACTCCAGACATCAATAAGAGCATTTATTAACCTTATATTTATTAAAATCAAATAATATAGATATAAATGTATTTTAATTATAAAATTATTATAATTATACACTTCGGTCTTTTGTTTACGGCTTTGGTTTCAGTTTTGGCAGAAACTACTGACATAGAAAGCTGAGATTTTTTATGTAGGTTCCTTTTGGGGGGAAGGAAACCTAAAGGATATAATAATAATTACAATTTGTTTAATAGAATGCGTGCCCGAGCGCGTCGCGTGTCCGGCATGTGGCACGACCGGCCGCTCGCGCCGCTGTCCGCCGCCGTGTTCTGGACGGAGCACGTGGCGCGCTGGCACGCCGCGCTGCACTCGCGCGCCCGCGACCTTCCCGGCTACCAGCTGGCGCTGCTGGACGTGTACGCCTTTGTGCTTGCAGTTCTGTTGATTGGCGTTTTATTCATGTTTTACATTGTTGTAAAGATTGCCAGCCTCTTCAGAAAAGTTAAGAAGGAAAAGATTAATTAATATGAAGATAAATTATATGTTTAACTAATTGATAATATCAACATTTATAATTATGTGAGTTTTATTAAATGTACAGTATAATTCATATCATGTATCATGTATTTAAAAGGAATGAAATTGATAAATAATAAATATTCTAAGCAATGATCGACTCTAATATTTTTATACATATCTAAATATAATTGTTTAACACTATTGTAAAAGTTGTTTACATTTTAAAAAATAATTCTTACCATTTAAAAAAATTACAAATAAGTAAAAAAATTAATTTAGTTAAAAAGTATAAATTATTATCTTATAAATTTTAGATTTCTTAGAGTAATTCATATAGGAATGCAACAATCGACCCAGAGTTACTTTCTGAAAATATACATTTAAATTAGCTTCATGCTGTATCCCGCACGCAGCAGGATAGATTAGGGTTAAGACACTCCGTTCGCTACTTTCTGCCGAATTCTAGAGGCAATACGTGTTGAGTGGCAGAACTCAACGCCGCGCTTTGCCTCGACACCAGAGCGAAGAAATTAAAATATAAATTATAAATATATAATATTAATTTAAGGAAATATTTCATCTCCTCGATCATGAGTGGGTATCGAACCCACAGCCGGTCGGTTTTACAGTCACACTTTGTGCCCCTGCGCCATAATGGCCTACGTCGAATTGTGGAGCCTTTGCGTGTTCAGTGGCGGAACTCAACGCCCCTGGCGTCTACTTACTAGACATACATAAATAAATATACTTAGTTGTCGAATATAGAACTATTTATCTTCATTTATTGCCATGACATTTACACATATAAATTAAGACTTTAATGTATACAAAAAAACCGAAGGAGACGGTCGTGGCGCAGGGGCACAAAGTGTCACTGTAAACACGACTGGTTGTGGGTTCGATCCCCATTCGAGGAAATGAAATATTTATTTAAATGTATATTTCCATTTCTTTGCTCTGGTGTCAAGGCAAAGCGCGGAGTTGAGTTTCGCCACTCAGCACGCAATGCCTCCAGAATTCGGCGGAAAATGGGCAACGGAGTATCTTAACACTAGTTCCCTTTGCCTACCCTGCTGTGTGCGGAATATAGCGTAAAGCTGATTGATATCAGAGAGAGAGTTGAAACCTTATTGGTGCATTATACATAATTATGTAGAGTAAGCTTTTAATCAATTTATATATATTAACAATGACAGATCCATTTGACATAACAAACTGGTCAAGTGCGAGATTAGACTTGCCCACCGGGTTCCGTACCAATTTCAATGATATAATATCTCAAATTGAAGTACAATTTATTATACGTGACATACCAAAAGTTTAAAGACAAAGTTTGTAATTATTTAATTCTGCGATATACCTATAATTTATCAATTTTGTGATATTTTCATTTTTGATTCAATGCTTCAACCAATTAAATCTTCACAAAGAGTAGTGATAGTTTTTTTTTTGGAAAAGGACAAGGCAAATGGGCTTTCGGGTCACCTGGTGGTAAGTAATAATCGCCGCCCACGACCCCGTGCAACACCAGAGGAGCTACAGTTGCGTTGCCGGCCTTTAAGGCCATATCGACCTGGAAACACTGTGATCCAGGTGGTGTGGATGATATCTTACGATGCACGTAAAATTCGGCGGCAGGTAACAGGTCAAACAGTTCAGAACACTCCCCATGATAAATGCGATAGAGAACGCACAGCGAGGAGACGTCTCACGCAAAGCCAAAGTGTCAAGCCTTTCATAGATCATTGGGTCCCCAATAATTCGAATGGCTCTCTAGTTGGGAGGAACTTGAATGGTCACGTCGGTAAGGCTGATGAGCAGTCTAACTACTGAGGACGCTAAAGACCGTGCAAAGTGGAGTAGGTTGAGTAGGAAGGCAGACCCTGGCAAAAGACGGGATTAATGCCAGGTAGAAGAAGAAGAACAAAAAATACCCAAATTGACACCGCACCAAATCCTAATAACAGATTTTAAATAGTAAACAGGTTTCTTGTATCAATAATTACATTTAATATTTTACATTTTATTTTCAAGTCAAGTCATTAAAATATTATTTTCTACTTTTAAGTCTAGTTTTAAGTTTTCTTTTTTAAGTCTTTTTGTACTTATAGGTATAGTTTTGACGTAGGTTAGTTTTTCATTATATTTAAAAAAAAATACAACATACGTTCAATTATCTTAATTAGGCATTTACCAATTCTGTTAAATTTTACTCCTTATATGTAGTTATTTTGAGTACCGTTTCCTAATATAACATATTATATACCTATAAAAGTTGTTAACTTTTTTCGAAAAACATAGGAAGTAAAAGTTGTATTAATTAAAGGTTATTTATTATTGAAGGTTAATTTTTGATTTTTTTGTAAATATATAATATATTCAACATTTTAAAACTTAATTTTTAATAAACATAAATATTTCTTGACATTGTTAAATAACAATCAACGCATTGCTAATTGATTTTCTTTCAAATAATATTAATATTTTTAATGAAGAATAATTTAGTACCTAGTCATATAAAAATTTCAGTTGAGTTTTTCAAATATTACATTAAATCCGTTTATTGTAACTTGGAAACGGAAAACGGTTAAAAGACCACAAAAATGAAAAGGCCATATAATTTGTCATAATATTGTGAAGTAGTGTGCCGCCGAAGTCACTGTCGCAGGCTACCTTCATACCATACCAAGACATATTCGTCATCTGTACACGTCATTGATATAATACTGTATCTGGCCTGACATGATTCTTGATGATGTTAACAACACTTATTGTAACATAGTTCTCTTTAAAAACTCTGATCGAGTTTAAATTCTGAAAGAAATATAATTTTATTTGAGACTGCATCTGTTTTTTTCACCTGACCAGCGTGTTAATTGTAAAACAAGACAAAGCGTGGAATCGAGTGCGAGCTCAACAGTCGTAACTGAAATCGGTGGAATAATAATTAATTATATTAATTAGTATTAATTAAGGTCGTTGTGGCGCTTTAAAACAAACAAACGAACTCTTCCGCTATTATATTATTTTAGTATAGATACACAGATTTAAAAATAATAAAAATGAATGTTAGGAATTTAAAATCAACATTAACTAGACCTTGTAATTAGTACCTACATTATGTGCATTACATTTTACCTTATATCTTTTTTCTTCAATCTACAATTTATTTTTGTAGTTCATATTGACATACAGTAAGTGATTTTATAAATCGCTATACTATAAATCTTAATAAAACCAATAAATAAGGCAATAAAGATTGACAACTGTGATTACCGAAGCTGATCTAATGTCAATGGCACAGACTATTTAAGTCACCGACCTGTTTAATATTTATCAATGCTGGGTATTAAAAAAAAATATTTATTATTTGTTCTATTCAATAATTATTTAATTATTCTTTTCTCAATACTACATTGAAATTCCTTAACGAACTTAACTTATAGAAATATGTGAATCGTTATGATCACTAGGCCGTGGACTCAGAATACGTCGTCGTAAACGCATGGTTGTGTGTTCGAGTTTAACTTTGGGAATAAAACCAAAAATAAACCTTTACAAAATTGTTTATATATCACCCGTTATAGTAACACAAGCCGAGAAAATTTAGTTCCGTCGTTTATTATATAAGGTTTCCCTATCTGCCTACGCTGATACTAGTATTACAACGACTGATTGCTACTGCTATGATTACGGGAAAAAGAAAGCTATAAAAAACTATAATCAAAACTATTAATAGGCGTCCGTTAAAGATAATTGACGTATAGTTAATTCAAGTATGCCTACAAAATTAGGTCAAGTTTGGATTCAAATCCAATAAGTTTTTAGACACAGTTTATAGTTCATAATTATTTTTTATGCATCTACACACAAACAAGACGTACGGTAACTTAAATCTGTGTATCGTATAGCATAACAAAAAATATCCATCCAATATGACCATGAAATAGAATTACTTTAAAAATATAATAGTTATTTAATTTTTTTACATATTAATAAAAAAGAAAAACCAGCATTTAAGTTTTTTTTGTAGGTAATATTTAAAATTCAAGATAATATGTGAGTAATTCCCATTGATAGTGTCAAAGTAGGCAAAAAACAAACAAGTTTTAGCAAAAAATTTTAAAACAGAAAGCAATTATATTTATTAAAAATATATTTTTTAATTACATAAATAACATCAAGTAACGTATGGTTCTTAGTCCATTGATAATCGTCATAGAGTATTTGCCTTTTCTTGACTTAGAATTATGAAATTTGTCAAGAAATGAAAACTTATAGTAGGTAAAAGAAGGAAGTGTCACTCCTGTCCTGTCGTTCCTTTTACGGGAACAGCATATAGGGTAAAATATTTTAAACCCATACCTAAAGAAATTAATCAAGATACCTCAACAGTTTAGACGTAGGATTTTTTTTCATTTCATGATGTCTATCCATACCTGTATTCCGTGTGACGCAGTTACGCATAGATACCACTAACGTAAACACACACTGCTACAAAAATAATACTAAAGGTTAATCAACTTTGAACTTTGCCGCCAATAGCTACGACTGTAAAAAAAACACTTTTTTATTTTTGGAAAAAAAAAACTCAATTGTATTAAGCTTTTATAGACTAGTTATAACGGTGGTTTCATTTAAAGTGGTGCTGACACTTCCACCTGTATATCGCAAAAAGAAACCATTACAAACTTAAGTTTGTCAACTTGTATAAGTTACACTTCCTGATAACATATTATAATTATTAAATTTATCAATTTAATGATTATAATATGTATGTATGAGGATACTGTATCCAGTATCCTCGGTGTACTAGTCGGACTCGCACTTCACTGATTTTTATGGCCTTGGTTATTGTTATTATGTGCAAATAAATTCAAACCTTTGTCTACATAGGCCGAATGTACCAAAAAGTTCCAATGATCTTAAATATCGTACTAATATTTGCTAACGAGATGCTAAATTATAATTATTCTTTTAACATTTAATTAACTCCTAAAAAACTAACCTTATAACATAAATTAATTAATTTATACATGGAAATGTAAGCACCACATTAAATGAAACCACAGTTTTAACTACTCTACATATACGTGTAAATGGCATGACAATAAATTAAGATAAATACAAAAATGTACTAATAAAAAAAAATTCAAAAGCCTTCAAAATAATTTAATTTAAACTAAAACTATAGAACATGATATTTTAATTATTTTAAATTAAGGAAAATATAAAAATAATAAATGCAATTATTGAAAGTTATGTCCATAACATATAAACTATTTAAAATGTATTATTTTTGTAATCTGACAGTGCTAACATGAATATTTATTAATATTTGTTTTTGGTTTATGTTCGTTGTATTTTATTTCTTAAGGCCGTCGTAGCGCTAGGACATAAGAGTGAGACTTTAGAATGAAATATTTAATATTTTTTTTTATTTAGAGGCCAGTCGTGGCAGAGGGGCACAGAGTGTGACTGTAAAATCAGCTGGTTGTGGGTTCGATCAACACTCGAGGAGATAAAATATTTACTTACATTTATATTTTCAATTCTTCACTCTGGTGTCGAGGCAAAAACCCACTCAACACGCAATCACGCAACACACAAGTTCCGCCACTCAACACGCAATGCCTCCGGAATTCGGCGGAAAGTGGGAAACGATGTGTCTTAACACTAGGTTTCCTCTGCCTACCCTGCTGTGTACAGGATACAGCGTGAAGCTGATTTAATTTTGATTTTTTAATTTTCTCGGGCTGGTGACGAGACAAATCGCGGCATTGAGCACCGTCAATTAACAAGCAATGCCTCGAGAATTCGGTGGGAAATGGAAAACGGAAGCGTCCTATGGGGAATGGAGTGCCATAACCTAGGTTCTCTCTGCCATTGGAATATAGCGTGAAGCTGAATAAAAATATATAAAAGTTACGGACGAGGCCGTCGTGGCGCAGGAGCACAAGCGTGTGACTGGGTTATGCATAAGGTGGTGGGTTCGATCCTATTCGAGGAAATTAATTATTTTTTGTAATATTTTTAGTTCTTCGCTCTGGCACCAAGGCAAAAGGCCGGCATTGAGTTCCGCCACTCAACACGCAATGTCTTGAGAAAATTCGGGTGAGGAACAGAGTGTGTTAACACTATGTTCCCTATGCCTACAAGAGGTCTACCATGTCAAATTTGGCCTTATTCGTAGATAATTTGTCTGAATCCCTAGACAAGGGTAACCAAGTAGACTGTATACACACACACGTGTGTATGTAGACACACATTTTGCCACGTTGCCACCGTTTGATGTTGTCAGTTATTCAATTCTTATAGATAAACTTAAGAATTATGGTATATATGGAAAACTACTGCGCTGGTTTAGATCATACTTGATCAATAGAGAAATGAACGTAGTTATTGCAGGATATCAATCTCATACGTTTGTTGCAACATCGGGAGTGCCCCAGGGCTCTCATTTGGGTCCAATATTATTTGGAATTTTTATTAATGACATAGCAAAATGTTTTAAGTATCGCCGTTTTAATTTGTATGCTGACGATCTTAAATTTTATAAAAAAATAAATGATATAAATGATACAAATGAGCCATTGTTAATGCAACATGACCTGGACAATATAATTGTTTGTAATTAAAAATGAACACATGACTATGTTACATATTATTGCAATTGTTACTCCCTCGTTATCGTTACTCACATCTATTGAAACAATTGTTACTTAAAATATTTATTACTAATCAATAACATTACATTTTCTTAATGCAAAACTATACTGTACATGTAATAAAAAATCAAGTAAGAATTGAAAATTTGACATTTAAATCTATACAATTTATCCCTAAATTAATTAATCTTTTCCTTCTTAACTTTTCTGAAGAGGCTGACAATCTTTACAACAATGTAAAACATGAATAAAACGCCAATCAACAGAACTGCAAGCACAAAGGCGTACACGTCCAGCAGCGCCAGCTGGTAGCCGGGCAGGTCGCGGGCGCGCGAGTGCAGCGCGGCGTGCCAGCGCGCCACGTGCTCCGTCCAGAACACGGCGGCGGACAGCGGCGCGAGCGGCCGGTCGTGCCACATGCGGGACACGCGACGCGCTTGGGCACGCATTCTGTTAAACAAATTGTAATTATTATTATATCTCCTATAGAGGCCAGTCGTGGCGCAGGAGCACAAAGTGTAACAGTAAGCGCAACAGGTTATGTTATAATCGCGGCGTTAAGTTCCTCCACTTAACACGTTATGCCAGTATTCGGCGGAAAATAGGGAGCGGTGTGTCTTAGCACTAGGTTCCCTCTACCTATCCTGTTGTGTGCTGGATACAGCGTGATGCTAAAAAAATATGTTCCCTCCCCAAAGAACCTATATATAAAATTTCAGTTTTCTATTTCAATTGTATCTACTGTTCCTTGTCTGTGACTGTAATAGAATATTATATTTTATATTAATTTTCTCTTTTTTCTTCTTGGTATTATTCATGGCGTCTGTTGCCAATGTCTGCCTTATTGCTCAACCTACTCTACTTTGCACGTTTTAACATCCTCAGTGGTTAGTCCAATGGCTCTCAAGTCCTGTGTCACGACATCTAACCATCGTTTCCTTGGGTATCGGGAGGTCTCACTTCAGGGACAAACAAAGTAATGCATTTCCATGGCATGGCCGGCGCGCAACGTGGCCTGCCATCTCAGGCCACGCTCATGGAGTTTGTTCGCTTCGGGTCCAAAGTACTTGAACTTTTCCGACTTAACGGCTGGTTCAGGATCTATATGGATAGCGTTAAGCTTCGAAACATTTAGTTTAAGACCGCCGTTCTCTTCTAGAGGTTTTTAGCATCAATCTAGCTCAAGCATCAGTCGGTTCTCATCAATGTGTGCTATGTTATCGGCGTATATCTTCAATCATGAAGGCTGGTCACGGACGTATGCCGAGACAGAGCCCAGCATTACATTGAATAAAAATGGACTAAGAACCGAGCCCTAATGAACTCCTATTGTAATCTGGAAGAGTTTAGTTTTGCCAACAGCAGTTCTAACCATAGAAGCAGAGTTTATGGTACATTTCTCTGATATTATCAATATGGCCTGTATTGCCTTTCATCAGGGATCCCTTTGGATTGCAATACCGACCAGGTACCGACGAGACACACAGTGAAAGACCTTCTGCAGAACTAAAAAGGCCACATGCAGAGCACTCCTAATTTTTTTGTATGTCTCCATCAAAGATCTGACGAAAAAAATGGTGTCTATTTTTGTCCCTATAATTACCACAATCTTGAACACTGTGGCTTCCCTTGTAAATAGGAGTAATTAAACTTAGCTGCCACTGGTGTGGCATCTAGCCAGCATTCAAAATGTGGTTAAAAAGGTCAATAAGCATAAGCGAACCAATGGCAAAGACGAATTTCGTCAAGGATTAAGGTTATTGGAGCAATAATCATTAATTTATAATCTTATGATGATTTATACAAGCCGTTTACCCTGCCCGATCATACGGGACTTATAGGCTTTCCAGCGAGTTTCTTTCAGGAAAGCACACTGGACCCTACGTCTTATGTGTACATACGGAAACTCCACTTTGCAGCGTAGAATATTGGTTCTCTAACCGGAAAATCGGAGAACCGGAGAATATTGGTTCTTTAATGTAATTTTATAAATAAAAAAATACTTTACTAATTTTAATAATTTTAACTGTAACTACCGACTGGTTGTGAGTTCAATCCCGACTGGTTGTGAGTTCGATCCCCACTTGATGAAATAAAATATTTATTTACATTTATATTTCCATTTCTTCGCTCTGGTGTCGAGGTAAAACACAGTGTTGAGTTCCGCCACTCAACACGGAATGAATCCAGAACTCGGCAGAAAGTGAGGAACTTAACACTAGGTTCCCTCTACCTACCCTGCAGTGTGCGGGATACAGCGTGAAGCTCATTTTTTTTTATTTGATTTAATTTTGATTTTATAACTATAAGGTAGAGTAGAGATATAGTAGAGATAAAAATCACTGACTTTAATTAATACTGTTAATATTTTAATTGTGTCATATAAATTCGTTTCTAAAAATAAAACTTGCAAATTAGATTATTATTTGATTCAATGTCGATAAGACTATAACCATTATACTTAATATAGAATTACAGCACATATGTTTTTACGAGGCCGGCTACGTCTTAGATCTAATTAAATCATAAATTAACAAGTTTTAATCAATACAATCTATTTATGATTTCAAGGTAAAGCCTAGTAAAGCCTGAAACACAACAAACCTATTTTTACCCCTGACTGAACGACTGTATATCGAGGATGTAAATGAGGCGATAACATAGGTATTCAATTCTCTATGGACTTAATAAGAAACACATCCATCTGACATCAATACTTTAAATGTCAATATAAATAAGCATAGTAACAAAATATTCTCCCAATTATTCACGTAACTATAAACTTGCAATATTAAATCATTTAAGGACAGCCCCGGACGATATCTCTTACGTATCTTGTTACATCGTCGAGAACCAAATCGTTGCAACTCTCTGAAGAGTTTCACTATTCGAGTCTTGGGCCCATAATTAGACCAGCTCTATCACTATATAATATCATTGTACTCATAGTATTATCTAAACTACGCATAACATCATTAACAAGTTTCATGATGACACAATTGTTATAAGAGGGTCGAATCCAATATTTTATATTTTGGTACATAGTTCCAAGTCGACCTAATAAAAGCGCGTTTAAAATATTCTATACAAGTCCAAGTTTCCAAGCACTTTTGGTTAATGACTTCTCCATCCTCCAAAAATTACTTGTATATTTATTTCATATATTTATTTAGGGTTGCTAATGGCTACGATATTATAAGCTTCAGTTTATAAGCTGTTTCCTCTAATAACTAATTCTTCACAAAACTTATATTTTAAGCATACAAACAACAAAAAAATACAATGTAGATAAAATTGAAAAACAACATAATTATTGACTCCTGTCGTGGCACAGAGGCACAAGCAAAACAAAACACAACAAATATTTAATGCGTTAGCTTTAGCTTCTTTCTGCCCACTCTACTATGCAGGAAATAAGAAATAAAATTGCTTTTCTTTTCTGTTCAGTTCTACAGCCAAAGGGGTTATTTCAAAAATATCTTTTGGTTTTTCTTTATTTGAAGTCGGTGAAAAATCGCATGTAGATGAAGAATAGTATAATCGTGGTGATGGTAATATGTTTTTAGTCTGCTGCACGGAACATTCATAGACGAGTCCGACTCGCTCTTGGCAGGTTTTCTTAGAATATCTTCAAATTATTTAACTCTATCTAAATGGTAAATTGGTCAAAAATATTTATTTATTCGCCTGTTATATTAAATGCACGTTTAAATTTTGTATATAAAATTTTTCATCTTACCTATATCTTATACTAACTCTTATTTAATATATCCATTGTATATACTGCTGTGTTCCCAGCTTAGAATAGGATCACCTCGGTACTGATAATTTCGTAAGAGGAGACTAAAGTAAAGAAAGGAGAGTCACGTCACCAGCAATGCCAACATACATGGGCAGACTCAACCGGATCATTATCACCCCCGGAATTAAATAGCCACTACGTTTCGGACGGAAAGTGAAGAATTTAGAGTCAGAGACTCGGTTGTTTGCATATCCTGTTACGTACGAGATAAAGTGTAAATCTAAAAAAACTAATAAAAATTTCACGCTTGTATTCTTTAACTGTCCAAAATTATAAAAAAAACTGTTAATAAAATTCTACTTACTCTTCGCTAAGAACACTCTGTAATGCCACACCAAAGCTGTCTTCACTGATATCGTCGTAAGAAACGAACACCCCTATACCAGCCTCAGCCACCGCGGCCGCGTTGGTGGGCTGGTCGCCGAAGAAGGGGATCACGATGATGGGTTTGCCCGCTGACACAGCTTCTGTCAGCCCGAGGAGACCACCGTGCGATATGAAGGCTATCACTTTGTCATGCCCTTAAAATATTAATATATATTAGGATCCCATTCTCAACGGGAAGTCTTAGGAAACACGTAGGATTTTTTAGCGCCAAATCCCTCTACTTTGATGTTTCATTAGTACAAGACTTATATAAATACTTATAATAATTTAATTAATAGTAGTGAAACTATTACGTATAACAGTGTTGACACTTGACAGTGCGAACATAGTGTCTACCTACTTTATTCTCACTCTCCGCTTGAATTGGATATTGCCACTTGAACATGTGATCTAATGCCGTGTTTTCCTCTTTGTGCACCCCTACATATTCCGGTTGGAAACCACAAACATGATAAAAGTCCGACATTATGCCACTACACCATTATGACGTCTTAGGTTATATAATTTATTTAAATTAACAACATTTACTAATAAATATATGTGTTAAATTATCATATATATTTCTAAGCAATAATATTCGTCTGGTGATGACAAAGCGGCTTTCACTTAACAATTCAAAAGTTGTCCTTACAGTGCGACAGAAATATTTTACTAAGAAATAATATTTTTGTCACGCTTTTGTTCTGCACCTGCAAGGTGGCAAGGCTAGACAGAGGGAACCCGGGAACCTAAAGTTAAGACACTCCGTTCCCATTAAGACATTTCCATTGCCCACTTTCTCGTGCCTCGTGGCACTGCATGTCTGTGGCTGAACTCAACGCAGTTGCCGTGAAAAATATTAAATTCATTACCCCGAGTGGAAATTGCAACATCCACAACCGTCCCGTTTACAGTCACCACATATGCCCCTGCACCACGACGGCCTCTATATAATATTTTTTAGTATCACGCTGTATCCCGCACAGCGATAAAGGTAGATAGCACTTGCTACCTAGTGTTAAGACTTTCCGTTTTCCGTTTTCAGCCGGAATTGTGAGTTGAGTGACGGAACAATGCGGCGCTTTTTCTTACCAGTGCGGAGAAATCAAAATAATTTATTAAATTTAACAAGAAATGTTTAAACAAAATGATCGTCAAAATGAAGTCACTGACTCAAAATCTGCTATCTCATTAGAAACGTCTTTAGGACAGAACAAATAGATAACTATATGTTATTTTATCAATTAACTTATTACATTTAACACTATATAAAACAATTATAAATAATTTAAAGTCAACAAGTCACAAATCTAACAATAAACTAATTATTGAAAAGTAGTTATATATATTCTATTTAAATGTTGCTTATGTAATTTTCTGGATAATGTATAATAATGAATATTCATTTAGATTCCGCTATGTTTTTTGAGTTCACGTTCTATCCCGCACACAACAGGATAGGCAGTGGGAACCTAGTGTTAAGACACTACGTTCCCCATTATCATCCGAATTCTGGTGAGATTACGTATTGAGTGGTGGAACTCAATGCCGCGCTTTGCCTCGACACCAGAGAAATTAAATTAAAATATTAAAAATATAATGTCCTCGAGTGGGAATTGAAACCACAACCTGTCGCACTTACAGTCACTCGCTATTTCCTCATGTATTTTTAGTTAGAATTAGTTAGTATCGCAGTTTCATGACAACATTAATTTAGTAAAATAACTTATTATATGTACTTACGCAGTAAATCGTATTGTGGTAACCATTTCACTTTAAGAACATTTCCTATGAGCGTGCCTTCATCGCCGCTGTCTTCGAATTTCCAAATAACTCTTTGCTTCAAATTCGATAATGCTTTAATAAATATTTCCTCTTTATATTTTGGAATCGATTTCGTCTTTATGTGAGACCCAAAACTAAACAATATAACGCCGTGACTTGACTCGTTGAGAAACTTCTCAATGAACTGTAAAAAATCAAGGTAAAGGTCATTACTTTTTCTAAAGTTATTGTCTTAGACACTTTCCGTGACTTGTGACAAGGTTTGTTTGTATTTATTCATTTTATTAGTCCCTTACTGTATACTGCATACATAGCAGGGTAGGAAGAGGGAATACGGATAATAATAATAAACTTAGTGTTAAGACACTCCATTGAGGCATTGTGAGAAAATAATAATATTAAATATTTCACTTTCTCGAGTGGGAATCTAACTTAAAACCTGCCGCAGTAAAAATACGCACGATTGCGCTCGCCACGGCTGGCCTTTATTCTTCCATATTATTATACAAAGTTGTTTATTAATGTGTAATGTAAGTTGTTTTTCCCGCATAGCAGAACAGAATAAGAGATGTTAGAGTTTCTTAATTCTGTTCTCTGCTACCTACTACTGCTGCCGCCTTAATTTAAGACAATACGTATTATAAAGAAGTGTACAAGAATAAAAGGAATATAAGATTAAAAAAGAAGAAGAAAGAAAAGAAAAGAAAGAATTATATATTAGAATTTCTACAAAACAACTGTATGTATTAAATACCTGTGGCAGAGGTTTCCTTTCGTTATTTAAATGAATTCCTCCAACTTCAATCAGTCCAGGAACGAGAGGTTTCGCTCCACTGAGTGTATGATAACTGTTTGTCAACATTAGTGAAGTATTTTTTGCGATTTCACGTAGATCTGGTATTGTGCCATATTTTTTTTCGATTAACGACTTCTCTTTCAATTGTGAGTCGTAATAATACCATTGTTTCATTAAAGTATGAAATATTGTATTCTCAACTCTGTCAAAGAATGACATTTTTGTTTCAAATGGAGTAGTAATTACGGGCACGTACGCCGGGTTGTCGTTAAAACCGATTCTTTCTGCAGACCACGCCATGGGGCTACAGGACAGCATTTGTATAATTGGCGCCCTTATTTTGTATACATGTAAAAGTCCCAACATACAGTCACTAGTAAAGTTTTCTAAGATCACAGCATCATAGTTACCTTGTAACGCGTCCAATAACGGCTTATAATTCAGTAAACGACCACAGATTCTTAGGGCCTCTGTTTTAAACATTCTGAATTCTGAAAGCCTTTTGGCCATCCTACCGAGTCTTGGAATTTTGAATAGGAAGCTCTCATTTTCTATGTTGCTTAAGTCATACGACTCAAGTCTGAGTTCAGCGATACCTTCGAAGCTGATGTCGTGATAGTTGGGCGGTGGATCCTTGGCGGGGTAGAACGACGCGACAGTGACATTGTGGCCTCTGCTGGCTAATTCCTTTAGGAACGGCTCGAATACCATATGATGGCTTTTGCCTGTGTGCGGAAACAAACCGAGAATATTCGCAGATTTTACAACATAGCAATGTAAGACGAGATTAATTAAACAAAACAGTAAGCGGGACATGTTGCACGTTGCCAACCGCAATCGCAACTAAAGTGAATCGCAGCTACGCTCGCCCCCGAATTACTTGCTAACAAAATATAAAAATGAAGACTAAAGGACGTTAAGTGAATGGAAATGTAATCTTGTTTAATTATTTATTTAATGATAATCTCTTTTCCCTAACTGCCCGAAAGATAAGATTATTGGTTTTGATAGAAAATGGACAACTGTAAAAATCGTAATAGTCACTTAGTATATATTTAATACGATTTAAAAGGAAAAGATTAAGAATATGGGGATAGTTATTTAATTTTTATTTTATATTAATTCAGCCTAATTTTATTAATCTATGTTTAAGGAGGTCTCATTTTGTTCGCATATTTTATTGCCAATGCATTGATAGTATATCATACCTAATACTGATAATATTACACAGGTGATATACAGGAAAAAATATAAAAAACGGCATGAATATATTTCTTTTGGAAATATATATTGTGTATTTTTTTATGAAAGATGAAAAAGCTGTTATAAAAGAATTTAATTATAAGTAATCAAATAAAAAGTATTGATTGTGGAAAAGTTTATAAATGTGGATGTTGCCCCTGGGGCTGAGGCCACTGTCCTCTTGGATACGGAAAACGGATATTTGCTCTTCTTATTTGCAGTTTTTTTTAACAAAGATACATAATAAATACTGTCATTAAGAAATGAAAAAAAAGTCGACTAAAATTACAATTAGTTATGAAAATTCTTTTTCTTTTTTTTATATAAAATAAATAAATCAATAAATCAGCTTCACGTTGTATCCCGCACAAAGCAGGGTAGGCAGAGAGAGCCTAGTGTTAAGACACTCCGTTCCCCACTTTCTGCTGAATTCTGGAGGTCTTTCGTGTTGAGTGGCAGAATTCAACGCCGCGTTTTGCCGCGAGACCAGAGCGAAGAAATGGAAATACAAATTTACATAAATATTTCATCTCCTCAAATGGGGATGGAACTCACAACCAGTCGGTTTTACAGTCACACTTTGTTGCTCTGGTGTTGAGGCAAACAGCGGCGTTGAGTTCCGCCACTCCAGTCAAAATGCTTCAAGAGTTCGGTGAAAAGAAAGGATCGGAAGTGTCTTAATGGGAATCGGAGTGCCTCAATACTAGGTACCCAGGTTCCCTAAAAAAAAGAAAAAATAATTTTCTAGGATTTTACATCACAATATGTAAAATGATTCTGTAGTAGATAAATAATTTTGATGAACTGCAAAAGGTGATAAAAAAATCTATGTTAATTTGAAACTTGCTTACTATTTATTAAATTAATGAATTAATTAAAACGCCTATTGAAATTTGTTGGCCGAGACGCCTATTCGGGAAATTTTGTATTATGCATAACGATAAAGATAATATATATTATTTACTAATACGACGAAAATTATAATTTTAGTTTTATTCTAAATATCTCTCCTAGAAAATTTCCAACTATATCTTAGTATATTTAATGATTACCACTATCATAGAGAAAACGTGGTGATAAGATAATCGATTCTACCCTTTTCCGGATATTAAAGTAACCCAGAACACTAGAGTGGGGAAATCGACGACCGATCGTCCCTTTTATTATTATTATTTCTACCGTTTTCTACCGTTCATTATATGATATTATATTATATTTCTTAATTGTATTATTATTATTATTTAAAATTTCGATATATCTATCTACACTTATCATATTGATTTTATATATTTTAATTATTAAGTAGTACGTAAGTATTGAGGCTAGTCGTGGCGCAGGGGCACAAAGTGTGACCTATAAAATTGACTGGTTGTGGGTTCGATCCCCACTTGAGGAAATGAAAAATTTATTTACATTTATATTTCCATTTCTTCCCTCTGGTGTCGAAGCAAAGTGCGACGTTGAGTTCCGCCACTCAACGCGCAATGACTCCAAAACTCCGCGAAAAGTAGGGAACGGAGTGTCTTAACACTAGTTTCCATCTGCCTACCCTGCTGTGTGCGGAATACAGCGTGAAGCTGATTATTACGTAAATTTTAAAGAAGAAAGGGGTACTAAAAACAAATCAATATTATTTAAACAGTAATTTATTTGTTATATCACTGGTTTTTATTTATTATCACAATTCATATCTTTGTTACTGTTTCAAACTCTACAACTTAATGAAAAGATTTTTGTTGAGTACAAGGTTTAGTGGAATATATTATAAGCATAATTATTAAGAATAAAACGTATGTACAATTGTTCCTTTGCTTTAGATTTGCTATACGAGTAGTATTAAAATTATAATATACTAGTAAATAAATATAACATTAACATATTTAATTTTTTTATAAATAAATAAAAGCTTTTTAAAGCTATAACAATATGATTTTTTTTATATAAAATACATAATATAGCATTTAGTCTTAGGTGAGAACTACATCATTGCATCACAATAAAAATAAAGATAACTAAAATTTAATATAAACATTGTATTTACTCAAAAATAAAGAAACATTAAATCAGTTTCACGCTGTATCACACACCCAGCAAGGTAGGCAAAGGGAACCTAGTGTTAAGGCACTCCGTTCCCCACTTTCTGGAGGCGTTGCGTGCGGAACTCAACGCCGCGCTTTGCCTCGACACCAGAGCAAAGAAATGAAAATATAAGTAAATATTTCATTTCCTCCAGTGGGGATCGAACCCACTACCAGTCAATTTTACAGTCATACTTTGTGCCCCTGCGCAACGACTGTACTCAAAAATCATATATATATTTCAAACTATTGAAAATAACAGGATCAAGAATCTATTATACTACCAATGCATCTGTCATCTTGAATTAACAAGTGTCGGATAAAAAAATTGGCAAAAGTACTATATACTAAAAAGTCAATCAAACTTATTTATACAATTTACTACTTAAGAAACAAAAAAAGATGTAATATAAAATATTTCTTTTATTATATTTACTTTCAAATCTAACCTCCTGGATTCGAAATAGCATTTACAGTCTACGAACATTCATTGTACTTAAATAAATATATATTAATCTCATTTAATGTAATTTCTGTTTACTTTCTCTAATAAAATATGATAATATCTTTGACAAAACAAGCCATATTAGGCTTACAATAACAAGAACGCCTACTAAGTACCCAGCAATTACGTCTAACAACAAATATTCATAGAAAGATAGGTCCCTAGCAATAGAATGAAGTTTTGCTGCGTGACCCCACTTAGCGACATATTCAGTCCAAAACACGGCTCTATCTAAAGGTCCATTTTCTCTTTCCTGCCACATTCTTGATACACGACGCGCGTTTAGACGGACTCTGAAAAAACGAAAAATAATATTTCATAAAAGTTGATCGTGTTTATCTTGTATTATTTTCATTACTTTTCCACGTGGAATCTTGATTAGGTACTACTTAAATTATATTTATATAGGTATATTATTGTAAACTTTTAGCACTCTAAATCAATAGTAGGTTCATCTACATCGGTGGGAACTAGTGAGTGACTACATTGTGTTACGCATGTTATGGCAACGATGAAAATAGTTTTAGAAAAAAACATAAAACCGACGTCAAAACTGCACTTATACATCACAAAATATATATAAACTTGCATAGTTTTAAAACTATCTTTCTAATAGACAGCAGAAGCAGCAGCTGACAGCTGCATGATATAAAGTTGTTGACTTTAAGGTGCGGGACAAGGCTCCGTCGTGGGTCCTCTGCACTACATTTCTTAGATAAATAGCCTTTATAATACAATTAAAAGAAGTGAGATGTATCAGTTCGCTGATGATACTTGTCTCATAGCCGATCTTGACGCAATATCATAGAGGCTCTTATACAACTTCGGGAAGACTTTGATATACTTAGTTACCAAATGGTCACACGATGCCGGATTAATACTCAAAGCAGATAAACCCAAGTTGATGTATATTATCCAGTATGTTGTACGATGGCAGTTGCAAAAATAGAAGCTACTTTAAACCAGCACTTTTCGTATATAATCACTAAAAATTACACCATCACATCTTGTTTAAATTAAAAAATTACACCACGACATCTTGTAGGTGTACCGAAATATTATTAGTAGATAATCACAGTTTTCTAGAATGGTCATCGAACTAAGCTAAACTGGAAAATGCACATAAACCACGTATGTGACAATCTAAGAGGGATATTTGAAAATTTCGTCTTGTAAAACATAAATTACCATATAAAACACTTCTGTCATTGTACACGGCTTTGGCAATATCAATAAAGTCGTACGGACTGTCCCCTTACGAAGGATTATACGATTTATACGAAGTTATACCGTATAAGATCAAAAAAAATTAATAGCATCAATGAAAAAGTTTTAGAAATTTTGTAAAATTTTACGAATACAGGAAAAAAATTGAGCGAATATTTTTATCAGAATACTTTAAACACTATATAAATATGAGTTCACTAAATACAACGCGAAGCATGGTCAATTTACAATTTTTATTACCTAGCTATTGTAATAGGTGTGTATGGGAAAAGATCATTACAATATGTCATACCTAAACTTATTAATCAATCAAATCAATTTCCACTGTCAGTGAAAAACACAATAACACACAAAAATTACAATAACAGATATTAAAACGTTATTACCAAGAAGTACTAGCTATGAAAGTAAAATGATAGGTATATGTTTTTTAAAAAAAATATAATAATGCAGCCATAAAATACAAACTAGATAAATTAAATAAAAAATTAAATCAGCTTCATGCTGTATCTAGCACACAGCACGGTATGCAGGGGGAACCTAGTGTTAGACAGTCCGTTCCCCACATTCCGCCAAGTTCCGGAGGCACTGCGTATTCAGTGGCGGAACTCAACGCCGCGATTAGCCTCGATATCAGAGCCAAGAAATGAAAATATAAATGTAAATAAATATTTCACTTCCTCGAGTGGGGATCGAACCCATAACCAGTCGATTTTACAGTCACACTTTGTGGCCCTGCGCCACGACTAGCCTCAAACTAGATGAAAAAAAACAATCCATTAATCAAAAATAAATAAAATGTATATTTAAATGTAAATCAACATGTAATATGTTAATACACTCGATGTCTTTAGTTTATTATGTAGAAATAATTATTAATCTAAATGTACCCTCGTTTTTACTTATTAGTTATCTAACTTGTAAACATGTTTACCTTTATTATTAGTGCAGGTGATTATGATACTTATAATTATTGTAATACCTTTTTACTCATATAAGTGCTCGACGACGCTGGTGGAATCGAATGAGACTATACTTGAATTTGTAATAACTCTGTAATAATCTATTGCTTAAATAAATAAATAAAAAAAAACTAAATTGCAGAAAATTATATTTTAATTACTTCAAAGTAAACAAAATTGAAAATAATTAATACTTTTATATTAATTTATAGATGATCTACTGTAGAACTGAACTTACAAACACATAATAGGTAATCACAATGCACCAGCAAAAAAATATTTTACAAATAATAAAAAAATACTACAACTTAATTTTTTTTTTAAGTTCATAAGAGTAAAAATATCATCTGTCATATGTAGGAACTTTTGATTAGAGACCATCCAGTTTAAAAAAAATAATTAAATTTATCGGAAAGTTGAAATATTTAGATTAGATGTCAAAATATTTTTTTCGGATAAAACTTGCATATATTTTATTAATTGAATTCTGGTTGAAATAACATAACAGATCTTCTAAGAACATATCAAAATCGTCTAATTTCAGACAAATTCGTTTATTTTTATTGTGTAAATGATTTAAAATTGTATTATTTATTTATCACTAGCACTCGCTATTTATCATCTGAATGAGCGCTCGCATTTTATCATCTGAAATATTTTCGTAATCCAGTTACGTTATCATTTTAAAGACAACATCGTTATATTAATAGCTAAAATTTAAGCAAATTCAATAAAAAACTTATTTGTATCACTCTTGTCGCATGATTGCATCTTTATATTGGCATAACTTTTTTATTTATGTATCGATTGAAATAAAACACAAAATATTAAGAGAGTTCGAAATAAAAACATAGACAAACAGTCAAAAAATTTTAAAATAATTGTTTTGGATTCTACTCTCTATAGGTATTAATAAATGCCGCCCTTTTCTTTCACATATCATTCATGAACAGACAGCGATAAGATAGTTTTATTATAAGTATAAATTTATTATACATTTTTTTGCTGATGCTATTATTTTTGTTGTGATGTTTTCTGAGTGACAAATAACAAGTTGCGTGTTATTATAATCATACACATTTCAGCAAAGATCAGGGTCAGGGATCACTCACTGTATAAATTTAGATCTATCATTTTTAATTGGATCTTTTGTATAAACATGCATTCTCCTATTGTGTACCATAATCTCTTTTTTACCGTACAACCTCCTTCGTGTCTTCTCCACACAACGTGACATTGGCGAAGTAACATGTTCTCAACTGGCACGCTCGGAACGCCATAATCAAAAAACCATACCATCATACACATTTGTAGGTCTTTGTAAGTTCATTTCAAGACTAGATGGTCTTTACTTTTTTTTGTACGTCGATGCCAACATCAGTAATTTTTGAATTGTTTTTTTTTTTAGCTTTTGTTCGGTGTATTTTGTAGTTATATCCTAATACTATTTTTTGGCTAGCACACGTGGGCACGGTTCACATGTGACGATTTAAAAAAAATATTAAAAACAGAATCTCCTCCTTAACGAAAAAAATAGTCGCTTAATTAAAAAAATAAAAATATATTTTATTATTATCTTAGGCCTAGCATGACCATTTATAATTTATTTTACTTTAAGTTTACTCTCACATAATCGATTAGCATGTTATGTTTAACATACATACATTAGCATTAATTACATATTTAAAGTGTCTGACAATGCGATAAATGCACTTATCATAATTGCGTGTAATATATTAATACATAAATAAATAATAAATATAGTTTATTGTTACTAGTCTCGTGTAAGAGAGCGTAGATATGAGTCAAAAATACTATAAAATGAATAGAATTGTATCAATCGGGGGTTCACCAAGATAGACTTCCTTCAGAGGATCCAAAACAAATTGGACATACACAAAAATTTAGAATTAGAATCGCTCAAGGAATTCTACAAGCTTCTAGCCAAACGCTAATACGAGCGTCCAGATTCGTACTCAAACCCTCTCATTACCGAAGCGTGTAAGTACACTCCTCACCCACACCCGCGTCTTCGACGCCCTCGCAGCGTCCTTCCGGATCCTGACGATCCAATTACTATCGCAAACGCCCAATATGTAGACAGGATAGTCTCACGACACACTCTTCGCCGTCGTAAGAGGCGGCGAGGCCAGACCTATCTCACGGCACACCAACGGTCGAAATCCGTAGGCAAGGCATTTCACTGCGATGTTTTTATGTTTTTTTTTAAAACGTTAACCGCTTCTGATTTCTAATATCATATACCTATTATATATTAATATTTTTTTAATACTTAAAATCAGAATCCCAGTTCAATGCTATGTTTATAGTGTTTAATGGCTTATATGTAAGTTAAATTTATACCCCGTAAGCCAGTAAAAATATAGGCGTTGGACATAAACAAAAGCTGCTCCTTTTTGCCATGAAATCAAACCTGTATCCTCCGAGGAAGTAGGTAATGCTATCAAACATTTAATTAAACTTGTAAATCATATATTATTATTTTATTATTCATCTATGAATATACAAATTCTTTTGTCGTTTTATGGGAACACATTTAAATATCTGGTGCAATACAGTCTTTCATTGTATCAGAATTGTGGGCACGTATTACTATGTACATATATTTGAATAAGCTATGTATTATGAAATACATAAATATGTAATTTTGTAAAGAAATCATACAATTTTTAAAATGTTAATAGAGAATTACTAAACAAAATTATAATACATATACTATTCATTTGTATAAATCGATTTATTCTTATTTATTGAACATAAATTGTACACTGTGAAAATTAAATTATATAGATACTTTTGTAAAAGTCGATTTATTTATTTTTATATAATTATGTTTTAGAAGACAAGTCTGATAGCACGCGCGATTTTCAATCGGAAAAATGCCAATACCTATTGGTATCAAAAATATTAACGTCTCCCCAATTTCATTCGTTAAATAGATAAATGTAATCTATTAATTATATTTTTAAATGAAACACATACATTACATAGTTACGCATAAATGTATGCAACTTGAGACAACTGTAGGTACCTACTTCATCTATTGAGATGAACGATGAGTATCCGTATCCATGCGGGATAGCAGGGTAGGCGCAGAGAGGTCCTAGTGTCAAGACACTCCGTTCCCCACTTTCCACTAAATTTTCGAGGCATGTATATTGAATGAGGAACTCAACGCCGCACTTTTGCATTATTACCAGAGCAAAAGAAAAAAATATTAATAAATATATTTTTTTTCTCGAGTGGAAATCGAACCCACAAGCAGGCGCGCGCGTTTGTAATTATTATTATCCTATGAACCTGCGTCTTTTTACTTTTTTTTTCCTACTTGTATTGTAACATCTCAAATTGTATTGATCACGTAGCGGATTTCATACAAAATCCATCAAAAACGATGCATAAATGCTTGTATCTTTTGATTGCTTTAACTTAGAAGCTTGTTTTCCTCTAATGGATTGTAGCCCTGAATATTTGATATTAATTTCAGCTTGATACCTTCACGCGATCTCGAGACATACTGTCTTGTAGGGCAGACGGACCACAAAGATATCCTATAAGAGTTGCGTTTTATTCGTATTGTCGTACGGAACCCTAAAAATGGAGAACCTTACTCACATTAGACTCTCTCACTCTCTGACACTAGGTTCTCTTTGCCTAATAGGCCATGATGACTATTATTCTTATTTCTATTATAAAAGAATGAACGCAAATTTCAATGAAAATAAGACCACACTAGTCGTGTAATACTATCATCAATATACAATTTATAAATAGACAAATTGGCATTAAACCAACGTTGACGCGTCAAGAGTTAATTTAAGATTATTTTATTTCACCAGAAGACAGGGCTTATTAGCCCTTCAGTTGCAGAACTTAACACCGCGCTTTACTACCTAGACTTAGGTGTTCTTACTTAAATTATAAATGCTTAGAATAAACATTGAAACAGTAGTAAATATATTTTATGTACATATGTACGTGAAGGTCAAGATCTTATGAGGGTTGTTAGTTATAATGAGGAGATATCATCATTTTAATATTTGTTACATACGAGTATGTACTTAATATTACATTATTATTATTACTTACAGAGAACGCACAAAAGTAAAGTTTTTTTTTTAAATATAAGTCCTAACTGCCGAGTATAGCCTGTAGCATATTATCATAAACGACCTATTATATTGACACAATGTAATACTAAGTACATACTCGTATGTAACAAATATTAAAATGATGATGTATTCTCATTATAACTAACAACCCTCATAAGATCTTGACCTTCACGTACATATACATAAAATTTATTACTATTACTATTGTTAGCGAACTCGTGTAAAAGAGGATAGATTTAGGTGAAAAATAACTATAAAAGCAATGGAGTTGTGTCAATCGGGGGCAGTTGCTTGTCGGTAACGGCCCCTATTGGAAGGAAACTCGTGTGAAGTATTGTTATTAGGTGATACATATCACTTATTGCAATTATTGCAATTACATAGTATCCCTTTTTAAATAGTTTAGAAACATATAGACGATGTGTGTTTTTATCGTGTTTTTTTAAAAACGTTAACCGCTTCCGATTTCTAACATCAGAAGTGGAATACGCATGAAGTTTTTATATCTTTATGTGTAGGGGGAAGTCCCGTAACGCCGGACGGCACCTAGCGCCGGACACTCGTTCTATTCAAGCGAGTTTAAAATAGTTCGATTCAAAATATAAGTGGCGTGGGGGGCACACAGGTACAGGATCACGCGCCGCGCCTCGCCCGTGACGCACACGTCCGCGGCAGGAGTAACCGTTTGCTGTTTTAGGCGCGAAATCACGGCGTCACCTAAATATCAATGTAAGTAATTCTAGTATATTTATGCATTTACATTTGAGTGGTATTCAAAGATAAAAGCAGTATTCGATTGTTATTTGTAAAATGGTAGAATATTATTAGATCTTTCAAACGATTTTAGTAGGTATCACCTAATGAATGAAAATGTGTGTCCCTTAGTGCCGGACAGTAAACATATTGATGTTTCTTGTAAGAAATAACGTATTTTATTCTAATTATTTAATTTTGTTTTCGTATTTCCTAGGCAAAGAATGAATGACAGGTTAATGATGAATACTCCAGATGAGAGCATCGGTGTGGCGCAGCCAAAAGGGTGGATGAATAGTGACTTTTTGTTGCAATATCTAAGAATATTCGTCAAAAACACGCAGCCAACCAAAGAGAACCCTGTGTGGCTTCTACTGGATGCCCATTGCAGCCATAGGACATTGGCGGTAATCAATTTTTGCAGAGAAAATGATATTCACTTGATGAGTTCACCACCACACCTACGCACAAGCTTCAGCCTCTGGACAGGACATTTATGAAACCATTTCAAGAGGCATACAACTAACAATGCGTCTTGTGGATGAGAATAAATGCTGGATGTCGAATAACGGATTACGACATTGCTGGTTTGGTAAAAGAAGCATTTATTAAAGTAGCTCGATTGGATATTGCAGTATCTGGATTCAAATGCACTGGAATCCATCCATTTGACAGGCATTTATTTTCTGACTTAGATTATTTGCCTGCAGATATGACCAATATACCACCAGAATAAACAGATCTTATTCAGATAATCCATATCTTATCACCGTTGCCTGACACAACAAAAAACGAACAGCATCTCGAAAAAGAAAGAGTGAACGAAGTGACATTTTAACTTCATCGCATACAAAAAAGTGGTAGAAGAAAAAGAAAATGAAAAGAACATGAAAGATAAAAAGAAAGAAATATAATCTAAGTTTGAAGTAGCAATGGGATGTAAAGGAAAGCAAACCAAAGGAAAGAGCGTAGACAAAGAAAAAGAAGCGAAAAACGTGAAAGCCAAAGGAAAGAAAGGAAGTGAAGTAGAACCATTAACTGAAACATCTAACACAAACATAACAATTTGTATAGTTTGCTTAGAAGACACTGATGAAGACTGGATCCAGTGCTCATCCTGTCGTGGGTGGGTACATAAAGTATGTGCAGACATTCCAGAGTGTGGAGGTGGCTACATATGTGATCGATGCAGGTTATTTTGAAATTTCCGGTGCTAGGGGTATGGCACAAATATTCGTCCGGTATTAGGTGCCACTTTTTAAAATTATATTTTTTGTTACCAAAGTTTGATTGATAGTATTAATTATTTTTTAGCAGAGGTTGCATTTTTGTTAATTTAATTTGATTTCTAACTTTGTTATCTAATATAAGTAATAATTTAATAAATATTCCTAAAATATTTTTTGTTTTATTTATAAATAACCTTAGGTGTCCGCCACTAGGGGACTTCCCCCTATCTTCGCCCAATTGGTAATTTGGATTGAAAGTTTGGTATTCTGAAAATTAAAAGCTATTTCTTATTATAAAATCTTTGCTGTGTTTTAAATTATTATCGAAAAATAGAAGGATTACTTTACTAATAATTTCATTGTTTTTCTAATTTTATTGTGATTTCATAAAGACTCGAAAAATGGATCGAATCGAGGACGAATAATAAGCAACTGTGAGGTTAGACCGAGCGAAAATACAGGTCTGTACACGATGCTTTGAGAGTAAGTTAACCTTATTTTACAATTTTTATAATTTTGACTCCTGATTGAATTAGAATTTTCAATGTGTCAATTTAAGTTATTGTGTGCATGTATGTGCATGTATGGGGTGACCTAGAAAAGAGTCGTGTTAGACTCGTTAAATAACGGGCGTCGGGGTGACTTGATTACACCATCGTATTTATAAATATACGTCATGTAGCTCACGGTACGGGTGATTAGGAAAAGATCTGTGTTAGTCTCTAACCTTTGAGCGTCAGAGTGACCTGAAAAAGACCTGCATAAATCCGTGTTTAAGATGGGAATGAGAAAAGATTCTTGTCAGACTCAATATGAGCGTAGGGTTGACTGGGAAAAGATTTGTTTAAGCCCTATCAGGATAGGTATGAGGTGACCGAGAAAAGACTCTTGTTAGACTCAATATGAGCGTAGGGTTGACTGGGAAAAGAATTGTTTAAGCTCTATCACGATAGGTACGAGGTAACCGAGAAAAGACTCTTGTTAGACTCAATATGAGCGTAGGGTTGACTGGGAAAATAATTGTTTAAGCTCTATCACGATAGGTACGAGGTGACCGAGAAAAGACTCTTGTCAGACTCAATATGATCGTAGGGGTGACTCAAAAAGAATTGTTTAGGCCCATCACGATAGGTACGAGGTGACCGAGAAAAGACTCTTGTCAGACTCAATATGAGCGTAGGGGTGACTCAAAAAGAATTGTTTAAGCCCATCACGATAGGTACGAGGTGTCCGAGAAAAGACTCTTGTCAGACTCAATATGAACGTAGCGATGACTTAGACTCCTATCATTTAAATGTTAAAACAATTAATGCAAATTGTATACATGTACTAAATAAAAATTGTTTCCACAATTAGAGGTTATGAACAGTGTAAATTAGAGATTATGCCGCTCCCGGTGGCAGGTTTGAGCAGGCGTGGGGTCGCTTGCTCGTCAATAGAGGCCGTGTTAGCGAACTCGTGTAAAAGAGGGTAGATTTAGGTGAAAAGTAGTGTGAAGTAGTGTGAAGTATTGTTAGTAGGTGATACATATCACTTATTGCAGTTAGATAGTATATCAAATAGTTTAGAAAGATATAGACGATGTGTGTTTTTATAGTGTTTTTTTTTTAAACTATAACCGCTTCCGATTTCTAACACTATTTACTACTCTCTGTCTCAATGTTTATTCTAAGCGTTTACAATTTAAGTAAGAATAAGTAGCTTAGTTAAAAAGGCCGTTTGTCGTTATATCGGAAAAACGCGTATTTCGATACTATAAAGGGAATTAAAATTAACAGGGTACTTTCGGTTGATCTAGAATTATGGAATTTAAAAGCTAGCATCTACATATAGTATTTGTTCAGGAAAAATCTGAAAACTACGAATACAATTGTGGTTAAATCCTAAAAAAACAATTGCCTTTTAAAATATGGGCCAAAATTTAATATTAAAGCCGCTAGTTCAAATGTGGTATTATATGAAATGGCTCTGGCTAAGCTAAGCTTGAAAAGACCTCGGTCTCTAACTTTTTCTGATATTTTTGTACGGAACTCTAGGTGGGCGAGCTCGACTCAAGCTTGTCCGATTTTTTATACTTAATATACTTCGAGTATATTATTAAACTCCATCAATCGTGACCTATAAAAGATAAACAAATTAAAAAAGATATTTTTCTTTTTTAATTTGTTTATTTTTTATCTCATGCCTTCGTGAATAGGGTATAGGTATAGTGTATCAATTATTTTTTTTAAGCAATAGCAGAATATTTCTGATTTTTTTTTTTATGGAAATGGACAAAGGAAACGAGCGTTCGGGTCACCTGATGGTAAGTGATTAATGCCGTCCACGACCCCGTGCAACACCAGAGGAGCTACTGGTGCGTTGCCGACCTTTAAGGTGGGTTGGGCGCCGGGGCTCGGCATTACCTGATGCGAAACGCAGTGGCATGAGCTACTACTTTACGCCGGTTTTAAATGCTGGAGGTGGTAATGATCCGGTCGAGTCTGCCCATGCGTGTTGCCATTGCTGGCGACGTGACTCTACCATACGCAGTTTTGTCGCCTCTTACGACACCACCAGTACCAGGATAATCTTATTCTAGGCCGGGATCACACGGCAAAGCGAGGCTTCCGTACCTCAAAAGAAAAAACGGAACCCTCATAGGATCACTTTATTGTCCACCTGCCTATGCCTATGTGTGCAATGAAACCCTGGCGGGCTCAAAACCCACGTTCAAACTTTTATACGTTTTCTAAATATGACCAATTGGGTACTCGTGAGCCTACAACTGTCAAATTTGGCAATAAGTAAGGAAAATAAAAAAATCCTTACAAACTTATATTTATAATTAATTTCATACAAAATGAGTGCATACGCAAGCTTTTGATTACAAACTTTTGATTTTGATTGACATACAACCATGTACTCAATTAGTACGGAACCGTCGGTGGGCAAGAGCGACTCGCACTTGACCGGCTTTTATCAAGTAGGTACACTTATATATCTAAGGTTACGTTATACTATTTTATTTTATTATACGTATACGTAAGTCAATGATTCTTCAAACGTGATAGCCAAGTTATAATTACAAATAATGCATATCATTGTATAGCGTTTACTGATAACATAAAGTATCTCTTTTATAAGACGCAATTGTCAGATAGCTAATGCGCACATGAATGAGCGCAACGGTCGTAGATTCGATGGCTCGTTCGATTAGAAGGAATATTTATATATAAAACAAAACACCGGTCAAATGCGAGTCAAACCCACTCACCGAGGTATCCCTATCAATTTCAGGGTTTTACCAATTTCAACGCAAACGTGAACTGTGATTTCACAACAGTAATGCAATAATGTTGTATGAAATATAATAATAAAAAATATTATATTTCGATTTTTTTCCTTTATTTTATTTATTCTGTAAGTTCTCTTGCCAAATTTCATAATTGTAGGTCCACGGTAAGCATTTTAGGAATAAGATTTTGGTTATGCGTCGAATTTCATATATAATGCAGTAAAAATGATGCATAAAAAATGCTCATATCTTTGATTGTGTTCATTTAGCTAAATTGTTTTCTGCACTTTTAGGGCCTGTAGATCTGGATATTTGTTATTAATTTCAGATGGACCCTCCTCCATACCCCACTCACGCGATCTTGATAAATTTGGTCTTAACAGAAGGACAAGCAAGTGATCCTAACAATAATAACAGTAGAAATCCGCCACTCACATACTTTATTAGTCCTCATCACGTCATGTCAAAATTACATATACCTACATTTAAGCACCGAAAAATAATTATTTTAATTATAAAACGTCTAAAATAAGATAATTGAATTTACTATCAAAAATCCGATAAAATTTTACTTACTGTGCACTTAAAACAAATTTCACAGCTTCTCTCAAATCCTTTTCATTTAAATCCATATAAGAAATCATTTTTCCTATTCCCGCCGCCTCAGCAGTGGCTCCGTTATTGTACTGGTCTCCGAAGAAAGGCACCACTACCATAGGTTTGCCGGCTGACACAGCCTCAGTCATGCCGAGAAGACCACCGTGTGCTATGAATGCTACTATTTTATCGTGTTCTGTAATAGAAAGTTATTTTGTTTTAAATAAATTTTTTTTGTATAAATTTTGACTGTGTTGTAAGATCTGTTTTCAGTTGGAGTTAGTTATGTTTTTCAGCTTCACGCTACATCCCGCACACTGCAGAGGGAACCTAGAGTTAAGACACTCCGTTCCCCACTTCCTGCCGAATTCTGGAGGCATTACTTCACTTGTTCTATTTTACATAATTATCATAGATTTGTAAAAATAAAAATTATATTAGCTTCACGCTGTATCCCGCACACAGCAGGATAGGCAGAGGGAACCTAGTATTAAGACACTCCGTTCCCCGCTTTCGAGGCCGGTCGTGGCGCAGCGGCACGAGGTGTGACTGCAAAACCGACTGGTTGTGGGTTCGATCCCCACTCGAGGAGATGAAATATTTACTTAAATTTATATTTCCATTTCTTCGCTCTGGTGTCGAGGTTAAGCGCGGCGTTGAGTTCTGCTACTCAACACGCAATGCCTCCAGAATTCAGCAGAAAATGGGGAACAGAGCGTCCCTTTGCCTATCCTGCTGTGTGCGGAATACAGCGTGAAGCTGATTTTTTTTACAGACTTTATCGTAACTGTTATGGATATACAAGACTTTTCTTATACTTATATGATGTTTGTAGGTAAGTGAGTACTTAGGTGAGAAAATAATAATAATAAATCAAGATTCAAACTTTAGTTTAAGTACGAGTTTTGTCTGAATTTCTAATTTTAATATACTATTTACGTACGCTTTAGAAATTATAAGCAAAGAAAATAAAATAAGAATTGTTCATAGAAAGCTGATGTTTTTCTTGACAATTACGGGTGAAATCGGCAATTTGTACGGTACATTACATTTACTAATTTTCTCACTTATTTCAGGCAAATACAGTAGATTAATTTGAAATTTATTTAAATAGAAATAAGTACATAAGTAAGAGTTCAATTTAGTTTTAGTTAATTATTTGACTATAAAAATAATACAATTTTATAAGTATTATTTTTTTTTATTACCGATATAATTTCAAGCTTTGTTATTATGAAAATACGCGAACCAACTGATAACTATAATAATAATAGAACAGTTTTATTAACAACCTTTTTATTTCTAATAATGACAATTTTATTTATTGTAAATGTTTTTCTAAATTAATACAATATTTTTTTATTTCTTATTTATTATCTTTTTATTTAATGTATATGTTTTTTCGAGAGGCGCAGGTTCAAATTCCACTACGTACCTACAATTTGTTATACGTTTTCTAAAAAAAATAATGAATATGTCTATTATTTTCTGACAATTAATAATACCTACTCATAATAAATAATTATTAGATATACTACTATATGGTATACCTTTTAACCACATTGCAGGATGCACGTCTTAAGTCTGATAACCTATTTATCAAGATAACATCGCTGTGTGCTAGGAATTAGGTGTAATCGTGACGAATTTACTATGCTTATCATAATATTTCTCAATAATGATCTATGTACAATACGTGTTTCACGCGAAAGTAAACACTTTCGCGTGAAACACGTATTCGGGTTAAAATCGTGCATATTGTTCTAATGTACGGCTATTTTGTTTAATGCATATATAATAAAGATATATATATATAATAAAAATTATATTTGTGCAAACTTTCCTTAATATTTAATGTTATTTTAATAAAAAAGTTATATTACTATAAAGTATTTTACTCAACAAAATTGCTAGAAATAATATTTTATTTTTATTGGTTGAAACTTTAGTTTGCAATGTATAGGTATTGTCTTCAAAATAATATTGTTATATGATCACGACAGTAATTCAGATTAGTTAATAACTAATTGTGTAGTTAAATAACGGACAAAGCCGCGAGCTAATATATAGTAAATAAGGAAAATTAAAACGATATTATAAGAGGTTGTTTTAGACATATTTCCATAAGAACATAGTAGGTACTATTTATAGCCTTATCAGCACTTCTCTTAGAACGAAAGTGACGTAACTGTAAAGGGCTTAAGGCAAAACTGCACTGGCTTCTAATTTAATCATTTCTACTTTGTATTGTTGTTTTTTTCATTTTCTCAGTATTTATTAAAGATATCTTTATGAAATTTAAATTGAACAACAATTCAAAAGTTTATTATTATACCTGCTGAGGCCATCGTGGCACAGGAGCATAAGCCTGAGTGTGTAAACGCAACGGCTGTGGGTTCGATTCGCTAAATACGTAATGTCTCGAGAATTTGGAGGAAATTGGGGAACGAAAGTATTTTAATAAGAACGGAGTGTCTTAACATTAGGTTCCCAGGCTACCTTTGCCTACCCGGCTGTGTGCCTTTATATTTTATTTAAATCTTTTGGTTATGTGAACTAAAACTAAATGTTTTAGTTCACATGCAATATCCTTATTATTTATTAGATGTCATAAACCAAATTAGTCTAGTAAAATTCGCTTCTATATTAGAGTTTACAGTAAAATAAGTTTAAAGTTCGTTCACGAATAATTTTGCTTTTCAGGCAACTACGCCTGCTCATCAAAATATAAAGAAAAATAGACTTGCATTTCGGGAAGTTTAGATTAAAAATATATATCAAAATGACCAACAAATATATAAATATTATAATATAACTTACTTAAAAGCTCATACTGTGGTAACCATTTAACTTTCAATATGTTTCCTATTAAAGTTCCCTCTTCTTCGCTCTCTTCGAACTTCCAAATGATGCGTTGCTTGAATTTGGATAAAGCGTTTATTATAACCTGTTGTTTGTGTTGCGGCATAGTTGAAGTCCTAATAAGGGATCCGAAGCTGAATAGTATAACACCATGTTCGGATTCGTTTAAAAATTTCTCAATGTACTGAAACAAAAATAATTACATGTATTTTTTAGTTTAACCTGTATTTCGCATATAGCGGGATGGCAGAGGGAATCTACTCCGTTTCCCACTTTCTGCCGAATTTACGACACGTAGCGTGTTGAATAGTGGAACTTAACGCCGCGCTTTGTCTTATTACCAGAGGGAAGAAATGAAAATATTAAATACTCTATTCTTCACTTTCCATCCAATGGCCGAGTCGTGTGAATAGTGAATAATAAAAAATAAAATAAATAAATCAGCTTCACGCTGTATCCAGCATACAGCAGGGTAGACAGAGGAAACCTAGTGTTAAGACACTTTGTTCCCCACTTTCTGCCAAATTCTGGAGGCATTGCGTGTTGAGTGGCAGAACTCAACGCTTAACCTCGACACCAGAGCGAAGAAATGCAAATATAAATTTAAGTAAATATTTCATCTCCTCGAGTGGGGATCGAATCCACAACCAGTCGATTTTACAGTCACACCTCGTACCGCCGCGCCACGACTGGTCTCACAGTGAATAATGCTAATATTTAAATATTAATTCATAAAAAAATATTATTGTTATAGTAAATAGTATTGAGATTGAATAACTGTCGGGTTATCGGGCTTAAACTAACGGTACGAGTATATTAAAATCTAAATTAAATAAGCTTCACGCTGATTCCCACACACAGCAGTGTAGGTAGAGGGAACCTAATGTTAAAACACTCCGTTCTCCACTTTCCGCTAACGATTCTGGAGGCATCGCGTGTTAAGTAGCGGAACTCAACGTTGCGCTTTACTTTGAAACTAGAGCGAAAAAATGATAACATAAATTTAAATAAATATATTGTTGTTACAACTTATTTATGTTGTTAGCATGGCCGGTTTCCAGGAGGCGCGGGTTCGGGTCCCGCTACGTTCAAATTTTTATACGTTTTTTAAATAAGTAATATATTTTTTTTCAAGTCGAGATCGAACCCACAACCAGTCGCAAAATCTTTCAAAAAAAAAATTAAAAGATTTTTTTTTATATTATTGTCTACCAAAGATATATTTTTATTCTTCGTTTCACATTTTGGTATTATGTTAATGTGTGCTATATATTGGATATCTATTTATTAAAACACATTCCAGTATTTATGAAGCGTTGCCTTGCATAACCCGACATACTTGAATGATATTCTGCTATGTAAAATATACATGAGGCCGGTCGTGGCGCAGCGGCACGAGGTGTGGCTGCAAAACCGACTGGTTGTGGGTTCGATTCCCACTCGAGGAGATGAAATATTTACTTAAATTTATATTTCCATTTCTTCGCTCTGGTGTCGAGGTTAAGCGCGGCGTTGAGTTCTGCCACTCAACACGCAATGCCTCCAGAATTCGGCAGAAAGTGGGGAACGGAGTGTGTTAACACTAGGTTCCCTCTGCCTACCCTGCTGTGTGCGGGATACAGCGTGAAGCTAATTTTTTAATTTTTTTTTAAAATATACATATATATAAATACATATTACCTATATGTATATTTTACATATTCTTTATAATATTTATTGAAATATCTTTTATCTCATAAGTAAGGATCTTTTAAAAGTTATTAATCAGTTTGTTCTAGATTATCCGTATATTTTTACTGACTTCGTAACGACCAATATTTGTGGGAAATAATACCGTTAAATTAGCATGAAGCAATTAAAATTACGTTGATTTAGAAAGTGTTTACGCGAGATACATTTTCTTATAGTATATAGTAGAGCGTAATAAATTTAACGCGTCAACTTTTTAACGAATATACCTAATATCGTAAAAAGAATATGTTTTTTTTTAACTAATATTATTCATTTACAGATGAAATACACATTTACAACATTTTTTAACTCAAAATGCATTTTTAGAAAGTTATATGTATTTTTTTAGAATATCACATAAAAAAGACACCGTTTGGTTAAGGACCAACCAATTCCTGTGCCGTATGACGTGTGACTTTCTTTTCGCTTCACGCTGTATCCCGCACACAAACACACAACCTAGTTTTAAGACTCTCCGTTCTCATTAAGGCACTTCCGTTCCCCAATATCCGCCGAATTGTTGAGTCATTGCATATTCAATAAATCTTTATAATCTCAATTTGTTTCAGAAACAATCAAATATTATGTTTTAATGCTAAAGCTGTGGATGTTAAATTACATACCTATTTATTTGTATCAAATGTTTAACACTGCAAGGCTTTTTTAAACTATATTTTGAGAAGTACTTGATAACAAAAGTAACACACACGCCACATCAAAATTTCTCCCAGAAAATTGTTTGTTTAGTGGCGGAGCTCAACGCCGTACTAGAGCTTGAAAATGATATATAATATTTAAGAAAAGGATGTAATTTTTATATATTTGAAGATATTCACACCTCGAATGGAAATCGAGCTCAGAACCGTTACGTTTACAGTCAGACACTATCCCATTGTGCCACGACGACCTCAAATAGGTAATTGGCAAATGATCACATTCAATTGCAAACAATTGTACGTAAGATAGGATAAGTGAACAATCTCATGGGTATGGACTATGTAAGTGCTTTCAACAAGCATCATTATTTTTCTGTTTGGTTTATAACACTCTAAAATTATATAAGCATTAAAAATTTAGGTTAAATCTTATTCTATTCTATTTATTGATCCCAGCGACATGTGAATCTAAAGATAAAAATTTTTGGATTCACACGTCGCTGGGATGAAATGACTGCACGGTTGGCATAAAATATCATAACAACATATATATATATATACATATATATATATATATATATATATATATATATATATATATATATATAATTAATAATTTAATTTAGTAATATAGCTAATGACCTGCCTCTGCTTCAAACGAGTCTTCAGAGAATTATAAAAAAAATGGTTAAGTGCCAGTCGGATAGATGGGGTTCAGTACCAATTTCATAATTGTGTTAGGTCAACGGGAAGGACAATTTATACCAGTTGACAAATACGAGCGTATATATAGTAATTTTATATGAAATATGCTACACATATATATTTGTAATTGGTTTTATTTTCTGTAATACACTACTATAAATCCAATTTTTTTTCTTTATATGTAAAACCTACAGGCCAACCAAGTAATACAAACAGGCTTAGTAATACGATATTGAAGTAAGGTTGTTGTAGCATTAGTTTGACACCGACTTGAAAATTATAAAATCTTTTTTTAAATATTGTTGTTTAGCAAAATCAAAGTACGGTTTACTCTATGTAAAAATATTTTTTACTTTTTAGTTCGTTGTTTGAAGACTGTTTTTTTTTTGTTAGAAATTAATTTGTTTTTCGATTTTAAGTGATAGGTAGACTTTGAGAGAATACTTCTCAAACGAGTAGGTAGTAGTTATCCTATTTAAAATCGCAATTAGGTATTATTTTTGTGCAAACTAACATTTTGGTATATAGACAAGAACATACATAAAAAATATTCGGGCGAATTGGGAACCACGCCCTTTTTTGCAATCGATTGAAAATGAGAACTTCCTCAAGAAAAATCAAGAAACGCAAATTTCTTTTCAACCAACATCCAAAAAGAGGATGAGGAATCTCACTTCTGACATTAACTTTAACAATGTTTCTACTTGTAACTTTTACAGTACAATTATATTTTTTACCAAAAAAAAACTTGTTTAATTTCATCCGAACAGATAATCAAAACCTACCTAAAACTTTGAAATGTATCCTTTCCAATATAAGAAGAATCATCGAAATCAGTTGGCGTGATATTCGTCCATTTGTCGAGCACATACATATTTCTCACAGATACCATTGTCAACCGGATCCTATAATCAGAACCTTACCAAACTTTCACCAAACTGTCCTTGAAATGTATTGTTTTTTTTAAAAAGAATCATCGGAATCGGTTGGCGTCATATGGAGTTATTCGTCCGTTTCTCGCGCACATTTCTAATGCAAATTTAAGAATTATGTAATTTTCTCATAGATATAATTGTCAAAAATGGAATGAAAAAAGGGATCACATGGGAAGCACTAGCTTTCAAATAAAAAAAAACATTAAAATCGGTTCACTCAGTCAAAATTTCTGAGGTAACAAACATAAAAAGACAGTCGAATTGAAATCCTATTTTTCTTACAGAAAAGTTAGTTAATCATAATTAAACACAATAATGGAATTTCAGTTTTACATATTATTAATAGGTATACCTATAACTAATATTAAAAGTGTTGCATGTCGCATAATAAATATATAATATAAATACAGATAAACAACTGTGAGTGTACACACCCATCAAAAAATTACAAAAATCTGTATAAAATCTTTTAATATTTACAATAACAACGAAACGCAATAATATTTCATGAATAATTCTAACATTGAACTTGTACGGGAATTCAACCCGTGACCTTAAACGCACCACACGATGCCGCAGACTTAAAAGCCTTGCTCTAGACCAAGGCTTTTTAACGTCATAAATTATAACTTTAAGTTGATTGAGAATTGTTTTTAGAAATTCTCGTTTTTAGAATAACAACATAATATTGTATTTTACATAATATTTTTTTTGTTGAATCCACTAAAGAAAGACAAAAATTTTAAATATTGGTAAGGTAATTATTTCGGATTATCATTTGGCAAGAGAGAACTCAGAAGAAGACTCAGGTTTAAATTGAAAATAAAGGAAAAGAAAATATAAAATAAATAAATAAAATCAGCTTCATCTTCACACAGAATCAGTTTCACTAAGCAACGTATAATGGCATTATTTTAAAATAAATTATTTATTTCAATTTAAAATTAAATCAAAAAGCATATATATTTTGGTTTATTAAGTGGTTTTACGGGTCCGGACCCCAAAAGAAAAAAATAGGGATCATTTTGTTGTTCGGACCAGTTTTAATTTTAGCTTCAAGCTTTATTTGTATAATATAATTATTAAAATTTTTGTTTTTCTAATGTACCTGAACAATGTGTCGGAATTCGTTTGTACAATGATAACTGAGTTTGAATGCTAGGCCAGGGGTCATGTATTCACCCCACCCGATTAGATATGTAAGTTACAAGTTTAAGTACTTGTGTTCTGAATAGACACTTACACAGTTATCATACATAACGTATCTAAAATAGACGGATATAGAAGGACGCAGTGCCTTACCTCTCTCTTCCCTCGCTTTATAAGGAAAAAGCAGAAATTAGGTTCCCTCTTCTTAGCCTACTAACAACGGGACAACGAGAAGTTACTTATTTACGTTAAACTTAAATAACTCGGAAGCTATTTGTTCCGTACTCTGTAGTTGTACTATACTATAAAGATTAGTATGAATATATGTGTTCTTCATCGTGTATAATGTAATCTGATATATGTACTTGTACTAATGTGAAAATAATATGTGAATATAGTATCTGGTCACTGCTTGTTTTCTCTAGTTTAGAATTACTAGATGGTTAATAAAAAAATAATATTTTGTTAAAAAAATCACTTATTATCACTATCACTATTTAAGTAATAGATAGATTTACGATGAATCATGATTTTTATTTCTTGTCCTTAAATTTTTAATGGATATTTTTTATGTATTTAAAGTGTTATTCTACACTTGGGAAGAAAAATATTTTTTTAGAAAACGTATAAAATTTAAATGTAGCGGGAATTGAACCCGCGCCTTTTATAAACCGTTCAAGAGCAGGTTCAAATCTCGCTACGTTCAAATTTTTATACATTTTCTAAATAAGTATTTTATTGGATATATTTAAATATTTTCTGATTTGTAAATAGCAAATTTGTTCTTGCAATCGACATGAAAGAAACCTTACATTGCGTCAAGTTGTGTTCCAATTTCATAATCTCAGTTAGTTATTATGTTAATGTTGACAAATCCAAAGATAATTATTTATAAATGAGTATAGAACGAGTATCATTTGAAACTGCAATATGAATGTATTATTTTTTCATTTTCTAAAGAACACTTTAATTAATTAAAGTAACTCACCGGTGGTATAATTTTCTTAGTTTGATCCAAATGCATACCCCCAGCCTCAACAAGTCCTGGTAAGGAAGGTCGAGCCCCATTTAAAGTCTGATAAGAATTTGTTATTATTAACGACACATTTCTCGCCAAATCGTTGAGATCTGAAATTTTTCTGCCAAAGTGCTTTTCAATTAGTGCTTGTTCCTTGATTTGGATATTATATCGGAACCATAATTTTTGATATGCTAACATAAATGTATTTTCCATGCGTTCCAGAAAGGTCATTTGCGAATCAAATGGCGTGCTAATCACAGGGACGTAGGACGGGTTATCGGTTAACCCGATACGGTCAGCCGTCCATGGCATCGGGGCGCACGATAACAATGCCACAACAGGTGCCTTTATCTCGTATACATGTAACAGACCCAGCATACAATCACTGTTGAAGTTCTCAACTAATACCAAGTCGTACTCTTTCCTCAGAGCTTCCTTTAGCGGGGGCCAATCTACAGCTTTACTGCACACATTCAACGCCATCCCCGCGAGGGGAGCGAATTCTGTTAATTGTTTAACAATGCGACCTATTATCGGTATACGCGAAACAAAACTAGGGCTCTCGTACCAACTCAAGTCAAACACTTCTAATCCTATCCCAGCGATACCTTCGAAGCTGATATCGGTGTAGTTCGCTGGTGGATACTTCTGCGGGAAGAAAGACGCGACGGTCACATGGTGTCCTCTTTCAGCTAGTTTCAGCAGTAAGGGCTCAAAAACCATTTGATGGCTTTTCCCCGTGTGTGGAAAGAGCCCCAGGATACGCGCACTTTGAGCATACCCGGTGAGTCCGAAGATTGTCAAGACCGCAAAAAATACAACGGAACGCATCGCTTACGCAGTTCCTTCCCTGAGTCGTATGGAACACTGCGCGTCGCAAATGCTTGCAGACGACTGACTACTTACTGCTATTTTCAGAATGAGTTACGTGATTTTCAACCGTGAATCGTGATTTCACGACTTGTTGCGTATTGTTTTCGATTGTACGCGGTATTTTAATATGTCATCAATACAATACCTTATTAGAATTATAGTTTTACACATACATTTAAATTATTAGATTTTTTAATTTATTTATTGTGCGTTTTTTAAATTATTTTTACGTATTTTCCACATGAATATAAGCAGAGAAAATTCGATGTCAGGTCAGGAGGGCACACTATTAGTGTCTCTAATAAAACTTAAGGTGACATTTGTTTATGTTGGTGGCGTTGTTTTTTATATATTTTATTATAACTTTATTTCTCATCAAATCAAATCACCAAATGGGTTATTAATTTTTTAGTAGGTCCTCTTTGAAAATTGTAAGTATTTATTATTAAAATAATATCAATAAAATAAATTTGAGTACAATTCAGGCCATAAGCTACTATTTCTTAAGAATAAACATAAAAAATATGTAAAAAGTATATCTTGGCAAATACTTTTAATATTGAAGCGGTTTTATTTAGTGAAAGTTGACTTTGCCTTAGGTAGTGAAATTGTAAAGCAATCGATCGTGGCAACATCAATTACGATAAATTTATTATTATTCTTGTTTTTTTATTTCATAAAATAATATAATACAAAATCACTTTCAACGACAATGATTTAATTTAATAATAATTTTCACAAAATAAAAGAATTGAGAGATATATACACAGAGGAGAGGCTTACAAAATGGCATAGGTGGGCAAAATGGCACAACTTTTTTTCTCTTAAACCACAAATATATGATTTTTCAAAGCAGCGTGTGATGGATCGCGTAGTGACGGATCGCAACCTATGACAGCCTCGGTTATTTCCGTTGGGATGTATGTTTGTAGTCACAAAAAACACACAAACACGCGTCATTCATCAAAGTACTTTACTGTAATTTTCAGAAATAATTCCAAGAATGTGTTAAAATTATAATATTCTTATAAAATTTTTATTAATCGCTTATTAATGTTGGAGATTATAAAGTGGACAAAATGATACATACCCGTGTTCGAGTTGTTAACTACTACACCAAATATAGAAAAAGTAAAAAAAATCGGCTTCATCTGTTCAAAAAAGAAAAACCTAACAAAATCATCGAATTTTAGTTCCGATAATGAAAATCATATATCTTCCTTACACGCCTTCTCTGAAGCCGAGGACGATGATAAAGATTGTCCTTGCATATATCACGTGTACTCCAAGCCAAAAGAGGACTAAAGTAGCACCTGTATGTGTAATTGGATATATTTATATAATATTGTTATACTGTATATTTAACGTTCGTTCGTTTAACGTTTTTTTTTCAATTTTCCATACAAATTTGTAATGCCTTTTTGTCCATACTTCGTATGTCATTTTTTTGACCCGCCTAGATTGTAGAAAATGGTTTTTATAAGTTTTTGTAAATGATCATTTTTTTTCTTTTTAATGAAATTGATAGGTTTTTTATAAATCTAAGTAGATATCGATATCGATATAGTGACTGAAAGTATTAAATATTGTAAATAAATATTTTTTATGACTGATTTTACAACAAGCATGCCATTTTGACCAAGAACCCGTTTTATTGCAAAATGGTTCTTGGTAATACAATTGGCTCTAAATAAAGGAAGCTATAAATACTTCCATAATATGCTTAGAAATCTTATTTCAGAATCATAATTCACAATAATAGCCAATAAGTACTTACTATCTACATTATAGTATTTATCATTATTTACATTACTTAACTCTTGCGTAATGTTTTCCATAGTTTATATTTATATAATAAAAAATAAACTAGTTTAATTATCATTTCCGTAGCATTTATATAAGGTCGGGACAAAAGTATTTTCGTATTTTTCATACAAAGGAAAATATTTTTTTAGGAATTAATGATCGATGACATGCTACCATCTTATGGGTAGTGCCATAATCCTATTAGATCCTAGAAATTTTGAGATTTTTGATTAAAAAAGTCTGACGGGAAGTGTTTATAGTGTTCTTTTTAGGTAAGCTTTGTGCTTCTTAGAAAGTTCTGCAATGACCAAAATAGGTGGAAATCTGATGGAAAAGGTCAGGGCCATACGGAGGATGCATCAACACATCCCAGCTAAGCTCTCTCAATTTTTGCTCCGTGGCTATATATGAGTGCCCTTTCTATTCACCAGCTGCGGCCGGTTTCTCTCAATAGCTTTTTTTAACCTTATCAGTTGCTGACAGTAGAGGTCAGAATCGATAGTTTTACCCGGTGATCGATTTGACCATGATCTCTTTCGTACATTCTGATCGGAAGTCACCCATTTTTCATCACCCGTAATGAACTGCTTAAGAAATGGTTCGAAATTGTTACGTATCAACCAAGAATCGCAAATGGAAACAGGTTGCATTAAGTTTCTCACAGTGAGATCATGTGGTACCCAAATGTCGAGTTTTTTCTTATATGACTTTCGTAAACAACATAAAACAGTTATGATCAACATCCACTTCTTTAGCAATGTCGTAGCTACTAATTTGTCGATCTTGTTCTACTTTCTTAAAGATGGCACTGAAATTATCTGTGATATAGGGTGTCTAGAGCGAACCTCATCTTTCACACTAAAATTTCCAGACTTGAAACGCTTGAACCGCATTTGTGCTACTCTTATTGATACCGCATTAGGTCCGTAAACCGCACAAATTTTATTCACGGCGTTCGTTGCATTTTTAACGTTTTTGTTATAAAACTTTAAAATGTACCGAATTTCTTCGTCACATACGTTCATTTTGCTTGCTTGAAAAATAATTGAAAAATGGCGGGAACTAGTTTTTTTTTTAAATTTATTGCATCGTAAGAATGTCACATTTAATAGTATTAAAACCAGCCAGTTACATTCAGTACTGCAAAAGAGATTTGATTACTAATAAAAAATACGAAAATACTTTACATACGACCTATTATATCATAATATCTTCTATTATGGCAAATAATTACTATATAAATGATATATCTATCACGATATGCCTACATGATCCCACTTCGGAAGTAGAATTTAATTAGGCTGTTCTCGCTGTTTGATGAACAGCTTATTTGCTGTAAAAATTATATATTTGCACTTTTTCAAACATTGCAGGTGACGCAATATAATATAATTTTGTTGAACGCTTTGATTTAGAGTATTTAATTTTTAAAAAATCTGGAAAAAGATGCGAGTCAGACTCGCGCACGTAATTAACAAATATTTATTGTACTTAATATGGTTTTTAGTGTTTATTGTTCGTGAGAAACAGCCTGGTGACAGACGGACAGACAGCGGAATCTTAGAAATAAGGTCCCGTTACCCAGTAAGGTATGTAATTAATTTTGATTATGAATGCTGCATAAATTTGATTATGATTGCTGAATTATATAATTTTAATTAAAATTGGTAATTAAGTCAATTGAATCACTTATCTTCCTATTTTATTCAACTATTATTCAAATTAAGAACGTTCAATTAATAGTTTTTTTTAATATAACATAAATATTATTTTAAACGACAAAATTGGTGACATAAAAAAAACAGTGGGTACATGTATATTTGTCGGGATTAGCTCAAACAACGATGAAAATATTGTATACAATAAAAAATAAATATAAATATTTGAAAGCATAATGTAAGTTGATAGTTGATAAGAGTTGATATTGTGTTTAGATTATGTGGTATTGTGATACATTTTAATAATTGGTATTCATTTATAATAAATAGATTAACTTTCTCAAAAAAGATATATGAAATAATAATTTTAAGGAAGTACCAATAATATTTTATGATTTAAACTTAATTTTATACTCAAAAACAAGAATGTTATGCAATTTATAAATTACGAAAAAAAGAAAAATGCAATATAACTCAAGTGGCTCCCTATCCGCCTTCGCAGGAATTCTCACATACTTCATCTTCTCTACTGCATTCTGTTCAATCCAACTTCCCCTCCTTACCTTAAAGAACGTTTTGAGTTTTTAGGCGAGACACATTCCCGATCTCTGCGCTCTGAACGTAATCTTACCCTAAAGATTCCTTCTCACACTTCTTCCTTTTACAGCAGTTCATTTACTGTAACTGCGTGTAGATTGTGGAACTCACTTCCTTTAGAAGTCAGAAATTCTAAAACATTTCTAACTTTCAAACGTCGCTTAAAGTTACACTTTATGTCACTTTAAGGGTAATATTCTTTTTTCTTTTTTTTTTTTTTTGCCATTTCACTGTTTACTCTTACCTTTTAGTTTTTTTATATCGTCATATATGTATGTTTAGTTGTATATATATATGTATGTATATTAATATAGTATATATATTTATATATATGTGTATGTAGTATGTATTTATTTATATGTAATTTTGTATATTATATTTTTATGTGTATATTATAGTGCAACAGTACGTCTGTATTGTGTGGTATGTATAGATATTACATTTTATTTATTTTAACTCTAAATCTACACTATTTGCACCCTATCCCTATCTTAATTTGCTATTTCCTCTGCCTTAAGGTTGCCTGGCAGAGATTGCTATTAAGCAATAAGGCCGCCTTTTGTACATTTATATTTTGTTTTTATTATATTTCTGTATCATTTCTTGGGTGTACAATAAAGAGTTATTATTATTATTATTATAATTGCGTTTCTCTCTTTCTTTTGTACAGGTAGTACTTATAAAATATTAAAGATATCAAAAATATGTATGGTTCATGATATTAAGGGCGCTTAAGGCCCAGTCTCTATCGCGACTGGAGCGATAAATACGTTGAGCTTGTAATTAATATCCGCAGATTCGCGGCGGTGGAAAACGGCCATAATAAGAACAGCTACGTATGTAATTTTAAGTTTAAACGAAGTCAAGTTCAAGTTCAACTTGCTTGTTAATAGTAATATGACATTGAAACTTAAACTATACACAATGATTATAATGATTTACATGAACAATTTATGACTACCTCGTGAAGCTATTGGATAGTACACGCAATTGTTCTGAGTTTGATTTTCATTTTAGAAATGTTTCTTCGTAGTCATGTAAATTGCGTCTTTAGGTTCTGTGGCACTTGTCCACTATCTTTTGACTCTAGGACAAAGTGGAATGTCATTAAAAATCTAGTGATGTAAGTAATGTAATTTTATAATCAAATGCAAATATACAAATATTTTAAACTTGGCACCAATTGTTGGTGTTGGTTGGCGGTGGTCTAGTTCGCGCGAAAGATATATATTTTTTTAATTCAAATGAGATATTGAAAAATAATTGAATATAAAACTGTATCTTAAGCTTTATTACGCGGAGTAGAAGTAAATTATACCATATTATAAAGGAAAATGAAGGTTCATCATAAAATAATGAGGTTAATTTACTTTTTCTATTAGTAAAAAAAAAAATAATTAATATTATTTTTGTGTTTATTTCAGATATTCACATTATTCGCAAACTACTTTGTCTCGTTATCAAAAGAATTCATTTCCCTGAGTGAGAATCCAACCAAACACAACCGCTTATAAGTACATAATCTGTGCTCTAAATTACAATATACCGTTGTATAATTCGATGTCAGAAAGCTGTAGCTACTATTTATGTAACGGTACCTATTACTACTGCTGCATATTACAAATGACCGCCAGATCATTTCATCTAAGATTCGATTAACGAATTGTTATTCAAACATGAACTGTCCTGTATGTATTTAAATACTTTCTTTTTTTTTCATATTCACGCTCTATCCCGCACACAGCAAGGTAGGCAGAGAGAATCTAGTGTTATGGCACTCCGTTCCCCACTTTCTGCCGAATTCTAGAGGAGTATTTAAATACTGATTTTATTTTTTATTTTTTTATAGCTTCACGCTGTATCCCGCATATAATAGTGTATGCAGAGGGAGATTAGTGTTAAGACACTCCATTTCCCACTTTCCGCGGAATTATCGAGGCATTGCGTGCATTGCTCGCTCACCGAAGGATTTGTACCAATTTTAGACTATAAGTTGACAAAGTTAAGTTTACGAGCGTATACACTCATTTTGTATGAAATGAAATACAATTATAAATAAAATTGTTATGATATTTATAGTACATAAATAAATAGTAATTTTAAGGTAAAATAGTTATAATTGTGTAAATACAAGCTTACATGTTAAGAAAACAATAATAAAACGAATAGATATTTTACGAGTAAGAACGTGGCGTCGTAGTCGTATCTAAAGGATAAAAGAGATTAGGTACGATTTTTGTATTTTTTAATAGTTTTACAGCGACACCGGTTTGGTAGGGAAGAGAGTACTCTGGTAAATTCAAAGGACAGGGAAAAATTGCAAGCACTATGTGGCTGCTTCGATAGACGTGCAGCGGTAAGGGCGTTCCCTGCAGGACTCGGACATAGGCCGTCAATCGGGCTGGATAGTGAGAAATGGCTTATGCCATAGAAATTTTATTTTTCTTTTGTTTTATTTTAGTACATTTACCATTTTGAAAAGTGGCTAAAGTATAGTTAGTTATTTAGCCAACAAAAATAAATATCTGTGTAAAATTATGTAAGTAACTAATTAATTATTTTTATAATTCACGAACAAAAGCCTGAGTCTACAGCCAATCATTCTTATATTTGTAAGAAAAAAGCTACTTTAAACGATACCTACTAGTAATGTGGCAACTATACTGTTTAGATAAGGATATAAATTTATACTTTTTAGAGACAATATAGAGGTGATGAGCAAATTCATAACATTGAAAGATGATAATGCAAGCAAATTATGTGCCATCAGTCATCAAGGTTTAAAATTTTCCATATTCATTGAGTATTGCGATACAAATTATGATTATCGACAATGTAAAGAACTTTATAAATAATAATGTATTTATGAAAGAAATACTTCCGCTACCAGAAAACTTGATTAGCGTTTAATTTAAAATCAAAATGAATAATGGATTCAATTTCAACATTAATATACACTATTTAATATTTTCATTTTCTCGCTCTAGTAACGAGACGAAGGGCGGCGTTGTATTCCGTTCTCGACTATTTGGAAGGAAGTGCGAGTGTCCTGAAATAAAAAAAATAATTAAAATCACTATGATTTTAATTATCAGTTATTCCCAATAACAGAAAAATTTGTTAGCGACTTTGAGAGACTATTCTATTTGACAATTTTAGTGTAGATTGGTAAGTCTAATTATTTGTACAAGAAACTCCATGGAATACCTTTTTCCCTAACATTTCACAAACATTATCACATTTATTGTAGTATCACTATCCTTCCTGTATTAATCTATTCGTAATTAATCTTTATCTTTCCTGTATATTCCTACTTTCTATTAAGATAGATATTAAAAAAACCAGATAAGCGCGAGTCACACTCGCCCCCCACCCTACAACTATTGGAGGTCTCGAGTTTTTTCGAAAATTTAAGCTAACTTAGCACGATTTCAGATATTTTCTTGCACAAATAGTACCTGTAGATGCTAGCTGCTAAATTCTATAATTCTCGATCAACAGAAAGTAATTATTTTTCATTATTAATTTTTATTTTCTTTATAGTATCGAAATACGCGTTATTTGAAACATCATTTTTTAAAGAAATGTAAAAATATGATTTTTTAGGAAATCAAGGGACCGTAGATCTGAGCATATGGTTTAAATTTCAACTCGATATCTCCAAGCGTTCCTGTGATAAAGCCTCTTAACAGACAGACAGACAACAAAGTGATATTATAAGGGTTCCTTTTTTCTTTAAAAGGTATGGAACCCTAATGATAAAACTCACTAAATACTTTGTCATTAGTTAAAATAAATAATAGTCATATCATTTGTTTAACAGTGGATAATTCTCAGAATGTGTTTTGACACATTAAAACATCTTCAAAGGAGCCAAAGTTTCTTTTTATCTTGATATAGATTTTACAGCAAATAACATAACCCATTTACGTAATGTAATGTTAACAAGTCGTGGCTACCCTGAAGTTAGGTTTCCTTAACTTTTACACATTTTTAATCCAGGAAGAAAATAGTCAAAAATAAGAAGAGCCCAAAATCAACTTTATGCAGTCATTACAGCCAATACTAGCTGTATTGGCACATAATCATAGCTTGTGATTAATTGTCGACCGCATTGTTTCTCAAGCCCCAATAGAAATCCATTGCAATGTTTAAAATACTTTAAATGGGCTCATTTAAATACATTTTATTGTTATTTTGATTTTGACATCTTTTATTAGCCATATTTTTTACTTTGATAAAAAATATAATATGATGTAAAATCAGCATATTGAAGTTAACATAAAAAAAAATACTTGTAAAACTACACAAACAAAATAACTTAAAAATAATAATGATTTAATGACTTCAATTAAAACATGTTCAAAAATATTACCATAACCATGAAGTATGAATTGAAATGTGCTTCTTTTGTTTTAAATAAATATGGTGGTTTTAAACTATTATTATATATAGTAAACAAACAATAAATGTACACTTTAAATTGTTCTGAATTTTAATTTAATATCAAAATACTTCACAACAGACTATGTAACAAATTCTTGTTCAAACATGACTCCTTAAGGGACCTAGTAATAAATATGTTTAGTGGAAGAATTTCTTTACACTGCAATAAGCACGACAATCATACTGAAAAGAAAAATAATATAATTAGTTATGTTCTTTTAACAAATTTATAGAGGTTTTCGTGGCACAGGGACTCAACCATGCAACAGTAAACGAGATGGTAGTGGGTTTGATATCCGCTTGGGGGTGACATATTTAATGTTTTCATTTCTTTGCTTTGGCATTGAGTTCTCCCACTCAACAATGCAATGCCTCTTGAATTTAGTAGAAAAAAGGTATAAAATATAAAAAATATATGTAACATTAATCCTTTGGATACAGTCCAAGCACTATAGCAAAATACTTAGCTATAGATAAAAATGTTAATATACTAAAAGATGAAAAGGCTGTCTTGAGCAGCACACAATGGGTTATATACAAATTAAGCAAACAAATTATTTCAATTACAAATTATTAAATTCCTCACTCTGGTAACAAGTCCAATAGATTCTATCTATAATGCCATATCTGTGACAACACATACAGCTAAAAAAATCAACTTACCCATATAGGTATAAAAAGAATGACAGTAAATAGAAAGCCAATTTTATCCAGCCTTCTCTTTGACATACAGTTAATACATCAGCATTCATTATACTAGTTGGATCATAAAGGCCAGGGACTGACATCACAGGTCTCGTCCGGTACCTAAAAATTTAAGATAAAAAATTAAGTTTCGTGTTAGGGCCGAATAAATACAAATCAATTCCAATGAATCGGCAATAAAGCAAATTTATGCTAATTTAAGCAGGAATTCAGTAAGGAATGATTCACAAACATAACCTTGTTACCTGTGTATATGATATAGAATAAGTGGAACGTTTATCATCAATGAAAACCATTCTCCCGAGATCAAAAACAAAAAGTTTATAAAAAAGTGTAGTAAATACTCCGGTAACACCAACTGTAATTAATAAAATAAGGTTACATAGCGCAGGTCACTCACTATTGAGATTATGATATACTATACTAACCGGATTAAGGCTGTTGCATTGATCAATTGGATTTTTATAATCGGTCTTTAATTCATCAAAAGCTATTACATGAAATATTGAGAAAAATATTAAGAAAGCATCTACAATTAACGCTATAATATAAGAAAACGCTGGAAAGCTAAACGCCATTTTGACAAAAAACAAATATGACTATGACAATTGACAAGCAATGACTTAACTATTTGTGTTCGTCTATACATATTTTAGTATAAATTCTTGTATTTATGCTTACATTATAATTACGATAAAAAAAATATCATTATGGTACTGGTAAGCTGAGGTGAGGAGAAATCCAAGGAAGCATAGACACAAAAACAAGCAAGTTTTTTGTAATATGCAGTGAATTTCGTAAGTAAATCTAATACTATCTTTATCTATATTTAAATAACAAAATGATTACATACTAAAGACCCTATGTTGACGTAAAGTTTATTTAAGTTAAATGTCGTCAGTCAAACGGAGGAAAAATAGGAGTTGATTTGTACTTCTGAAAAAAAATATATATTATAAACTTTTAGGTGCGTTAACTTCTTTTTAGGTGCACAAAGTACCAGGAGCACGGTGTTTTGATGACAGTCTGTTTTAATTATTCTGTGATTAATCATGATTTTAAAACTCACTTTTATTTTTAAAAATGAGTTTTAGAATAATGACGAAAAGTTAAAATGATTGGGGTGAATAGATACGCGACAGAGGGAATATGTTATCATATTCCCTCTGTCCCTCTATGGGGTGAATAGAAAGAACACCTATGATAACTAATTTACCTAAATTTTGTAAATATTGTAAATTGCAAAAGAAAATTAAACCATATCCTAAGTACTTAAAATAAATCAGCTTCACGCTGCATCCCGCAGCGTTAAGACACTCCGTTCCCCACTTTCTGCCGAATTCTGGAGCCATTGCGTGTTGAGTTGCAGGACTCAATGCCGCGCTTTGCCTTGACACCAGAGCGAAGAAATGGAAATATATTAACTTGGCACTTACTTCACATTTAATTTAAATTAAAATGAGTTACTTATTATATATTATGAACTATATATTATGATTTGCAAAACTTTTTACTGCGTGCTAAATATAAAAATTGTATAAATAATCCATTTTCAAATTTTTTTTTACTTAAAATTGAAACATTGTTAAAATCTAACTTTAAGTCTAAAAATGTCGAAGATAATTTGTGACGCATTGCATAAAGTATGATAGAAAACGCTACAGCGTAAAAAAGTCTAAAAATGTGTTAAAAATAGTCTTTTTATTATTATAGATTTCTAATTGTATTATTTTTAGTCTGTGACTGTTTCGATTAATTTGACAAATGACAACTATCCAACTCATTGTAATTTGTGTTGATCCAATCGGTAAATCCGCTAGTAAAATATGTGCAATTGTAATTAAATAAATAATATCTTTTACGTGTCTTAAGACTTCAGCAAGTTCATTATTATGTTTTGTAGAAAGTTCATCAAATATTAGTTACATAAGTCTTAAATATTTATTGATTTATTATTATGGTGTTGTAAATAGTGAAATTTAATAAGACTTAAAAAATAATAAAAATGAAATATTTGTGCTTGCTTTTATTTAGTCTCATAGGAGTGTTAGGTATAGAACATGACTTCAAAGGATTTGACGATTCTATATTATTTGGTATTGAGTGGCCAGGACCTTTAGATAATTTACAAATATCGGACGAGGACTGGATTTCCAAGGTATTTCATCTACAATGTTTTTTTTCTTCTTCCTGGCATTAATTGTAACGTTTTTTGTAAGTATCTAGCTTTCTACTTGACGTAGGTCGAGGTGTATTTTGCACGGTCTTTAAGATCCTGGTCGTAAATCCATGGGCTCATGTCCTGCATCCCATGCACCCATATAGATAAAAAAATTGTCTAATTTAAATTTAAAAAAAAACATTTAATTAATCAAATATTTAATTATCCAAATAGTCGAGGAAAGTCAGCGGCAGGGCAAGAGTAGTACTCCGAGCTACACCAGAGCCATGATTGTCTGGATTTTTTTTCCAAATTTTTGTTGGTCCTAATTTTCAACGCTCTTCTAGTAGGCTGCTCCTTCCCTACCGAATGGAAGGAAGCGACAGTCATAGGCATTCACAAGCCTAAAAAGCCCGCCAACTTTCCCTCCTGCTACTTAGGGAAAGTTTACAAGAAAATAATTCTTAGTAGATTAAAAGAAATAGTCGAGACAAAACAACTGTTCATCAATGAACAGTTCGGCTTTAGATCACACTACTCGTCCATGCCCTAAGTTCACCGGCTACGGAATGGAATACATTGCGAAATACAAACATCCGTAGACGTCTGGACAATGTCCATGCAGCATTTTATATAATTTATAAAATTAACAAAAAAGTTTTAGGGTAGAATGAATAATGTATAATGTACAGGTAAATTGTATGATGCTACTGACATATACTATTCATACACAAAAACAAACTAATGGTAATATGCTATTTTTACCATAATCATAGTTTACCAAATATATCTAGTGGCCTTGATTTCATTTTGAGTAGTGCTACTTGAAGATTTTACTTATATCAACTTAAAAAAAAATATTTCAAATTTCAGAACAAAGATCTAATAAGGGTGACTACTTCTGATAAAGAGAAGTATGAATGTCAGATACCAGAATTACATGTAAAAGAAATGCAAAACAGCGACAAATATGAGGGGCCAACACCAATAAACCTATTAAAGCCATTGTTCTCACAGAAAATATGTTCGTACAGACTTGAGAGTTATTGGAGCTATGAAGTCTGTCATGGGAGATACGTTAGACAATATCATGAAGAAAGAGAAGGTACATGTTTGTAATACTAATACTGTATCATATACTAGACAGTAGAAGGAACCTAGTGCTAAGACACTCCATTCTCTGTGGCATGTTCAGTGGTGGATTTCAATGCTTTGTTTTTTTTGTTACCAGAATGAAGAAATTAAAATAATTAATTCTTCTGAGTGAAATTCAATTAGTTTTCAACAACTTTTTTTTTTAATATGTCTTACATAAATTTATGAGTATTTTAAATTTCAACAATATGAACTAAAAGCATATATCAGAAATGACTCGTAATTTTTACTTATTATTATATTTTGTGTTATTTTTTATATTTTTTAGGGAAACAAGTGAAAACACAAGAGTTTTTCTTGGGACATTGGAATGCAGAAAAGCAATTAAAGCTTGAGGCAGATTTGAAGGCAGCATCAGAAGCTTTGGTCAAACCTAAGATGACTAAAGTGGAGGGAATGTCATTGCCATATATAGAAATGGCTATGAATGATGGTGTGATATTTATTATATTTTAATAGTATTATTATAGTTCTAATTATTATTTTATTTATTACTAGTGATCCTCTCACATTGTCTTACTAATCTGAATTGCTATTGTGTTTTAAAAACATTATCGTTTTAAAGAAACTATACATCATGGGCGAACGAAAAGGGGGGTCTGGGTGGTTCGTGCCCACAAAAAAATTGGCCTGAAAAATTAAACAGACAACAACTTTAATATAATGCAACACACAGACAAACAGACCAACTGACAAATAGACAAGAAAAGTTTTTCTCATATCCCACCTCTGGTGCAATACTGTCACTTATGTAAAATTTGTGATTAATATGTGTAAGGCCTAAGGTCCCTCTGCGCTTGGTGCCTTAAGGTCTCTACTGTATTACAATTATTTTTTGTGACAGAGCATATGTGTATTTGTGGTGTTGCCTCAAATCAAGCACACATTATGGGAAACATTGTTACAATATTTAGTTGTAGGGCCTTACCCCCAGCCAAATTTGCGTTCTGGAGCCACAACGTCATTGAGGCACATATGACATTCTATTTTATTAATTTTGGAGCAATGATATGTTAATTCGATACAGTTGTGACATTATTTCTTCAACGTAATATTTATTTTATAGTTCAGTTTCGCAATAACAACGACCCTTGTACAATATGTCGTTGCTTCTCCAATTACAAAACCCACAATTGGTAATGTGTCTGGTGGCTCTTTTCTTTAAATCATATTCGGATTATTATGAATAGGATTCCGATTATATTTAAATACCAGCGGCCCCCGTGCGGCTACGTCCGCTTCAAATATACCAATGCTAATTTAAATAAACAGTACTTATTTAGAAAACGTATAAAAATTTGAACGTAGCGGGACTCGAACCCGCGCCTCCTGGAAACCGACCAGGCGCTCTGACCACTAAGCCATACGTTCCCATCAGCTACGTCGAAATTTTTATACGCTTGTCAAACTTATTTATGTTATTAGCATCTCTGTAGGGAGATTTTTACGAATTTCCGTTACCCAAAGATAATTACTAAGAATTATCAGAAGAGTAAAAGCTATTTATTAAATATTGTTTGTAAATAAATTGATATAACTTTTTTATTGTATCAAAATAGCCTTTATGTTGCTCCACAGCCACCGTAACCCCCGATCCCGATGCTAATTCTTGAAATGTCGGTGCTTTTACCAATATACAACTTGAAAACTTAAGATTCAGTCAATTCAGTGAAACAATTCTATAAAATAACTGTTACGGCAATTAGCAAAACTGTCGAAGTTAGTACTAGAAATTGACATAACGTTTTTTTATTTATGAACCGATTGTAATAAAATAAATCCTATACGTTAACGGAAGCTTGCCAAAATCAGCCAATTTTGAGATTAGCTATAACAAAACAAACGCCTAGACAGACAGACAAAATTTTTAAAAATCTTTGTTTTAGGTTCTATTACGTTATTAAAGGTACCCAATATCTTTTTTTTTTTTTAATATTATCCAAATACAGACACCGTCTCTCTTACGATTTTATAATAAGTGTAGATAACTAAATTATATTTAAATATCGGTTCATAGATAGAAAAGCGCGGCGTTGAGTTCCATCACTCAACAGGATATGCCTCCAGAATTCGGCGGAAAGTGGGGAGCGGAGTGTCTTAACTCTAGGCTCCCTCTGCCTACCCTACCCCTAAAAGCAGAATACAGCTTAAAGCTGAAAAAGAAGAAAAAGTTATAGTAATATACAGTGTCTCTTTGTCAAAATTTATACTAAATAACTGTATTATTGAATTTACTTTCCAATGTATGATAATTGAATTTAAAATGTTAGTGTTATTAGATCACAATAGTAATTCTGATTAGTAAAACAAAATCTATGTAGGGGATCGCTAACCTAAAATATAATTTTCAGGTACAATATGTGATTTAAGTGGAAAACCTCGTCTCACAAGAGTGTTGTATGTGTGTTACAACCACGGAAAGCACGAAGTCTATTCATTCAAAGAAATAGCTACTTGTGAATATGAAATAATTATTTTATCACCGTTATTATGTGAACATCCCGAATTCAAACCCAAGGATGTCAGCGAAAACATAATTAATTGTATGCCCTTGGAAGGATCTCCGAAAAAACCAAGAAGTCTATTGAAAAATGAAGTTGAAGTCATGAAGTTTAATTCGCACGCAATGAAATTGATGAATAGTGTAGGTTTTTTTATCATAATAGAATTTTTATTTTTTTGTGTGTTACTTTTTTATGTATTTTTATTTTGTATAACTTTTTATTAATTTTTAATTAGTTTTGATTGTAATATGTGATTTTTTATTTTTATGAAACATTAGTCCTAATATATTTTGTGTTGATAGTTTTGCGTATAACTGACTGCAGGTACACTGTAGGTCCATCGACCGTACAGCCTGTCATGATAAATTGACTATTTAATATTTTTTTAAATTTTTGAACTAGTAGTTTATTATGTATAATATTAGATTAGCCCATTTAAATTATATATATCTCTTATAATATTAGCATAGTTGATTTAACTAATTGTAGTATTTGTAAATTTCATTAAATAATTTTGATTGGTTATTAATTATTTTTTGGTTATTAGTTATTAGTTATAAAATCACATATTTTAATCATTTACATGTATATTAGTTTTTACTCAGTTTAGTTGTAGTAATTAGATGCTTTTTTTAACATTTGTTGGCATGTTCGTTCAGGAGAAGGAAGCTAACGATGTTCTCGCTGTATTGAAAGTTGAGAAAATCGATAAGGTAATATTCTTGTTTTGTTTGCTTTTTTGTCTTTTTTTAATTTTTGTTTTATTTTTTATGTGTGTATTGCTGTGTATTTATTAATGTCATATATATTTTTAATTATTTGCTTCAATGTAATGTAAGAAAAATAATAAAATATTATCAGCAACTGTATCCCGCATATAGCAAGGTAGGCAAAGGGAACCTAGTGTCGATAAACTCCGTTGCCCACTTTCCGCTGAAATTACAAAACATTGCGTGGTAAGTGCCGGAACTCAACCCCACGTTTTGTCTTGTTACAATCAAAATATAAATAATTCAATTCCCCGAGTGGAAATCAAACCCACAACCGTTGTGTTAACAATCACACCTTGTGCCTCTGACGCCACAACGGCCTAAATGTAAAATGGAGTCAATATGTGTGTAAGTAAAGAAAATAAATAGGAAGTACTCAACAGTAATGTCTCGAATTCGACGGAAAGTGTGGAACGGAAGTTCCAACTTACAATCTTAACACTAGGTTCCCTCTGCCTACAATGCTTCGTGCTGCATATAGCGTGAAGGAAAAAAAAGAAAGTAAAAATGTTGTTATATATTTAAATCAAAGAAGAGAAGTCACATGTTGGTAGGTTTGGTATTTTTTCTTGATGTAGTATTTTTTTTCAAAATACCATAAGTACGCAGACACTTGGTCGCCTTCTTCTTGTTACCCTTCCAAGAACTGTCGGAATCTGGGAACCTATTTTTAAGTCACTCCGTTCACATTAAGACACTTTCTTAAATTTTGCTGAATTCGGGAGGCATTGCGTGTTGAGTGGCGGAACTCCACGCCGCGCTTTGCCCAGATACCAGAGCGAGGAAATGGAATTACTAAATATTTAATTTCTTTGAGTGGCAATCGAACTCACGACCTACAGTCCCACACTCGTGCGTCTGCGCCACGACTGGCATTTACGGCAAACTTTATTAATTTATTTTTTTGTTTACTTGTCATCAAAATATTGATATTGATGAATATAAACTACTGAGCAGCTTCACGTCGAATCCCGCGTATAGCAATCGTGTGGTATAACTAAATATCAAGAGTTGTCTACCAGAGTGTGTAAATGAAAATCATTCATATATAATTAATTCCCCGAATGGGATCGAACTCATTACGATCTCGTTTATAGGCAAACGTTGCGCTACGACGACCTCAGTAATTAAAACTGATGATAAAGAAAAAATACCTTACCGGTATAATTGTTTTATGAAGTTTAACGGAAATGATAATGAAATAAACATGTAAACATAGTTTTATTATTATATATTATATTTAAATTTAATTAAAAAAATATATATATTTCAGGACGGTGAAACTCATTTGAAATTTGAATTACACCCGCTAGGGGAAGAAGAAACTTTACAAGAGAATAAACCAACGCGTCTAATAGAAAAACCTCAGCCCATCACAGACGACTCACCGGTGCGGGCCTTTTTGAATGGCGACAATTGTTTGAATGGAGTAAGTTTTATTGATTTTTATTTTTTTAGCTTCACGCTGTATCCCGCATGTATCAGGGTAAGCACAGTGAATCTACTTAAAACACCTCATTTTTCGCCGAAATTTGGAAATATTACGTGTTTAGTGGAATTCTACGCCGTGTTTTGCTTTGTTACTAGACCGAGGGAATGAAAACATTTGAAATAATTAATTCCTTCAGTGGGAATCGAATCTAAAACCCTCGTATTTTCAGTCACACGCTGTGCCACTACACCGCGACGGCCTGTGTGTGATTGTTTCAATAACATGAGTAGATAATAGAATAGGATTTATAAATAAATAGAGTTTAGATTATATTTCGAAATAGGATATTTTAATACTTTTACTATTTTCCATAAATTCAAATTATAAAAATAACTATAAACACACATTTTATTTATTTATTTATAAATTCTTTCAGGGCACAGGCTGGTGGAAATACGAGTTTTGTTACGGTAAACACGTGATACAATATCACGTAGGTCGAGGCGGGACGAAAACGACTTTGCTGTTGGGCAAGTTCGATGAAGAAACACATTTGGAGTGGATCAAGGAGAACCGGGGTAAAGCACCTAAGCCTGTCGGTGAGATTAATTTTATTCATACATATCTATTATTAGTATTATAAAGTTTTCAAAACAAAAAGTTGTAAACGCGCGTATAAGAGTTTCGTCGTAGCTTCATGAAAATATATGGCTTGGTAGCGTTTAAATTTTTATAAAGTTTCTAAATAAGTTTTGTTTCCTAAGAGTATTTACGCTGGCAGTATCGCCCGCTTGAATTAAAAATTGCATTTAATTGGTTAAGTCGTCTCACAAACGCACAGACTAAAAGGCAATCGTTGTTTTGAGTTCGATTATTTTGATAAATGCATCCAATAACAGATCTTCTCATATATATCTTTATCTTCTATATATAGACAGCGATCAATTACAATTGTAATATATGTATAGGTAACTTTTTTACACAAATTGATTAATAACAAGTCACTTTATTATCCTCTTTTTTAATATTTTTGATAAAAAAGTGTGTTTATAGAGAAGTATGTATAAAAAATATGTTTAAGAAAAAAATATATCATCCATAAATCCATAATGTCTTGTTTTTATTACATAAATAAACAAAAAAAAAAATACTTTACAGATCAACGTACATCAGTGTCACATTTCTACTCCAACGGCGATATATGTGACAAAACAAACAAGCCTCGACAAACCGAAGTTAAGCTGAAATGTCTAGAAAATTCTTCGAGCCCCGCCCAAGTTTCCCTCTATTTATTAGAACCTAGGACCTGCCATTACATTCTAGGTGTAGAGAGCCCTTTAATATGTGACATTTTACCACTTGCCGATGAAAATGGCCTCATAAATTCAACGAAATCGTTAAACGCCAAAGATTCCTTGATAGAGACTAAAGAAGAAGTTGATGCTAAAGAAAAGGATTAGTTAATAAATGTTTTTCTTTTTGGATGCGTTATTTTTTATTTTAAATAATGATTATTATTATCCATTTATCCCTGATGCTTTGTTATGAATTTATTCATATGAAGAGTTGTACACATAATTATATAGAAGAATATGTCATTTTAAAACAATACTGGAGATTAAATTACGCTTGGTTCATATACCTACCTCTCATATAGTTTTTCCACTCCAAACTCATACTAATACACACTAAATAACACTTACTTTTCAAATTCATCCTTTTACACATCAAATTTGCAATTTTTCACACCTAGTTAATTAATTTTACACTCCAAATTCGTCGGTTTTGACCCCAGACTTCAAATTAGTTTTTGAATTAATATAAATAAATTTTAATAATAATCATTTAAAATTTAAAATGTTTAAATTACTATTATTAAAATTTATTTAAGTTTATTTATATTACGTAAGTTAGTGATTTTATTTTCTATTTTATCAAGGAGATAAGTTATTGAAGTTATTATTAACTTCAATAAACATAAAACCTTACTAAATAATAACATTAATAAAATGAAAATTTCATTATCACAAATCCGATGTATGTATTCTGTAGGAGATTCGTGCCACCATAGCTTTTGTACGGCATTTTATATTTAGTATATTCTTGAAAAAATAAAAAGATCTTTACTAAGATTAATAACAAGACTAAGATAACCAATATTATTAAATACACAGGTGTTGATGTGTTGAATTTACGTAGATTTATGTGTCACGAACTTGGGGAAAATAGTGAAATGTAGAGAATCTTCTTTCGCGTTACTGGTTTTGGTAGCTTCCGCACGTCCACTTGTTCAGTATTTTTTACATTATGTAAAGTAATCATTAGTTCATGTATATTCCGAAAAATACACAAACATAAATAATAAAAATTAATTAAAAAACAAAGTTGCATTGGTAGTACCTATACGAATTTAGCTTAAAATTATCAATTCATTACCTTTAAAGTTGTAATATAGCAAATTTAAGTGAATAAAATATATACCGAATTTAGATCACATTAAACAAAAATATATATTAAATAGAGAACTATTTGGTTAAAAAAATATTGTTTCACCGGCGCACCATTATTTCAAACATTGTATAATAAAAAAATACAATAGAAATATTTAGATTTTATAAAAATATATTAATTTAAATTTTATAAAAAAATATATATTAAATGGAAAGTTTTTAATAAAAAAATATTGTTTCACCAGCGCACCATTATTACAAACATTGTATAATAAAAATTACAATGGAAGTATTTAGACTAAATAAATTCATAACGATTGTAATAAGAAAATCATTTGCAGGAAACGATTTAATATCGCGGGTTCTACATACAATATTGTACTGTATCGTGGTTTCTGATGCTTTGAAGGAAGCGATGTAATATCGCAGGTTCTAGCACACAATATTGTACTGTATCTTGGTTTCTGACGCTTTGATTAAAATTAGAGAAATTGCATTAAGTATTAGTCAACTTAGCGACAAAGAGACAGAGGCACTGTGTCGTCGTTAGGTGATGAGTAATGCATGAAAGAGACAGCAACACTGTGACGTAGTACGTCGCTAGCAATTCGAGGATTGAACGAGATCTATCGCCAAGCTCTTCGAGCGTGTTGTAGCGAGGAGGCTACAACACCATTTGGAGGGGACAGGTCCGGACCCCTCGGACCAACAGTACGGCTTCCGCAGTGGCCGTTCGACTGTGGATGCCATACGGGAGGTGAAGTCCTATGAGCAGGATGCCCTGGCCCTGCATTAAGGAGGCACTTATCTATCACCGTGTGCCTCCATACCTGCGCCACGTCGCAGCGCGTGCGCATCGGGGCTTACCTGTCCGAGAGGTCTGTGACCTTTCTTGCTCCTGGAGGAGGATGGGAGGAGTTCAGTGTGTCGGCCGGTGTTCCACAAGGATCGGTGCTGGGTCCGATCCTCTGGAACATCGGCTACGACTGGGTGCTGCGAGGCGGCACCCTGAGGGGGATAAAGGTCTTCTGTTACGCCGATGATACGCTGGTCTGGGCGCAACAGAGGACCTATCGGGAGGCGGCCATTTTGGCTACGGCCGTGGTGGCCGAAGTCGTGGGCCACATCAGGCGGCTCGGTTTAGAAGTCGCCCTAAACAAGTCCGAGGCTTTATATTTCCATGCTCCTCGAAAGGGCCCACCATCTGGGGCCCACATTACCACGGTGGCGTCGAAATCGGCGTCTCGAGGAGCATGAAATTCCTCGGACTTGTTCTGGACGGTCGGTGGAGTTTCCGGGGCCACTTTACATCCTTGGCCCCGAAACTGTTGAAGACGGCGGCGGCATTGGCGCGCCTTTTGCCCAATGTCGCCGGGCCGAGCGCCTCGAGCCGTCGGCTGTATACTGGGGTGGTCCGATCGATAGCCCTCTACAGCGCTACCGTATGGGCGGACGCCCTGGATCGGCACAACATCGCCCTGCTGCCGCATGCGCAGAGAGTGATGGCCATCCGGGCGATACAGGGGTATCGGACCATCTCCGGTGAGGCAGCGTGCGTGCTGGCTCAAGTCGTGCCGTGGGACCTGGACGCGATGTCTCTAGCGTCGGTCTATTGCCAGCGTCGGGGCCTTTCGTCCGGGGAACCGGCAAATTCTGCGCGCACCGAGGAGGAGCGGGAAGCCGCAATACAAATGTGGGAATCCCGGCTGGCGACACCAACTGCCGGCCGGTTGACGATCGAGGCTGTTCGTCCAGTATTCCGCCAGTGGTTAGCGCGGTGTCACGGCGTCCTAACCATCCGCACCACACAGGTGCTCACGGGGCATGGCTGCTTCGGGGATTACCTGTGTCGGATCGCCGGGAGGGAGCCCGACGCTCGCTGCCACCACTGCGACGACTGCCTCGATGAGACGGCCCAGCACACGTTTGGAGGTGTGCACAGCCTGGGCGTCTCAACGTCGCGCTCTGCGGGACGTCATAGGGGACGATCTCTCCCTGCCGGCCGTGGTCAAGGTCATGGCCGCCATGGAGACGTCGTAGGTTGCGGTCTCCTCTTTCTGCGAGGCAGTGGTGCTCGAGAAGGAGTCGGCGGAACGGGTGAGAGAGGCTGTTGCCGAACTCGCCATCCGCCGTAAGAGACCGGGTCGCCAGAGGGCGGCACACGATCGCCGCCTTTCGCCCTAATGAGCCAGAGAGCGGTCAGCTTGGGGAAGCTGGCCGCCTACTAACCTGGCCCGAGTACATCTGCCAGTCCGCGAGTCCCATATAACCGTGCTCGAGTCCCCACTCGAGCCGGTATCCGTAACAGGATTTTCTCACGTTAAAAAAAAAGGTACTAGCGATGATGTCACAGTGAGAATGAAGAAGAGAACGAGTTCAGCTGGTTTGGGCACGTCGAGCGAATAAGTGATGAAAGAATGGAGAAATGAAGAAGAATGAAGAAATGGCAAAAAAGATTTATTATGGAAAAGTAAGTGGTAATAATAATAATAGTAATAATATTAGCTCTTTATTGTACACCCAAGAAATGATACAGAAATACAAAAAAAAACAAAATATAAATGTACAAAAGGCGGCCTTATTGCTTAATAGCAATCTCTGCCAGGCAACCTTAAGGCAGAGGAAATAGCAAATTAAGATAGGGATAGGGTGCAAATAGTATAGATTTAGGGTTAAAATAAATAAAATGTAATATCTATACATACCATATATATATATATATATATATATATATATATATATATATATATATATAAATATATATAATTACTACATACACATATATATAAATATATATACTATACCAATATACCAATACATAATATATATATACAATTAAACATACATATAAAAAGATATAAAAAAACTAAAAAAAGGTAAGAGCAAAACAGTGAAATGGCAGAAAAAAAAAGAAAAAAGAATATTTCCCTTAAAGTGACATAAAGTGTAACTTTAAGCGACGTTTGAAGGTTAGAAATGTTTTAGAATTTCTGACTTCTAAAGGAAGTGAGTTCCACAATCTACACGCAGTTACAGTAAATGAACTGCTGTAAAAGGAAGAAGTGTGAGAAGGAATCTTTAGCGTGAGATTACGTTCAGAGCGCAGAGATCGGGAACGTGTCTCGAGAAAAAAAGGTGGTAAGAGAGATGTTTTAGAAAACACAGTATCAAGATACTTGTTTATAGGCTTTTATAGCATGTAATTTGAACGCAGACTTTTTGAGAAAATGTAAAATTAAAATAATTCAACTCTCTGTTTACGGCCGCAAGCCTTGGCTCGAGTACCGCGGGGGGCGCCCTTGCCGCCGATGACGTCGTATCTTACAACCACGTAGTGTCCATGGTTGAATGTATCAATCTGTTGGCAAATGCAGTATAATAAAAGTACTACAGGTGGTATGCGGGCGAAGCCGCAAGTGGGCCGCTAATTATTATTAAAATTACGATTAGACACTGCAGATCAATTAATAAATAAAAATAAATCAAAATTAAATATATTTATTTTCCTGACAAAGAGCGGCGTAAAGATCCACAACATGACACGCGAAGTCTCGAATTCGGGCGGCAAGTGTAGAAAAGAATGAATCTTAACACTTTTACAGATACTTAACAATTTAACAAGTCCGAACCTGTCGAGACATGAATTTAATATGAAATTGTATGTAGTAAGCTGATAGGATCCGTCATGTAAAGATTATAGGATAATGACATTCGTTGAATAGAGAAAAAATATATTTTGCAAAGACTGAAAATTCGTTATAAAAAGGTTTTGAACAAATGTATTCGTAATGTAAAGATATATTTTATATTAGCTCTTACACGTTTTAGGCGTTTTAGGGGATTACGAAAAATACGTTACATCAAGTATTATGTCGTTATATTGAGGGTCGTTACATTAAAATTTCACTATTATTGCTGTATATTATCTACATGTTTTTTCCCCTACGAGATACAGCTTGACAGCTTCATTCAGTATCTCACATGACTCAGGTGAGAAAACCAAATGTATAAAAAAATAAATAAAGAAAAAAGTGATTGTCTGTAAAGTCGCTTTACGGTCGACAATAAGGATGATTTCACACTTAAATAGTTTTTTGTATATACTTAATATGATTAAAATCATTATTTAACAGGTGAACAGCTGGAATAAACATTAATTTTAAGATTGACCTTCTATTATATAATATTTTACTTTAAAATATAAGGCAAACCGCGCATTTCATCGTCGATTCTCAGTCAAACGGAATCGGAATCAAATATTTCAAATGATGGCACCTTTGCTTGCGGCAATGTTTTCCAGGCAACCATATGTTTTAGTGATGAGAAAAAAATAAGCTTTAATTTGATATATAATTAACTGAAAAAATCACATTAGTGCAAATATTAACATTAAGTGACCTGTTTAAATCAGACAACCCTGGGCTTGCGGCAGACTGAGAGCTGACAACCATTATTTTTCTAATTCCTTATGCGATTTTCTTTCAAATGATGTGCGATTCACGTAAAAAACATATAAGTGCAAATTTTCTCCAGAAACGAATTACGAAAAACATTAATTAAAGGTGATTCCTTTAGGCAGCTCTGGTGTAATCTAATCTACTATCATGTATCATTCTCAAATATAAGTTTCATTAGAATTACTGATCCCTTCAGATTTAAGCAATGGGATCTCGACCTATAAGCAGCCACATAGTGCTTCCAATTTCTCAATAATAGATAGAGATTTGTGGAGCATTATATAATCTTTGTTAACCCGGTTTTTTTTGCGGAATCCGAATTTATGTGGGAAAAACTACGTTTGCAACGTACGCGCAATTACTGAGTACCTAGACAGATGTGAAATAACAAAAAAAAATTCTATCAAATACTACAATTTTTGCAAGCAAAATCAAATCAATATTTAGAATGACTGAAATTACGATTTATTTAATGCATAACAGTATAGATAACCAAACTAAATTATCCTTAATCCATTAAGATCATCTAAATTATCATTAATCCATTTTTAGGTTTCTGTGCCTCGAAAAGAAAAAACGGAACCCTTATAGGATCACTTAGTAGTCCGTCTGTCAAGACCATTTTACTTGAGATCACGTTGAGATTGTTGATACAATCTAAAATTAATATCAGATATTCAGGTTTATAGTTCCTTGGATCACAAAAATTAAGCTTCTTATACAACGCAGTCAAAAGATATGAGGATCTATTTATCGTTTTTGCTTGAAAATCACCGCTTAATCCAAAGAGATATATAATATATATATATATATATATATATATAGTACATATATATATATATATATATATATATATATATATATATATATATATATATATATATAATATGGTTTATATCAGGGTTGGGTTATTGGAATAAATTAACTAAATTTGTTTCTCTGTAAATTAGAGATTATATTTTAATCAATATTATTATAAACATAATTACAATATGTACAAACATTTTAGCAAAAGCAAGTTACCTGTAAATTAGAGAAACGACAATTACAGTTAATTATTCGTCTCTCTCTTTTATCTTTGATCTTTATCCGCTCTGCTTTAGTTTATAACAATTAACTACATAGACGACATCCTAATACACTCACCGACATTTAAAGAACATTTAGATCACATTGAAAAAGTATTGGATGCAATAAAGAAAGAAGGATTTAGATTAAAGTTTAAGTAAAGTTCAGTTAGATACTTAGGGCATATAATAGGAGAAAATACAGTCACACCATTGAAGGATAACATAATATCAATAAAGAATTTTCCGACTCCTACCACACAAAAGCAAATCAGACAATTTCTGGGGAAAATCAACTTTTACCATGAATATATAGAGAAGAGCTCGATATTATTAGATCCACTACATAAACTACTAAGAAAAAATGTAAAATTCATATGGACAGAAGAGTGCGAAGAATCCTTCAGAAAGATAAAAGAAAAGCTATGTGCCCAACCAGTGCTAGAGATATTCGACAAAGATCTTCCAATCAAGATATATACAGATGCATCACTTGAAGGTATAGGCGCAATATTAAAACAAATACAAGAGGATGGAAAAGAAAAACCGGTGGCCTACTTCTCAAAGAAACTTAATGAAACACAAAAAAGAAAGAAGGCGATATATCTTGAATGTTTAGCAATAAAAGAGGCCATAAAGTACTGGCAACACTGGTTGATAGGAAGATACTTCGAAGTACACTCTGATCACAAACCACTAGAAAATATGAACATAAGAGCACGAACAGATGAAGAATTAGGAGATCTAACCTACTACTTATCTCAATATGATTTCAAAGTTATATACGTCCCAGGTAAAGATAATACAGAGGCGGACTGTTTAAGCAGAAACCCCGTACTAGAATCAAATATAGAAGAAGAAGAAGAGGACTTATTGAAAACAGTAAACCTTATTGAAATAGATGAAATAAAATTAGACCAGATAAATAACGTATCATTAATAAACAAAACAGAAAGGTTAATAAAGAGAAACGGACTATACTATAAAAAAGTAAAAAGAAGAGAAAAAATAATATTATCTGAAAAATTCAGCATTGATCTGATTAAGAGAACGCACAAGGAGTGGTGCCACACAGGGGTAACACAAACAAGAATGAAGATAAGCCCATACTACACCGCTAAAAATTTGACGGAGAACATAAAAAAAGTATGCAAAGAGTGTGAAATATGTCTTAAGAATAAATCAAGGGGACAACATAGATTCGGTTCAATGTCACAACTAGGACCAGCGACTAGAGCTTTCGAAATTATGTCTATAGATACAATTGGAGGATTTGGAAGCACTAGATCGACAAAAAAATATATACATTTACTGGTTGATCATTTCACGAGATATGCATTCATTTCAACGTCAAAAACACAAAACGCCAATGATTTTATAAAATTAGTCCAAGCTGTGTTAGAAATAAAAAAAATTGGAATAATCTTGACAGATCAATACCCGGGTTTAAATTCGAGGGAATTTAAAGATTATTTAAAGGAACAAAAAGTGCAATTAATTTTCACTGCAATAAATTCACCATTCTCCAATGGCCTAAACGAAAGACTGAATCAGACATTAATAAATAAAATAAGATGTAGAATAAATGAAGAAGAAAAGAAAAGAGCGTGGACCTCGATAGCGAGAGAATGTGTGAATAAGTATAACAGACTAGAACATACAATCACAGGATTTACACCAGAATATCTATTACATGGCACGGACACCAGTAACATACCAGAAGAGTTGAAGAGTAGGAAAAACGGAGAAGACTGGATAAGAGATAAAAAGTTAGCACTGGAAAGAACACTGAGATCACATAACTACAATAAGAGTATATTTGACAAGAATAGAAGACACCATGAATTCAATGTGGGAGATAGAGTATTCATAGAAAACGTGAACAAACTCAATAGGAAAAAACTAGAAGAACTAAGGATTGGACCATTCGCAATAGAAAAAAAAATTTTAGACTCAATTTATAAAATAAAAACTGGAAGAAGAAATCAAGACACAACCCTATTTCACGTAACAAAACTACTTCCGATGATAGAAAATGAGAATGATTAGGAAAAATACACAACTATTATATTTTTTTATTTTTCCTAATCATTCTCATTTTCTATCATCGGAAGTAGTTTTGTTACGTGAAATAGGGTTGTGTCTTGATTTCTTCTTCCAGTTTTTATTTTATAAATTGAGTCTAAAATTTTTTTTTCTATTGCGAATGGTCCAATCCTTAGTTCTTCTAGTTTTTTCCTATTGAGTTTGTTCACGTTTTCTATGAATACTCTATCTCCCACATTGAATTCATGGTGTCTTCTATTCTTGTCAAATATACTCTTATTGTAGTTATGTGATCTCAGTGTTCTTTCCAGTGCTAACTTTTTATCTCTTATCCAGTCTTCTCCGTTTTTCCTACTCTTCAACTCTTCTGGTATGTTACTGGTGTCCGTGCCATGTAATAGATATTCTGGTGTAAATCCTGTGATTGTATGTTCTAGTCTGTTATACTTATTCACACATTCTCTCGCTATCGAGGTCCACGCTCTTTTCTTTTCTTCTTCATTTATTCTACATCTTATTTTATTTATTAATGTCTGATTCAGTCTTTCGTTTAGGCCATTGGAGAATGGTGAATTTATTGCAGTGAAAATTAATTGCACTTTTTCTTCCTTTAAATAATCTTTAAATTCCCTCGAATTTAAACCCGGGTATTGATCTGTCAAGATTATTCCAATTTTTTTTATTTCTAACACAGCTTGGACTAATTTTATAAAATCATTGGCGTTTTGTGTTTTTGACGTTGAAATGAATGCATATCTCGTGAAATGATCAACCAGTAAATGTATATATTTTTTTGTCGATCTAGTGCTTCCAAATCCTCCAATTGTATCTATAGACATAATTTCGAAAGCTCTAGTCGCTGGTCCTAGTTGTGACATTGAACCGAATCTATGTTGTCCCCTTGATTTATTCTTAAGACATATTTCACACTCTTTGCATACTTTTTTTATGTTCTCCGTCAAATTTTTAGCGGTGTAGTATGGGCTTATCTTCATTCTTGTTTGTGTTACCCCTGTGTGGCACCACTCCTTGTGCGTTCTCTTAATCAGATCAATGCTGAATTTTTCAGATAATATTATTTTTTCTCTTCTTTTTACTTTTTTATAGTATAGTCCGTTTCTCTTTATTAACCTTTCTGTTTTGTTTATTAATGATACGTTATTTATCTGGTCTAATTTTATTTCATCTATTTCAATAAGGTTTACTGTTTTCAATAAGTCCTCTTCTTCTTCTTCTATATTTGATTCTAGTACGGGGTTTCTGCTTAAACAGTCCGCCTCTGTATTATCTTTACCTGGGACGTATATAACTTTGAAATCATATTGAGATAAGTAGTAGGTTAGATCTCCTAATTCTTCATCTGTTCGTGCTCTTATGTTCATATTTTCTAGTGGTTTGTGATCAGAGTGTACTTCGAAGTATCTTCCTATCAACCAGTGTTGCCAGTACTTTATGGCCTCTTTTATTGCTAAACATTCAAGATATATCGCCTTCTTTCTTTTTTGTGTTTCATTAAGTTTCTTTGAGAAGTAGGCCACCGGTTTTTCTTTTCCATCCTCTTGTATTTGTTTTAATATTGCGCCTATACCTTCAAGTGATGCATCTGTATATATCTTGATTGGAAGATCTTTGTCGAATATCTCTAGCACTGGTTGGGCACATAGCTTTTCTTTTATCTTTCTGAAGGATTCTTCGCACTCTTCTGTCCATATGAATTTTACATTTTTTCTTAGTAGTTTATGTAGTGGATCTAATAATATCGAGCTCTTCTCTATATATTCATGGTAAAAGTTGATTTTCCCCAGAAATTGTCTGATTTGCTTTTGTGTGGTAGGAGTCGGAAAATTCTTTATTGATATTATGTTATCCTTCAATGGTGTGACTGTATTTTCTCCTATTATATGCCCTAAGTATCTAACTGAACTTGCTGCAAACGTACATTTTTTAAACTTTAATCTAAATCCTTCTTTCTTTATTGCATCCAATACTTTTTCAATGTGATCTAAATGTTCTTTAAATGTCGGTGAGTGTATTAGGATGTCGTCTATGTAGTTCACTGAAAATTCCATTAGCCCATGTTTTCTCAATATGTTACTCAGAATTCGTTGAAATATAGCCGGAGCTGTTTTCAAGCCAAAAGGTAGACATGTCCACTGAAAGTGTCCATCTTGCGTCACAAATCCTGTTTTTCTTCTATCCTCAATCCTTAGTGGTATTGACCAAAAAGCTGAGTTTATGTCCAGTGTCGTGAAGTATTTGCAATTTCTGGCTCTTATTATTATGTCATCGATTAAAGGAAATGGTTGTGCTTGAGGGACAATGTTTTTATTTAAATCTCTAAAGTCTATGCACATACGTGTTTTTCCTTCATTTTTCTTGTATGCTAGCGTTACAGGTGCAGCAAAAGGGCTGTAAGATTCTTCGATCATGTTTTTCTCTAGTAATTTGGCTATTTGTTTTTCTATCTCTTCCTTATCCTTTATATTACATCTGTACGGTCTTTTACTACAGTATTTCTCTACTATTAAATCAATTCTAGCTTCGTACTCATTCACAGTTCCGACATCATATTTGTCTTTTGCAAACACTGATTTGTTGTTATCTATTAATCTTTCTATCTTAACCTTTTTGTCTTTATCTAAATGTTCTATCTTTATTCTGAATTCGTCTGTTTCCACATGTTCATTAAAATTAACTGAACAATTCATCGTTTTACTTTTTATTTCTCTTAGTATTATCTTTGGTTCTTCTATCTTTTCGTCTACTTTCTGTGAAATTTCTAAGTTTTCATTCAACCTCAATTTGAATATGGGAATTAAATCCAATCCTATAATGAAATCTTCGAAATCCTCTCTCTCCACTATGTATACCTCCACTTCTTTTTCTATATTAAATATTTTTATTCTTATTCTTATCAATCCATTTGTATGATTCACACCATTGACCGATTTTAGAAATATTCTGTTTACGTCTTCTTTATTCTCTTTTATCTTTATCCATTTCGAGTTTATCAAGGAGACTTGAGAACCTGGATCATATGTTCCCATTATCTCTATCTGATTCTCAACTATCATCTTAAGTTTGATCAATGGTGTGGCTATTAGTTTTTTTTCTCTATATTTAAATCTACTTCTACTACCGAATTGTTTCCTATAGCTTTAGGTTTTTCTTTTTTTCCTAGTTTAAACCAACATTTCTCTTCCGGGTGGTATCTTATACCTTTATTCATTTCCTCGCATGTCTTGCATGGTTTTTTTTCTTCACTTCCAAATTTATGTTCTGATTTACCTTATTTTTTAAATATCTTCTTTTTATCTGTTATTCCCTCGAGCCTTTGTAATTCACTCACTAAATCTCTAGTGTCTTTCATTTTCTCCCTGTCAATTTTCTCTCTGATAAATCCTGGCAAACCAAATGCAATCCTGCCTATCATTGTATCGGCGTCCATGTTCTTATTTACTTCTAATAAGAGTTGTTCTTTTTTTATTGCATATTGTACTAGTGAGCCTTCTTTATACCTGAAATAATGAGCGTATGTTCTGCTACTCCATTCTTTATTTGCGAAGGTATCAATTAATTCCTGTTTCCAACCATGCCAATCATTTTCATGCTCTCCTTTTAATACTGTAGAAGTGTACCAGTCTTGGCAAGTTCCATCTAGAAATATTCTTAATAATTCGATTTTGGTTTTATCTTTTTCTATTTGAAATTTCTCACACTCCTTCTCAAACGTGTCTATCCATTGTGTCACATTAGATGTTTTATAATTAAATTTTCCTAATACAAATTTATCTATAATGTGTTTCAAATTTCTTTCTTCTTCTTTTTTCTCTGATTTTTCCACTAATTTCTTCAATATCTCTGCTAAATCTGTGTGTTCTTTAATATTCCCTTGTATTATTTCTTTTAAATATCTTCCTTTGAATTAAATATTTCCTTCCTCATCCGTATACACCTTCGCTAAATCTTTTGTCATCGTTATCCATACCTTCAACTCCTCGTGCCTCCTTCCTAATGATTCTCTTACCTTTTTGAAATTTTCCATACTTATTATTTGCTCATGGAAGTCTGCATAGATGAGTTCCTCTGGCATAGCATATTGTTCTCCTTGTTCTGTAGTGATTGAGGTTATAGCTATTACTGTAATCCTACTATCCTTTGCTGAAGCCACAGCTTTGAATGTAAATCTCAATTTCATTTTGCGACGAAAATTGTCGTTTTATAATATGGTTTATATCAGGGTTGGGTTATTGGAATAAATTAACTAAATTTGTTTCTCTGTAAATTAGAGATTATATTTTAATCAATATTATTATAAACATAATTACAATATGTACAAACATTTTAGCAAAAGCAAGTTACCTGTAAATTAGAGAAACGACAATTACAGTTAATTATTCGTCTCTCTCTTTTATCTTTGATCTTTATCCGCTCTGCTTTAGTTTATAACAATTAATTATTCTTTTCTTACTTTGCTTTTGTCTTAGCACGTATTCACTGTTTTATATCTTTTACGTGGCTGTCGATTAATTTAATCACATTTGACAAGTGTCATAAAAGCGCTCTATATTTAAAGAGAGTATATTCTCTTTACATATATTATATATGTACTTCCCGAAGATCTACTTTAATATAGTTTTGGCGTGAAGCTTATCTCCACCTAAAGTGGGTATGGGCAGGAAGAATCTACCTACTAATAAATATTTTTTTGTATATAGTTGCTCAATAGCCGTCTAATTAAAATAATTATTATTCTTTTAATATCAAATGTTTGACATGTACTGAATAAAACAGGATAAGGGTAAAGTAACAAGACATTATTCAACTTGACATTTATTTACATTTATATCAACAAAACGGGTGTTGTATAAAACAGTTCTTTTATTAATTTTACACCAATTGTATACCCACTAAATAAATACGGTGCCTCAAAATAGTGTAAAAATAAATTTTGCGTCTGTATGTATGTATGTATGTAGGTACCGTGACATCACTATTTAAGCTGTGGCATTTATACTGTGACATTTAATTTAAATTATAGTTTAGATTCTAAGGTGGCGGCGATGTGATATAAATAATTATCCATTTTTTTTTGAGTGGAATAGATAATAAATAATAGAACATTTCCTATAAAATTTGAACGTATTTTGTAAAATATAAAAAAATATAATCTTTTTTCTTATTATTCACCATACTTTAGTATAAATCAAAGCAATAAACAAAAGTTGAACTTTATTATGTTATTTTTCAAATAATAATTGGAATATTTGTATTCACATCGTCGCACGGCAGTAAAAAGTAAATAAACGGCGTTTCTCATACCAGTTGTAAGCTCATCAAATTTTTCATTTCACATTTAATACAACCCAAACTAGAAGCTTTCTAGCAATCAATATTGTAATCTAGCCAAAAAAACATTACACGCCTCCTTTTTTACAATAACATTAATATTATTTCGTAAATACATATCTGGTCTTATTTGTAAAATAAATTATTTCCTGAGTTTTTTTGATATAGTTTTATATTATCATTAAAGTATATATTATATTATATTGTTTAATTGTACAATATAAAACCAGTTATGTATTGAAAGAATTCAATTATATACAGCAGACAGCAATTACATTTTCAAAATACATTTCTTTGGAATTACGGTAGAGTTGACCTTAGTTTAAGTCGTTTCACATGGCGAATAAGAATCGTTAAAATCAATTTTCACATTTATTATATAGATAATAATATAAATTTCCGAAACAAAACAATTGAACGTTACTATGAGAAACAACGTATACTAAAGTTTTTGACTCAATGACATTTCTGTAGTTCATTATAGAAATTTAAATTTATTTGTTCATTTGTTTTATTTTATATATAATTTACAACAATGAGGTCTCATATCCAAATTACCTAGAAATTATATGTAGGTAAAAAATCCTCTTATTATTATACATTTACTTTTTTTTAGATCACACCTATTAACAGACTATTCAGTGGTCGTGTCTAGGATTACATTAGCGGGTAACAACAATAATTTAAAGAAAACATTGATATAATTATTTTTGTTCATTCTATTTTGAACTGAATGTATTCAAATTTAAAAATGTAATACAAAGAAAAAACATATCAAATACACAAATAAATCTTTTCTATTTGTAATATATCTAAAACTTTATTCATTTTTTGTTCCAAATTAGAATTGTGATTGTAAAGTACACATATAATGAAATACGAATTCTACCAAAATTATTGATAATGGATCCCCATTTATTTACTTTACAGTTGATACTTATGACAAAAAAAAAAGAAAAAATCAATTTTATGGCGATGTCGATGTTTTACATAATAGAATGTATTTTAATAACATGTGTTCAGTCAAGGCAGAACAGAGTCTTTGACAGACATCGACATGAAAAAAATCCAAAACTAAAATATAATAACGCTCAAATATTTTCAATTTAAATTAAAACTCAACTTGATTTAAAATAGGGATGTAAATAAATACATCGATAATTCTTTATGATGTTACAAGCAAACGAAAATTGACGTATTGTCGCTGATTTTTTAACAAACACATTGGCACAGAACGTAAATATTTGGGTAATATTATATTTTTTTAAGAAATATTTTTTAATTAAGTAAATTACACAAAGACGTCCCCGATTGAGCGATTTTTTAAATAATCACATTAAAATAGTGTAAAGGAATAAAATATATTAAGTAATACTTAATCAATAAAAATAGAAGTGACAGCTTAGTAGTATGCGCAATATAAGGTAAATAATTTTTTTTATCAATTTTATCTAAACATAGAAATAGTAAATATGAAAAAGTGAAACAAACAATAAATCTATTGAATAATTTAAGAACTAGAATAGAAAAACAAAGCAATTTGCATGTAAATTATGAAAGTCGAACTTACACAAGAACTTAGACTATGTTTAAATACTTAATTCTAAAAGAAAATTGACTAACAGGTCAAAGTTTTGATGTTAACAAACACAATAATGGTTAAGAAATGTTTTTTAAATAAAATATTAACTTAACATTCATTCAAGTTTATTGTTACAAAAAATCGTATACACTGACAAATCTTATACAAAAACATGAACGGTTTAATGTATTTTTAAAATTTAAAATGTAGAATAATTTTGTTTTATTATCTTTATATTATTAAATAATAATAATATATTTTCATATTTTTGAATAAGATGCCTTATAAGTGTCTTTGGGTTGTTTTTAGGATAATAAAAAAATATTTTTTCTGCATATTATATGAGGATGAAGGGACACATATTCATATTTTATAGAACACAAAATATATTAAGTACTCTATTGACAACATGTAATTAATAAATACACTGATCGCGTTTGAGATCATCATATTAATCTAACATTTCTTATATTTTTAAACAGGACTGTAAAAACTGTAGACAAAAGCACTTTTTTTTTATTACACATAGAGTAAAAAAAACATATTCACAAAGAACATAACAGTAAATAAATACTTAAGTATTTTATTTTGGTACGAGTTGGTAAACTTTTTTTAAATTATGACACTGAAGTTAACATAAAAAAAACGTATTCGTTGACAGCTCTTTGGTGCGTAATTCGCATCAGTTCTAAAAACTTAAACTTAAATTGACTAAAACTTATAATTTAAGAAAAAAAAATAATAAAATTAGGTTTATATTTTTGTTATTATTAATTATAATAATAATAATAAATGTATGTAATAAAGAAAATTTGGGGAATACTTTGGAAACGATAAATCCTTTGACACAAACCTTAATTTTATACTTATTAAATAACAACTGTGCACATGGGCACTAAACGGAACGCATCACCAACGTTCAGTCAAAGTGCTCCGAATAACCACAAAAACCGTTCAAACATTACAACCTCAAAATTGCAATACTATTTCCAAATATTTCAATTTCACTAGGAACAAGTTCTGGAATATTCTAGTACGGTCTCGATAGTTCCTTAGAACGTTTCAATTGAACTTTGAGTCTCTTTGTGCCTATTTGGAAGCCGTTCATCGCTTGAATGGCGGCCTGGGCGGAGGCCGCGTTGTCGTATGAGACGAAGCCGAAACACTTTGACAGGTTTGTCTGTTTGTCTATAAACACTTTGGCGGATATCACGTGACCGAAAGGTAGGAACGTGGACGCTAAGTCAGTGTCAGTAAATTCCTGCGGTAAATGATATATGAAGAGGTTCCCGCCCTCGGGTCCTGCAATGGAACGATAGGAAACTGTAAATAAAGATAAGTTTACGGGTAATACATGTTCATATGGTTACATAATAAAAAAATACACAAGTAATTAATGTATTCAATTTAAATAAGCATTTTAATAAGTGTGTTGTTGACAAAATCAAATATATTCCAATTATTACTAGCTATGCTATGCTAGAAAATAAATAAAAGTTGTTGATATAAAATTCTTAACGTAAATTTTCGTTACCAAAAGAATTAATTAATTAACAAGATCTTGATGTTTCTCGATTTTGACATTTTTTTAAATTTTTGGCAACCAGACGTCTAGGACACTTTGTAGTGGTCTGTAGTACCAATTATTAATATATTAAACAACTTCCTCCTATTCCAAGATCGATAAGTGTTACAGACAAACACTACGAATTGAAATGCTTACTTTAAAAAATAAATTAACACATAATTTAAATCATCCATCACCACACATAACTAGGGCGTTCTGTCCACTTAAATCTTTACTTCTATACTACTTTTACAAAGTTTAAATGTTTGCTTGGTTGAATGAGTTAATCTCAGGAACTAATTTAATTAATCGTTTTTAAGAAAACCACTGAACCTGCGGTTACTCGCACTGGCTACTTGGTTAGGTGTTCTAAGTATACAATTTTTAAATCGGTAAAAATTGTATATTTAGAACACCTAACTAAGTAGTCAGAGAAGCCTATAGTTCAGATTCAACCACAAAGATAAAGCTGGAGATAAATACGATTTAATAATAAAAAAACAAGAATATTCACCTTCGACCTGCTTGCCGGCGGCGGCGGCGGCCGCGGAGCCCAGCACGGAGCCCAGCGGCGCCGCCGCGTACGCCGACCCGAACTGCGCCGCGTACGCAGAGCTCAGCGGCTCCGCTGTCGACCCTGCAACGGTCGTATGTGTATGTAGTACTCCATTATTCGTTGGTGGTTGGTGTTCATTAAAAACATTTATACATGTTTGCATATGTTAAAGAAAAATGAATTAATTATATAAATATGATTATTGTATTAATTTTTAATTAAAAATAATGATTTATTTTAGAGACATTTCATATGTAAAATTTTATTATTTACAAAAAAAAGACGTAAAATTAAAATAATTACAAAAAAACTAAAATAAAAAATGCAATTAAGTGTACTAACTTTAAAAACATCTATAATCTAATAATATTGTAATACTACTCAAATTTTGCTATTAATACTTAGAAAATTTCAGTAAGACATTACAAGCTTCTAAAAGTGTTAAAGATAAACCTTCTATAAACATAAGCCGTCGTGGCGCAGTAGCATAAGCGAATAACTGTAAACTGGGGATTGGATTCCCACTCGGGGAAATGAATTATTTATATTTAATATTTCCGTTGCCTTGAAAAAACTAGGTAAAACGCGGTGATTAGTTCCGTCACCAACACACAATGTTTTCACAATAGGAAAGTGCGTGGAGAACAGAGTGTCTTAACACTAACTAACAAAACTAACATTCCCTTTACTTGCTTTTTTTAGGGTGAAGCTAAAAAACACCAAATTTATAAAAATTAACTTGAAAGAATGAAAGAAATTATGTTATTATTATAGATAAATTATTAAAAATATTACTTTAAAAATCAAATAAATCATGTAATCAATGTAACTATATATACAAAAACGTGTGTATGAGTACTTACATTAAAAATAACTAGTTAGTAATACAAAGACAACAGGTATATTAAAAACACCAATGTCAAAACAATACCTAATCTAAGAAATCCTTAGTAATATGTAAAATAAAATTACCACGTGACATACAATAAAAATACGATTATTATTTTATTAATGATCGCAATTCATGCAAAACAGTCATGTTAATCAACAAAATTTTATGTCGCAATTATTTAGACTGTGTTAGGCTGTATAAGTTTTTATCTATGCCACAAATTTTTGACGCTTTAATTAAAATATAAACTTACTATTTATGGCCGTGAGGAGAGGTTTTACCAGTTAAATTATTGCGACAGTTTAACTATTTTATGTTAAGTTGTACACGATAATGGCAAAACAAAAAATGTTACCTAGAAACAATTTAATCTCAATGACAATCAAATTTAGCACTTTACTAATTAATTCAATATGATTACATATCTATAAAAATAATAATAATATTTTTTGAGAATTGTAAAAAAATTGTTCATTTCGTTTAATATGGTAATCACGAGGTTTTTGGCCAAATATGTTAAAGAATAAATAAACAGTTTTCCACACGTGCTACCGTTTAATTTGGAATAAAAATGGCCGCTCGTTTAACCAAACTGATACGTAACCATAGTTGAATACACAAATAAAATGTGAAAACAAGCGAAACCTCTGTTGAAACAATATTCGGTTTAAATTTTGCTATCAGTACCTACGTAGTTGCGGCAAATAAAAATTGTTTCAAGTAAAAAATATTACAGTTAAAAAATATAAAACAAAAAAAAAACAACATGGCGTCCTTGCCAATTCAGAATTGGAAGCCTAGTCACGCAAAAGCAATTGTATATCGGTTTACGATGCAGATTAAAAATGCACAGAAATCAAACCAAGCGATTTCTAGAATCATGAAATAAATAAAGTAGACTGTAGGTAATATTTTTTTTAGAAATATTTCAGTAAGTAGATAAATAATAAATAATAACAAGAATAAATCTTTGCTAAGTAGTTCGTATACATATTTATTATTCATAAACCATAAAGAATGAATTTTAAAAACTTTATCACGTCTACTATATTTACTTGCAGTAATCCGCGATACCAACATATATTCATTCCATAATAGCTCGATTTGTGCCTTTACCTGTGATGTTAGTCTTCCCGAGAAGACCTGAAGAAAAAGTTTCATCAGTTAATACACATTTTTTATCTGTCAACGTTAAAAAGTAGTATCTGAAAGAGGAAAATTTTGCGAAACAAAAAATTAATTTTATTATGTTTTTTTTTCATATTCAAATTGAAATTGTGAATGTTTTTGCAAGCTCTTTAGAGTTGTTGTATCAACATAAAGATAAAACCGATTCGTCAAGAAGTAAAAGTATTCTTAATTCATACTAACACGTATCCGCTTATATAAAATTTCTTGGTTGACAAAGATTGTCTTTCTAGAAATTGTTAATAATAATAAGAATGTTATTTGAAAATATTTTTTAGATTTTTTCTTTATTTTTTATTTATTTATATTTTATATATCTATATATTTATAAAGATTTGAACAGGTATGATAACTAGATAAAAATTTGCTTAAGGATGATTGTTTTGAAGGGACTTTAGTAATTTTCAGTAGGGACGGAGCAAAAATGCCAATTAGGAGTTGCTACATTCAAATTTATATTTATATTACGTAATTAGGTGATTTCTCAATTTATAACTTTTCTTTTCCATTTTAATTATCCTTGGCTATTGTTTTCGATGTATAATAATTTGGAACTTCTTTCTTGTGGCTTATTAGTAAATGATTATAATATAGGAATATTTTTACATTTTTTTTTATATTTGCGCGTATTTCAAATTATCAAGGCCCCTGAGGGTATCTGAGGCTAGTCATTTCTAAAATTTTGTAACACAATACGCCAAAAAGATGCCACGAGGAAATGTCTTTTGCTCTTATATCGAAGTTTTCATGAAAAAGCCTCGGGGCTTTACGCCTTTTTGCTTTTTTCTTATTCTGATCTGCTTATTAAAAGATTTTTTTAATAAATATTCAGTATTTTATCAATTTCTTTTATATATTGTGTAATATTTGAAAAATTAATAAATTAAATAATCTCTACTATTTTAACTAAGCTCAGTGAAGACCCTTCACAGAGTTTTATTTATTTACTATAATATTCTTTCATTGCAATAAACCTCTTATACCCATGTAAGAGTTCTTAACGTTGCTCCATTTCTATGAAAAACTAGTATTCACGATACAACTTACTATGAAATATTATGAAAGTTAAGTCTACTAGCTGTCGTGTATGTATTTTCACATGGAATTGTCACATAAATCTAATATTGCTTTTATGAAAATTACAGCAGTACTTTGCAGCAGGAGAGGTACCATACAAAAAATGTAAATGTTTTAAATAGTTATTAAATGATTATTATAATCAACAAATAAGACAAGTTATATCATATCAAAGTTTTACATTATTTCGTTGAAAATTACATAAATTTCTACTAAGCTGCTATTAATCTAACTTAATCCCCCACTTCTCCTACTTTCCTAAATCCCATAATCCCGCCTCATTTAAAAAAAACTAACTTAGGTGCAGTAGGTGAAGATGCCGCCGCATCAATTTGATCAGATTGACTTACCACCAGTTTTATAATTTTTTGCTATCATTATCCACCGTTCTCTCCGATCCCCCCAGTCCCTGGTTTTTGCTACTTCCCACATTTACCCCCAATACTTTTCCCCGAAAATACTTACATAATTGAGGCGCAGTGGGCTGAGGTGCCGCTGGAGCAATTTGGGCCGCTTGACTGACCACCGGTTGTGTAATGGCGGCCAGAGCAGCCAGGTTTTGGACACTCACTGGCGCCAACAAGCCCTGGAGTTGTTCCGTCCCTCCCACTAAGTTAGCCGCACCCCCGCTCAATCCTGCGCCATTGAAAGCGATATCTTGGTAGTTAACACCTAATGTCGGGGGTGGAAATAAAAAAAATGTTTGGAGTTAAATAAAAACAGGATAGGTTAGGGTTATACAGAACAGATAACTAAATAATTGAATTTGTCAATCGTAAATTATAATAAAACAAAAAACAAGGTATACAAGATAGGTATAGTCCGTCTAAACTCTTATTGATAATCGGAGGTACTCGCGTAAAATTGCGCAGAATACCTATGCGCGGAAAACGTTCGATCAGTGTTACCCTGTTATGTTGTTTTACCCCACGCTTGGCAAATCATAATTAAAATATCTGATCATCTTTATGTTGTAATATACAAAACGAAAATTTTAAAAATTAAATTTAATATTTTAATTTTTTTTTTAAATATTAAATTTAATTTTTAAAATTTTAGAGGCCGTCGTGGCCCAGGGGCACAAGGGTGTGACTGTAACGCGACGGTTGTGGGTTCGATCCCCACTCGAGGAAATTAAATATTTACTTAAATTTATATTTCCATTTCTTCGCTCTGGTGTCAAGGCTAAGCGCGGCGTTGAGTTCTGCCACTCAACACGCAATGCCTCCAGAATTCGGCAGAAAGTGGGGAACGGAGTGTCTTAACACTAGGTTCCCTCTGCCTACCCTGCTGTGTGCGGGATATAGCGTGAAGCTAATTTAATTAAATTATTTTTTTTTAATTTTTTTTTTATATTAATATATTCTAATGTAATAATTGTTGCAAAAATTTTATGAGGATATCTTAATATTGAAAAAAAAATCAGCAGTTCCATACATCGTTGTCGAGAATATAATCGAGACTAGCCTGAAAAGTATTTTTTTAAGTAATGAACGGGAGTCATTTCAAACTAAACTTCTGCTTATATAACTAATAAAACATGATATTTATGTATATACTATATACACCTATGTACAACATAAATATTGAGTATGCGTAATACACAGTACTATACAATATGGATAAAGAATTATTTGGCAATATTTAAACTAGTTAAAGATTATATTTAAAAAAATATTGGGTAAATTATTAAAATCTGTTTTGAGGTACAAAAAATTAAAGTCTGGTATCTCTTTGCCAATAGTGTTACGCGGTGCATTAGTGTGACCGCTACGTCCTTACAGAAAATTCGTACCCACACATCTTTATAAGTACAATCGAGCTCACACGCCAAAATTTTATAATATATTAAGAAATATTAGCCTATTTTTTAGCCTATTTTGAAACATCTTTATCATTATAATAATTACAATTCAGTACTTTATTAAAATTTTAAATTTGCTTATCCATAACTTGATCTTGCATGTTACTTAATCTAACACACTAATTATTATAATATCACTAGATAAATATGCTTTACTGCGCTATTTTGTATATATGACGCTATCATATAATAATATATTAATATTTCATAGTATTGAACTAACAGCGTTGCGCTTGACTGTACCGTAGTGTTGTGACCGCCCCGCCACACGCCGCACCGATTCCCCGCGAGCCCTAGCGGGGAATCGGTGCGGCGCGAGAGGGCGTCTATGTGCAGATATCAAAATACGCGTTCTGCGCAATTCTACCGCGCGTGCTTCCCATACGCAATACCGGTTATGTCGGACTATAACTATAGGATTTATTGAATAAATATATATGCTCCGTCCCATTTTCTGTTGAATTCTGGAGACATTGCGTGTTGAGGGGCGGAACTCAATGTTGCGAATTGCCTCGACACCAGAGCGAAGAAATAAATTTAAATAAATATTCCACACCACAAAAAGTCGCGTTTATAGTTACACACTTGTGCCCTGGGCCACGACTGGCCTCAGATATGGGGACGGAGAAAATGGGGATGGAGTGTCTTAGCTCTAAGTTCTCACTGCCTACGCTCCTGTGTGCGGGATACAGCGTGAACCTATCTATATATCTATTAATTTTCTATGGTAAAAAATATTAGTAGGTAACATAATAACAACATCGTTTAAACTTTGTACTTTATATTGTAAGATTTTTGGGCAATACATTTAACAAAAAACGCGTTTATTACTTTGCATGTACACGCTTAAAATCCTTCTTTCATCTTTATTATCTATGTTAAGCGAGAGGAATATAATATTCTTTATTGTACTAAAATACATAATAGACAGAGAGAGATATAGTGAAAATATAGAGAGAGATATAGGGAAAATGCAGAGATAAAATACACAATTAAGAAACAAGTTATATATGAAATGTGAATTGACACGCGAGTTGTATTCGAACCCACAACTTTCTCGGCTAGAGCACTTCACAAAAAAAAAAATCTGTAACACTATTGAAAAAAAAAAAACTATTATTAAAATCTTAGCACATACATACATACATATATACGTACATACATTTCGATTCGAATGAAAAAAAATCGATTTCGATACATACATTAGAAGGGCGGCCATCTTTAAAAAAAATAACTAACAATGGTGCTCAAATAAGTAGACGATTAAGCGGCCCGACTCTAACTGAATGCATAATTAGTCCTAATCGTAACTGTTTCCAATTACGCTGTGTGCGTAAATTGCCTCAATTGTTTTTCAACAGTCGAAATTGGAACTCTTGTCTGAGGAGTGAAAATTAAAAATTCCTTTCTATTACTCACCATAGAGCTGAGGGGATTTTTTTTATGTTACAATCGATAATAGTACGCTAGGATAGATTTTTTTATTCTGTGATACTAATTAAAATAAAAAAAAATGGAATGAATTGAAATCAGTAAAGTTATTAGTAATTTAAAAGCGAATTAAACTTACACAAAAGTTCAAATGAAACTTAAACATACCTTGCAACAGCGTAGAACCTTGTCCTTGCAACAATTGCTGCTGTAACCCAACAGCCTGCAATTGTTGCAGTAATTGCAATTGCGTGGCGGGTGACAACGCCGCTTCGGACGCTAGATACGCGGTCGGCGTAACCGGCGTGGTTAAGCCCCACAAGCTAGCCTGCATAGCTTGCAACTTCTTCTGTTCCTTCTCTTTTTGGGTATCGGCGAATTTGACTACGAGTGGTGCTGAACAGCCTTCCATTGTCTGGCTGTGGTGTAGTGACTGAAACGGCGATGGTATTTGTATTATTTCACTTTTCATAATATTGTTAACTTTGTGATAAAAAGTTATAAAATGCGCACAGGCACAAGTGTATAAATGCGATAACCATGGGTTCGATTCCCACTAGAAGAAATGAAATATTTAATATTTTCATTTTCTCGTTCTGGTAAAGAAATAAAGCGCGGCGTTGAGAACGCCAAACATAAAAACTTTTGAACCAATTTTGATAAAAATTACGTTCCCTAAATTGATATTCATCCTACATTTAAATCAAAAATGAACATCTCTATATGATTTTGTTTACGAGAAATTAAGTATAAATTTAGTTATCCAATAATAAACAAATGCTTCAAAATTACTTGGGAATCAATAGTTTTTTTAAGTATTTAGTATTTCGAAATTGAGCCTGATATTTGAATGTATAAGTAAATAACCATAGCGTTCAACCCAACCTGATTAATGAACCAACTTTTAATGATATAATACTGAAATGAAAAAAGTGAACTAGCATTGCAGAAAAAATATATAGAAAATGTATCTCTATAAAAATATTTTTATTAACTAGGTTAAAACTAAAACGAAATCGTGGCAAAAACAAGGTTTTTTATTAAGCGTGCTTTATTACTCGTTGCGTGCTACATGAGTATTATATAGAGTCGTATAGTTTATACAATTATTGTAATGTACATTGGCTTCCAGAAATTAACTTAATTAATTTATATTATTTTATAAGGAATTAACGTTAGAAATATGTTAATTAATAAGAGAAACATATTTATATTATATATTTTTATTTTATTTTAATATTTTAAACTATATGTGATGCGTAACACGATACGTCATATGCTGTAAAAATAAAGCAATTTCTCTGGATAAAGTGTAAAGCAGTCACTTTCGTTCGATCGTGTACTTTTCCAAAATGGGCAGAAATTTGGGAATTGTCTTTAGTTTGCTTTCCATGCTGTCATATATTACTTATACATTACGTTCGAAGAAGTTGTGGCCACCCTGAAAGTATGTTTTGCGTAAAACTGTTACGTATGTTGTGTATTGTTGTCGGAACTTTTGCGTATTGTTCACTCGATAAATCACACCAAATGTTAAAAAAAATCAAATCAAATCAAATCCACCCTACATCTGCATCTACACTTCATTCTAACTTTGGGGTGGCCACGACTCGTTGATTGTACTGCACAAACTTACCTTTATAGCAGCGATAGCCGCCTGTTTGGAGACGAAGGTGACGAAAGCACATCCCTTGCTCTGTCCCTGCGCGTCTCTTAACACCGTGCATTCTTCTATAGCGCCGTGGCCCGAGAACAGCGTCCGTACGTCGTTCTCAGAAAGCTTCTTGTTCAGCATGCCAACGAATAACTTGCGTTCTGTGGACAAAAACATAGTAATATGCTTAGAATTTGCTATATAATATTTATGTCATTGTATATTCTTTTTTATCCGTAGCGGGGTAGCCAGAGAAAAAGGAGAGCCAAATGCCACGGCAAGATAAAGTGTTTGTTTACAATTTGTGGATTTTTTAAGGGTTAAAGACTCTTCTAGAAAGAGCTACTAGAGTTGTGTCTTATTTGGGAACAGCCATACAAAAATGGATAGCAGTAAAAAAATAAAATTTAAAAGTATACTTTGTACTGGTGATCGTACTTTAACACTTGCCGAAGTGTATATTAGCATCGGTCCCAGTCAATGTTTGTACCGTCTCGTTTATTTTACACGCCCCCGGGACGTCGTTATGGGAGTAGTTCAATGTACATAAATTAGTTTATTCACTAAGATCCGAATAACGTGATAGCTGACTAGCTTTCATGAATAAACTAACAAACGACAAATTCGACGTTGACCCAAACTTTACTGTACCTTAATTTGAAAAGGGTGGCTCTCATATTTAAAAAAAGGCAAGTCGTGGCGCTGGGGCACAAAGTGTGACTGCAAAACTGCTGCTGACTGTGTGACGAAATATTTACTTAAATTTATATTTCTATTTTTTCGTTCTGGTGTTGAGGTTAAGCGCGGCGTTGAGTTCTGTCACTCATCACGCAATGCATCCAGAATTCGGCAGAAAGTGGGGAATGGAGTGTCTTAACATTAGGTTCCCTCTGCCTACCCTGCTGTGTGCGGGATACAGCGTGAAGCTGATTCAAGATTTATTCATATTTAAAATAAAATTCTAGGTTCCAAAGTTTATCTCGCAAACAATTTTGTTCTTCAACAGGCAAGGAATTAATACGGAAGTTGCAAAGTACATAAGTAAGCGACTTCCAAAGCAGATCCTATGAGGTAATTTAGCAAAAGTTGTAATTACCTCCCACCAGTAATTAGTCTTTGCGGATTTTCGTACGACTCACGATTCAACGTGCAACTTATCCAACTTAACTATACCACGTTAACCATTTCATGTTCAAAGACGTTTAGCGTACGAACTGAAAAGCGGAAAACATACCCAATTCCGCAAACGCGATAAATTTAATATAAATAAAAAATTTAGTAGGAAAAAGATCCAATTTGAAAAATGCACGTATCGTCCCAAAGGGTTCCAAATAAAATTCCATATGAGATTTTAAAATTCCTTACGCAATAACACTCGTATTACCCGGAAAATCTCGTAAAATTACAAGCGTCGCTATCAAAAGTCACGGTCGGTGAGCACGGGGGCTGCGCTGCAAGCGATGTAGGTACACTTCAATTCCTTTTTCTTATATTAAATAATAAATCCTAGACGACACATGTCCCGCGTGTAAAACACGTCGTACCTCATGCCCGTGGTTATTTACAGCTGGATGCGATATTACAATTTAAACGTACAGCTTTTCTTTGTTATGGATATCAATCCTTTTTGTCCTTTGTTCTGTTGTTGTGCAAAGCTTATTTAGGAAGGTTGTAGTAGTTAATACATACAATATTAAATTGGTTCAAATAAAAAAAATATAATAATATTATTTTAGTTGAGTTCAACATAAGTATCCGTGGAAGAAGACCAAAGAAAATAACTAAACTTAAGATATAGAGAAGTATTTTAACAGTAATTTTATTTTTTTTAAATAAATTGATAAACAAAAATTCGATATGGCTATATTTCGCAAAAAATCACAAAGCCTAATGTGATTAAAAAGAAAACAAGCGCAAGTCAAGCTCGCCCACCGAGGGTTCCGCAAAATAAATAAAATATATATTGAAATATGCACATCAAGCCCTTTCATCTGATACCTCACTTGAACTAAATTTTTAATTTTGCCCCCTTTTAAGGCTATTATTTTTTAGGATTTAACCAAAATATATGTTTTCTGATTTTTCCCGCAAACTTTGGCAGATATCATTTATCACTAGGCCTATTACCTATAGATATAGACAAATTCTAGGTCAAACGGAAGTGCCCTATTACTTTTCATTAACTTTATAGTGTTGTAATACGTTTTAATATATCTTTTTTTTCAGTAAATGAAAAAATCTGTGTCAAGGAAATCAAGGGACCGCAGATCTGAGTTTATGGTTTGAATTTCGACTCGATGTCTCCAAGCATTTTTCTCTTGACAGACAGACGAACGCACGGACAAAAACCTGATCTTATGAGAGTTCCTTTTTCCTTAAAAAGTACGGGAACCCTAAAAACAAATAATAAAAAGAGAAAGCTCTTAAAACACACACAAAAATAAAAATGCTATAATAGCACCTTTCAAATTACAACTCATTCCAATATCAAAGATACGTACGTAAAGCATTACAAAACAAAAAGACAGACGCAGTGACATATTGAAAATGTGAAAGACCCATTTGTCCTTTGCACTTTTGCACACTCACACGTGATATATATGACAGTATAAAACGCTTCAACAGTTTTCCATTTCAATCCGTCAAAGATTCATATCGGATGATCTCACGTAGTTCAATATCATTTCGTGTTGCATTTACATTATTATTGCAGGAGTGCATTGTCGCGTATGCATTGTAGGTGGAAAAATTCAAAATATAGACAAGCTTAGATGTATAGAGATGGAAAAATCCTTTTTGCCCATTACGACACATCGAGATTTTTCATTAATTATTTATGAATGTAGAGCAGTGGTTCCCAATGTTTTCTTGATCAGGGATATATAGAATTCTTGTTAGCAGGGACCACTTTGTAGGTATAATAAAAATTAATTAATAATTAAATAAAAAAAATAATTTCAAAGTCAAAAGTAAAAAAAATTATAAACTTTTCTTATGATGGGGTATGTGAATTATTAAGTAAATATTAAAAATTAATGAATTTTCGAAGAATATTAAATTTAAATGTCAAAATATTTTATGTTTTACTTAGGAAACAACTTAACTGTAGGCTGACTTTGCTCAAACACCAAAATTTTAAATCATTCGCGGACCATTTTTTTGCTGCTGCGTACTACTACTGGTCCACGGACCACTAGTTGGGAACCGATGATATAGAGTATAGTTTGGTAAATTATTAAAATTAGATTATTTAAAGAGATAATATACAATGTTTAATAAGACCCCTGTACGAATTACAAATAACCCCAAAACAAGCAAAACATAAACAGAACTCTATACGGAACATTACAAATTATAAAATTTTAAAAAAATATTTACTTTGTCATGATACAAACATTAGAAAAACTTTAACCGCCTTTATTCGCGTGTGATCTTTATTCTACGGCGGTAAATTGGAAAGGCACGAAATGAGTTTGCTACAAATATTTCATGCCCTCAAAATCAGCGCACGGAAGGAGATTAGCATTAAAATGGCGGCTGAAAACGGCCCGAGATCTCGCGGAAAGCAGGTCAAGCGTGAGTTCCAATCCCGTAAAAAACAACCCAAATCGCATGCCCGCCGCAGAATAAATACTAAATATTGTATTCATTTTAAGCCAGCAGCAAAATATATTCCATATTGCACGAAATACATAAGTGAAGGTGAGGGCCATTGTTGCACAGTGGGAGCGTGTTTGCAAAGGCTGTGGGTTTGATTCCGACCCGGGGGAACGAATTATTTTCATTTCTCCGCTCTATTAAGACAAAGGAAGTGAAGAACAGAATGTCTCAACACTAGGTCCTCTTTGCCCATCCTGCTATGTAGAATAAAGGGTGAGGCCAAAAAATAAATAAATAACAGAAAAATATTTCCATGATGTGTTTAACCACCTTCAAAATGCGCCCTATCAGATACATTCAATTAAGATCCGTCTTCCCGTCACGCATTTAATAAAGCTGGCGACAAATGCACGTTTGCAATTTTGTCTTGGTGTAACATAAAGGAATACTAGTAAATCGAACATTTCTTTTAAATTCTTACTACAAAACAAATAGGATCACCGATATGTACTTGAAAAATATTATTATTTTCAACTTTACGCAGTATTCCGCAGGGTAGGCAGAGGGAGCCTAGTGTTAAGATACTCCGTTGATATTAGGGCACTTCCGTTCTCCACTCTCTGCAGACTGCTCTTCGCTCTGGTGTCGAGGCAAAGCGCGGCATTGAGTTCCGCCGCTCAATTCGCAATGCATTAAGAATTCGGCGGAAAGTGAGGAACGGAAGTGTCTTAATAGGAAACGGAGGGTCTTAACACTAGGTTCCAAAATGAGCTCATATATTACACGCCACAGACAGTGCCGAAGTCACTATTTCTAGATTCTCTCCAGCTATCGCTTGTGATATTATGTAAAATATACATTAAGACAAAAAAAAAACACAATAACACAACATCTACATTAATAAATAATGGAAAGTTATAAATTTAGCAACAATGTTAAACGTGAAATCATCCCAAAACGCGTACGTACGGGCGGTGGTTTCGTTTGAGGTGCCCACGTCTAAGAATTCACTTAAGCGACCTATTTTATTCAAGCTCTTTCGACCGCAAACTAAAACACGGCACGAGGCCTATTTAAAGTAGGTACGAGAGGCCTTTCCACCGAACCTGTCCGCTCCTATTCAAAGGACTGCCAAATGCTGAGAATATTTTAGTACTTAGTACCACCGAATGTTAGTGGAATATCAGAAAAATAAATATTTTGAAAATTTTAAGCTGTCATTTATGAAACAAAACTTTTTTTTTAGAACATATATTAAAAATTGAACGTAGGAGATTTTGATCTCATGTCTCTTGGAAACCGTCAAAGAACTTAAACCACTATGCCATATCAAGCTAAGTTTAGCAACATATTTATGTCTGATATGATTGTTACATCTAATTAATTTAGTAACGTGCGCTTGGCTAGCATCCAAGAGGCGCGGGTTCAAATCCCGTTTCCTCAATTTATTATACATTCTCTTTAGAGTAGAAGCACAAAGATTTTTTAGACATGCTTCTAATAGATACAATGGTTGTGGCAGTAACTTTTTTTTGCCAAGTTCACTGATATGCGAGGGGTCTGCTCCAATGGCGATGTGCCAACGTGACATTTGGCGACGATGGATTTTTGATAGCCGCCACAGCACCGTGGTATTGGCAAAATCGAATACATATTTTCAAAGTATGAAAACGATACTCTTTATACTACAATCATTTAAATATTATATGTACATATATTATAATAATATTACATTTAAGTCTACACGTACATTTTCGACGTTTTCCTAAGTTGTTGTTAACAACAATTTTGTTTGTTTCCATTCATTAATTTCTCCTGACAAAAAATAGAAAGACTGAAAACGTATATACAGTATATTATAATGTCAAGCAATCTATATGAGAAGTAAAAATTAATATATGAAATTTTATAAGATCTTTGATTTTCGCGATTATTACACATTTTAAACGAAATAATTCAACGAGTCAAGGGTCTAACCGTGATCAGGGCCTTTTGCAGGGTTCGAAAGATCGAGTTTCCGAAAATATTTAGAGGATAAATATGTATGGAATTAATATCTGTTGAATGTCACGCAGGATAGCTGTCAGTTAATGTAATAATTTAATTGTACCATTGACATTGAAAAGAGCAACTGTTGATTTTCTTGTCGGCTCTTCTCAGCAAAACTGCCTTCCGAAACGGTGGTAGCTTTTGTTTATATGTTCATTCGACGATTCAAAAGTGCTTATTAGTTTATTTGTAATATATAAAGAATATTATGAATTTGAATTTGTAATTTAAAATTAAATATACGCGACTAATCCTTATAAAAAGCCTACATTAAAATATTAATTAAAATTTAAACTTATTCCACAGACAACTAAAGCCCATAAAATCCTACCTAATTCCCTAGAGCTCCCCAATTGGCGTGTTCAAAACAAGTCCACTTCCGTCGAGTAATACTTACCTATAGCAATAAACGTTGTTGTAATTGTGTGCCTAACAAATAATACTTTAAAATGGTAATGCCTTAAATACCCCATCGGGAGCACTTATTAAACAATTTACATACCTTCCGACTGGCTCTAATGACATTTTCAATTAGTAGGACGACCGGGCGACGTGACGTGACGCTTTACTATGTATATACATGTACGTACACGCGTTAAACATATTTTAGCATAGTCTTTTATAACATAGGCAATAATGACTTCCAATTGCACTATTGAGAAATGAAATCTAGAATTTATATTTAGATCTAGGTTGTTTTTAAGACAAACCAACTACTGAACAAGCAGGAACAACTTTGAGAGGGACGGAGTACACTTTAATACTTAATATGTGACTGTTCATCTGAAAAAGTACAACTTTCGGGATATGGAGTTTTTGATAGTTCCTGAAACTAGGTAAAATTACTTATCTATAGAAAAAAGCAGCAGATCTATAAGCACAGCCATTATTTTTTTATAATTTTTTTGAATCGTAATCTGTCTATATGTACAAGTTGAGAAAAAATCATTTTTCGACCAACTTACAAAATTACGAATGTCTCGGAAACTAAAACTTTTTTTGACGCAACAGTAGATAATATAGTAAAAATATAAACATTTTTTTTATATAATCTTTAAATAAAAATGACATATTCAATTACTGATCATAATGTTCATAAAATGTTTTATTACGTACATATGTAAGTACTTATGTGCGTTTTATTACATACGTCCAATGTTAGTGGTCAATAGCTAACCGCTATTAATTTTATGCTTTATTTAAGTACTTCAGGTAAGGTCGCAGTTGCTCATCGTTAGTTCAACTTCCTATTAATATTTAAATGGCTTTGATGGATTATTGGTTTTTTTTATTCTAAGTACAGTCGGTTCTGGATAAGTAATTTTGCAGAGTTAAATATTTATATTTATAGTTAGTGTACAATTAGTGTGTATATTTTCGTGAATTTATTCTTTCAAACAGAAATTGTTAATAAATATTAAACTTTTTGGCTATTTATACATATATGTATTTATACATATATGTATATAGACATCTATCTATAATATAAATTTGCCAACTGGTTTCTGAACCAACTAAAATCATATTGTCAAAACTGTGCCACGGCCATCATATAGGATATTCTTCCTTTTTATGTAAATTTCATAATTATGTACAATATTCTTTTCAGTACAAAATGTAACAAGGACGAATCTCTGACGTGACAGTTATTATACTAACTAGTACTCTAAAATGGCTGTCTTTTAACTTATTGTTAAATTAAATGTTACATGGCTCCCATTCATAGTGTAAAGTGGTATAAGAAAAATAACAAAAAAAAGGATTGTAGATTGTAGAACAAAATATGCGTTATATAAAAGTATCAAAATAAGAAGACGTTATATGTTTTACGCACGTTGTACAAAAAAAGGTTAGATTAAATGAAGCGGTATTTGAACCTTTGCCTTATGGGATAGCACCGTGATATTTATGAAAAACCCCTAGTATATTAAATATGTTTATATAAATTTAAAAAATAATATTAGGTAATTTACTTTCTATAATAACTTATTTTAGGTAATTTTGATTAAAAGATAAGTATGCACAGACGATCATATCGTGCTTAGGGATGAATACAGAGCTCTCACAGTCCGCGTCTAGGCTGGGCTTTACATTCGTGTGAATGTTCGTATGTTTCACTTGTTTGACTTAAACTTGTAAAGAAGAGGCAGCTCCTTACAGCCGACCTACTATACCTTTTGTTGTCTGATGACAATGTCACGTATTTAATTCTTGATATTTTATTTTTGTGTACCATTTATTAAAAGTGAAAGACAAAGTTGGCACTAACGCTGTACAACGGTGGAAAAACGCGTGTGACCAAGCATTTACTGCATTTAAAAGAAAAAGAAAATCATGGACACAAAGCTGTTCTTGATGATATAAGGGAAAGATTCTTTATTATCTAACGACACATCAGACGACTATATAAATTATATAGAAGAATTGTTTTTTTTAGTATAGATTTTTTTTATTGATTTCTAAAAAATAATAAACTATATTTTAAAAGTTTTTTTCTCAGCTTAACCCTCGCGATCTGTATTTAGAGCTATTCATATAACGTAAAATCACTAGCAGACAACAGCCTATACGTATACCCGTAGTTATGACAATTGTTCTAACAATACGTTTAAGGGTAGTCTTTGAACAAACCTCGGGGGTTAGATTGTAATTTTCTATGTCAAGCTATCTTAGGGTAGATCAACCCAAATGAATTTATTAAAAGGGTTCGAATAAGTACGCAAAGTGCAAAAGAAATGTAGTATTTCGCATGTTTGGCACTTTTTTTACGGAGAGAAGATAACTTGATTAGTGTCAAGTCACTCCGTGCTCTACTTTCTACACATTTAGATATAATATATACGAGTATATATGGCTAGTCGTGGCGCAGGGGCGCAAAGTGTGACTTTAAACGCGATTGGTTGTGAGTTCGATTAGATTTAAATAAATATTTCAGTTCCTCGAGTGGGGATTCGAGGAAATAAAATATTTATTTAAATTTATTTTTCCATTTCTTCGCTCTGGTGTCGAGGCAAAGCATTCGCCTTTTTAATTCGACGGAAAGTGGAAGGAAAACGGGGAGTCTGGACACTAGGTTCTCTCTGCGGACTCATGTATTATGTTATTATATAGACAAAATTAAAAATTATAAATTAAATCTTTAAATTTAGTCGTTAAAATTTTCAACTTTTTTAGCAAAAATGAAGGTAAAAGGCAAAAAAGAAGTCAATTCATAACTTACGCCACATGACTTTGGAATGCTAAATATATAATATAACAGTATGTACTATATACAAATGTACTTATATATAAAAATGGCCTTCCCATTAAGAAAAGAAACGTTACCGTCTAAATTACCGTGATGCTTAATAATGGCGTCTCTTTATTTAAATAGTAACAATGTATTTACGTAAATAAGAGTACGAATAAATTAGCCGATTTGTGTAAATTGTGTAAATTCTTTGGAATGTGATATATTGTGTGATTATATCCTTGTGCCCCTTGTGTGACTGTAAAACCGACTGGTTGTGGGTTCGATTCTCAGTCGTGGAGATGAAATATTTACTTAAAATTTATATTTTCATTTCTTCGCTCTGGTGTCGAGGCAAAGCGCAGCGTTGAGTTATGCCACTCAACACGCAATGCTCCCAGAAGTCGGCAGAAAGTGGGGAACGGAGTGTTTAACACTAGGCTCTCTCTGCCTACCCTGCTGTCAGTGGTGTGCGGGATGCAGCGTGAATCAATAATTTTCAGGCCATCTAAGCAATTAAATCCAATTGGAAACATTTTTATCAATAGGAATTGAAGTAATACACTTTATAATTCTAATTCGTACATATTTTACCTTAACAGTGACATTTTACTTTACGCTGGTGCTATATCAGATGGTATTCTTTAAAAAATTTTTGCGGGCTTATTATTTTTTCAGCTTTGACCCGTAACATATGAATGAGGACCGAACTCACGTCTCATTACAGTAAAATTTTAAATATAGTGTAGCACTTCTTTCAATTTTTTATGTCTAATCTATTGATGCGGTCTATTATGACATACACTTGATACCTGTTCACTCTCGATTTGAAGATATACTCTGCCCCCCTTGTTTTTATTTTTGACGTTTGACAGATAGGGATAAAAAATATAGGAAACTATTACATAAACTTCAAATATTTTATCCTTTATCAATTAATCTATATTTTCATTGAATATTCATGTGCAACGCTACCCGCCCTTAGATACAATCGGCATTGTCATTGTCAAATAGATACTATCTGTCAATCTGTCAAATCACAGATTATAGTAGATATGTACATGTACACACGTACATACATAGACATATGTACATACTAGTATGTACATACACACACAAGAGACATGTCGTGTATTACAATCATGTCGCATTGAGTCAAAGTGACTTTACTTGTCATATTATACTAGAATTTAATATTGTATTTATGAGACGAGAGAGAGATGAGAGCTTCACGACTTGGTTTAAGTTTCAAATCAAATCAAACATTAAAAAAATATGGTGAAAATTTATATATAAGGGCTTCTATTATATAAGGGGCATCTGTCATAGAACCCAAAATAATAATTTTAAAAATAATTAAAACCCACAAAACACTCTCGGAAACAGCTTAATCAACTTAAATGCAGTTTTTATTAATGCACTTTGGCAAAATTTCCCTTAACATTTAGTGAATATTTTAAGCCGTGTTTGGATCGCTAGCAACATATATTTAAATATAAAAATACATAAAATGTGAGGCACACACATTAAGCAACCAAGACGATATGATATTTCACAGGGAAGTGAGAGCGTAGTCATGTTCATTTCTGATGTGCCTTCAACTCGAAGTGACTTTCCTTGTAGACAATGTATCATTAAATCGGATTTACGCGATGATCGTCAAGATGGTGTTGTTACTTAGGATGTATTTGTAATGTGAAAATTAGAAATTTGAGTACTTGATTATCTATATTTTGTTTGTTGTTATACTAATAAAATCAAATTAAATCAGCTTCACGCTGTATCCTACACACGGCAGGGTAGGCAGAGGGAACCTAGTGTTAAGACACTCCGTTCCCCACGTTCCGTCAAATACTGGAGGCATTGCGTGTTGAGTGGCGGAACTCAGCGCCGCGCTTTGCCTCGACACCAGAGCGAAGAAACGAAAATATAAATGTAAATAAATATTTCATTTCCTCGAGTGGGAATCGAACCCACAACCAGTCGATTTTACAGTCACACTTTGTGCCCTTGCGCCACGAATGTCCTAATAATATAATATATCGTTATATTATCAACTAGCGGCCCGCCCACGGCTTCGCCCGCTTAAAATACATGATTATTGATTTAATAAGCAGAATTGATTGACAACTCTAATGATTTCTAATATGATTTTTTTATTACTTTAATCTGTAATATTCTAATATGTTTTTTTTACAACATTATCGTAACTTCTATAAGAATTTTTGTTTATTTCGAACTAAAAAATACGACCAATGTTGATATTTGATATTCATAAAATATACATAAAGCTAATTATTTATTATATGTATATATTGTTGTAACATAACGTTATTTTTACCTATGTTATGTTTTTTAAAGCTCTGTTAAATGTGCTGATGTCACTTAATAATTTAATGTACTGCTTCAGAAACAGCCTTAAATATAAAATTATTGATTTGGGTTATGATTTATAATATTATTTGTAAAATAACTGTAATGTTTGCATATTAACTCCTGTACAGTTTTTAAATTAGTTACACATATTATTAGCTACATGTACAATTGGTACACGTAGGTATTACAGAGTACACGTAGAAAGGATGTTTTTAGGCATTTTTATATAGATTTATTTCAAACGAACGAACGAATCAAAAGATCTATTTATTTTTTTCTGTATCTCTTTGAAGATCAAATCGTTCTTGATTTCAACTTAACTGTTATGATTTATGAAGGTAATCTCCACTAACAATTCAATTTTGTTTACTTTATTGTATAAAATATTGTATAATAGTGCTTCAAAAATATATATTTTTATCAACAGTCATATAATCAAGACGTTTCGAATGTCATTCTTTAGCCAGGAATCTTACCAGTGTGATTGCTATATTGCTATTGCGAACGTTAGTTCGCAGGCAAACTAATGCCTTGAGTTCATTTAAATGACGATAACTTTTTTTTTAATGAACCGATTTTGATGAACTAAACTTTAGTATTTAAGTTGAGTTAAAACAAAGCAATTGGTGAAATTTTCAAGTAAATCGGCTCAGTACTTTCAGAGAAAAATGCGGACAAAAATATGTCGACAGACAGACAGACAGACAAGAAATTACAAAAAAAATCTTTTTGCTTTCTATTATTCTTTTTAAGTGTCCCTCTATCCATTTCAGTCAAAATTACTAAATGTACAGACAAAATATTTTTACTGTCTTATTATATATAGAGATAACATCGTTATATTACGACACAACACAAGTCATAATTAAATCAATACTAAAAACGAACAATTAAAAATCATAATCACATATTAATATTCAAGACGTCACTAAGCGTATACAATAACGATCACCAACTGGGCTGTATGGAGCAGCTCGAGGTCGCACTAAACAGCGCCTCATGGCTAAGTCTAAGGTGCTAACTGCTAACGTCGTGTGACACAGTTGCATACAATTAGCATTACAATATAAATCATAAGTACATATGTTATTCATATGAAGATGTATGTAGGTTCGTGATACAAAATATGCTCGTATGGCTAGATAGCTTTACACGGCCTCGATTTGTACCAGATTATAATATTTGTACAGATTGTTTACAGTTAATGCTACACGAGAATGTTAAAATATATTTTTGTGTTGTAATATTTTATAGTATTATTACTAACTGAAAAAAAATCAGCTTCACGCTGTATCCCGCACATAGCATGGTAGGCAGAGGAAACCTAGCGTTAAGACACTCCGTTCCCCACTTTCTGCTGAATTCTGGCGGCATTGCGTGTTGAGTGGCAGAACTCAACGCCGCGCTTAGCCTCGACTCCAGAGCGAAGAAATGTAAATATAAATTTAAATAAATATTTCATATCCTCGAGTGGGGATCGAACCCACAACCAGTCGATTTTACAATCACACTACGTGCCGCTGCGCCACGACTGGCCTCACAGGCTGAAAATAATATATATTTCATTACTATAGCCAAGTTGAGGACAATGAGTAAGTGCTGCTAATATTTCATTCATCATCAGTTCATTGTTGCCATTTACAGACAGATATAAATATTTTTAGCTTCACTATACGCCAGGTACAGATCCCGCGTATAACAGGGCAAGCAATGAAAGCTTAATGCCAAGATACTCCAATTTTCTTTTTGATCGTATACGGAATTTTCATTATAGATTTCATCATCTGGAACTGGGAATCGAATCCACAACCATCGCAATTATAGTCAGACGTTTTTCCATCATCACGAAGTCCTTCATATACTCGTATATTCTTTCTTAAATAATTATGAAGAAATGTTTAAAGTAAAAACAAAAAAAAAAATTGGCATTCATAAGACAACGTACCAACGTAGGTTTTGTTTGGACAAATATCACGTGTGCAAATAGAAGAAAAGCGTATGGAATACTTATATGAGGAAGTAACTATTTAGTTACACTCGTTTTTACACGCTAACGCCTACTACATATTAGAGGTACTTTGGTAGACCTATTGTAGGTGTAAATATTACAAAACTCTGTACAGAACTCTCTAATTAATCTGGTTTCTTTATGAGGTCGGTAGTAGTTTGAGGTCGTCGTGCCGCAATTAGATAGACTTTGAGTATAAGCTCGATGATTGGGAGTTGAAATTTTTGTCTTGGGGAATGCTTATGTTTACTTCGACGCTGTGATGAAAGTGAAATATAGGTAAATGAGTATATACAAATACTCGCGGCTTTAAGAAAATTCATGAACGTAGTATTTATCAAAATCGGTTTTACTGGTTTGTGTTGAAAGAAAGGAATGGACATAAATGAAATTATCTTTGCCTATTTTGTAGTAAAGTACAACGTTCACAAGAATGTGAAATATGTTAACGGTAATAAGAAAATATTTTGACGGTATATACGTAATGTTGACTAATACGTCTATATCCAAATGCCCAAAAACAGACCTTGATTTTCATACATCATTATTCTTTTTTTACTTCGCTTTCTTTAGCTGCACGTTGTATCCCGAATTCTGGAGGTATTGCATTTTGAGTGGCCGAATTTAACGCCGTATTTTGCCTCGTTACCAGAGCGAGGAAATGAAAATGCTAAATATTTAATTTTGCTCATTCGGAATCAAACCCACAATCTGTCGCATTACAGACGCACACTTGTATCTCTACGACTGGCCTCTATCAAATACATCATAATTAAATACCTAACCACACGAACTTTAAAGCTAAAATACATTATTTGCATTCATAATTCACTCAATTTATATTGACAAAGGTATAAGCGTAGCAAAGTTCCCCGAGCTCCTTGAAGAAACGCGACGGGGCTGTACCTATTAAAGTCTATAATCCTCGAGCCGGAAGACGACGCTGACGCTGTACCGGTGCGCGAACTAATTACACCCTTATTAAGTAGTTACAAAATTGTCAAAACAAATTAAAACAGCGAGCCGACGCTGCTGTGGTGGGTTGTGTAACTCGCAGTTCGTTTAATTTGTTACCCAGATGAGCTCAAATTTAACCAGGTAATAAAGAGTTATACAAAAAATATAGAGGTATTATTTTTTTTTTACAACATAAAACAGCTTCACGCATTTTCACGGGAAGCAGGATAGGCAAAAAGAACATATCGTTAAGACACTTTGTTCCCCAATTTTAAACAATTTTTTGAAACCTTGCGTGTCGAGTGGCGAAACTCAACGCTGCGCTTTGTCTATCAGTGGAAGTAAAAATAATTTAAATACAATCATTCCTGCAAGTGTGGATCGAACTCATAACCATTTCGTTTATAGTCATACGCTGTCCCATTGTGCCACGACGGGCTCTATAATTAAAATACAAGCTCAACTAAGTTAAATTTTCACTTTAAATATTTGGCCGTGAATTTTATAGTTTTTATATCACATTTAGCAGTAGAGTTAGGTACAAAAAGAATATTATTCACTTTTGTTAATTAAACGCGGCGTTGAGTTATGCCACTCTTAAATTGGGCGGAAAGTGGGAAACAAGGTGTTTCAACACTTGATTTCCTCTGCCTAAGATTGGGTATATTCCCAATTTCCAACTATAAAATAATAATAAATATGCGGGATACAGCGTGAATCAAAAAAGGTACTACTATAGTTATGATTGATAGGTATACGATTGTATGCTTATATGAAATGTGGCCATTTTATATACATTTTCTCATGAAGATTGTAATAAAATGACATTATCACTATTCATTCCATTAAAACTACTGTGATAGTTCAAGTTAACTGCCGCTCTAGAAAATGAAAGACTGGTATCAGCGTTAAGCGGACGGGGACGTCGAACAAAATCATTTCCGCCGACGCCGCTCGAACGAGAGAACGAACGTTGAAGCGTTTGCCATTTCAAATTTTTGTGTTTTTTTTAATGAAATGTCTGTTGAATTTTTTTAAATGGTTAATAAAAAAAATAAGTTTCACATTGTATCCTGTACACAGCAGGCTAGGCAAAGGGAACCTAGTGTTAAGACACTCCGTTCCTCACCTTCTGCCGAATTTTTCGAGGCATTGCGTGTTGAGTGGAGAAACTCAATGACGGGTTTTTGCATTGGTGCCAAAGCATAGAAGTGAAAATATTAGTAAATAATAATTCATTTCCTCAAATGACGATCGAGCCCATAACCGTCGCGTTCCAGTCACACCCCTGTGCCCATGGGCCACGACGGCCCCGATTACATTTTTTAAAGCTTTTTATTTTAAACACATAATAACTTCTCTTTATCGTATACTTACCAGTAATATTTGTTAAATTGGAAAAACAAATTTTACACATTATTACAAAGTTATTTTTTTTCCGGTATATCAATATTTCAGTACTAATATTAAATTTAAATTTTATTGCAGTAGAAATAAAAAAATCGAGGCCAGTCGTGGCGCAGCGGCAGGTGTGACTGTAAAATCGACTGGTTTTGGGTTCGATCCCCACTCGAGGAGATGAAATATTTATTGAAATTTATATTTCCATTTATTCACTCTGGTTTAGAGGATAAGCGCGGCGTTGAGTTCTGCCACTCAATGCCTCCAGAATTCAGCAGGAAGTGGGGAACGGAGTGTCTAAGCACTAGGTTCCCTCTGCCTACCCTGCTGTGAGCGGGATACAGCGTGAAGCTGATTATTAAAGAAATAAAAAAAAGAGATACATGAATTTATGTTTTACACAATACACGTCAAAACAAATCTAAACACAATAAACAATTTGAACCCGCGATCCTTGTCGACGAACTTCCATTTATTTTACTTAATATAATGTTTATATATTTTTTTTAATTATCATTTTTAAACTAGCACTCTCCACTTAGGAAAGGAAAATACTTTTTTTTTAGAAAAAAACATTAAAAATTTGAGCGTAGCGGGATTTGAACCCACGTCTCTTGGAAACTGTTAAAAACATATATAATATGTATGAACCATGAGTATAACATGTCTTATAATATTATACAACAACTTGCAAGGTTGATTAACAGAATTTAACAAATTCTTTATTTCAATTGCAACGCGTGTTGGCGCGCCGCCAGTTCTTAGTAGTATTAAATTCTTAAATCTTGGTGCATCCCGCGAGGGACCGCAGGTAACTTTTGTGCAAACAATGTAAAATTTTCATCTTCAAAATGCAAGCTTATGTTTATAGTTAAAAAAAAGGATATATTTTTGTTATTTTTAAGATAGCTAGAAACCATTTGTCGATGAATGATTTCGTCTCAAATATTAATTACAAATTTTGTGTAAGTAGATTAAATAATAATTTTGAAAATATCTAAAGACCTTTTGAAATTGTCTTACGATTTAACTTTATTATTGCCGTTTTGCTTTTATAATAAATTGTCTGTTATTATCTAAAAGAATCTCAAATGTGTTTTGCGTGTTATTATCATCTTAAACCATATAAAATAAAATAAATCATCGGAAATTTAACACAAAATTACTTGAAAGACATATCACTGTCAACTCAAAATGTTATTTTACATTCATTTTAAATATATATATAAAAAAAAACAAATTCCAAATACGTTACATCAAAATATCCAAATAGCTCCTAGACGAAAAATGGTCAAAAAAATAAAACAAGGTCGTCGCCGCCGTTTCAATGCAAAAGGGCATATCAAAAAAGCACACAGTATTAGGCACTAGTTGAACAGAACAGTAAACACGACGTATACCAACCGGCTATGTACATATTCCACAATCGGATTTCGGGCCGCACTGTACCGTTGCGGCATCGAAAAAATTCCCAACAAATTGGACGAGGTATATCCGAGGTAGCTTTTTGAAATTACCACTCAAACACTGTGCCGTTGGCTTTGTTTTGTAGGACCACACTATTGCATGTGAATCTGGAGGATACTCTACTCTGTTATGGAGGACTGCTTGAACTTTGAAACTTTCATTTCCAATTTTTTTTTTGTTTTCAATGAAAATTGAGTCTAAAAAATTTGATTCGACTTTAAAACTATACTTCTATGCAAAATTTCATCTTCTTTTTCATCAATATTAAAAAATAATAACTGAGTGCCGCCAACATGGGTATTTTATTTTATTATTTTTGTAGCTTTCGTATTTTCGAATAGCACGTTTTGATTTATATTTCTTTTCATATATCTAAGAGCGCAGAGAAGAATGAAATTCGATAATGAATAATTGTCAACATATGCTGTTATTACTGTTTGAGGCCAGTCGTGGCGCAGGGGCGCAAGGTGTGACTGTAAAATCACCTGGTTGTGGATTCAATCCCTGCTCGAAGAATAAAATAGAATATTGACTTAAATTTATATTTTCATTTCTTCGCTCCGGAGTCGAGGCAAAAGCGAGGCGTTGAGTTCTGCCACTCAACACGAAATGCCTCTAATATTCCGCGGAAAGTGGGGAACGGGAGTGTCTTAACACTAGGTTCCCTCTGCCTACCCTGCTGTGTGCGGGATACAGCGTGAAGTTGGTTTACTGTCATTACAATTGTATAGACAGACGTGCTCGCCAAAGAAAATTCCCATCGGATGGTATCGAGGCATGATTAACGCGTGCCTCGAAGTAAATTCTCAAATACATTTCACTGAGCTTTCAAAGTTATCTGTCTTATAATAATGAGGCGTGAACGGGTCACACGATGTGTAACAGCGGAAGTATTTTAATTAAATCTTCTAGAAAGCTTCTTAAGCTAAGAACGCTTATGGAGCTTAATTCATTTGTGAAAAACTTTAAATCGTCTTATGTTTTTTAACGGCACATTATAAAATATAATTATATAAAATAGAGTAGAATAGAGGAAAGTAAACAAAACAAAGATACCAATTTAACGCATTTTCATAGAGTTTCTTTACATAAATCAAATATAGCGTAACAGTTTAGCATGTGATCTGCATCTTCGATATTAGGAAGCGTTTCAGGAAGGCTCACTTTCCGAGATCGCTCCGTAGAATTGAATAAATTTGAAAGAAATAAATATTGATGGAGATGAAGTCATCACGTCACTGAACGAATCAAAGCTCGAAAAGTAGGATTGATACGAACTAAAATTGGATTTTTTTCGGGCTGCAGCATATATACGTACCTGTACATACATATTTGTCGTGTGCACGACACACGTTTTTTGAAAGGAAAATGCTTTTTATAGAGGTTTTTTTTAATAAGAATTTAGTTTTTTCGACTGCCTGTAGAAATAACGAAAATAAACGAATACTCCTGCATATTCCAGAGACCAATATTGTATTTAACTATTTTATGAATGTCTCTAAAATGTAATATAAGAACTATTAAGTAATAATATATCCAAATTTAGTCATTCACAATGCGACATTTACGGTGGCAACAAATAAAATGAATTATTGCTCAGACGCCCTTTGATGTAAGAAGCGTATTCATGTAATACAATACAATAAAATTACGATTCTCTAAACGCCTAAGAGGGGAAGGGGAGTTTCATCGAGTGCTAAAGAATAAGGGGAAATTCGCATTTTCAACAAAAGGTATGCCGAATGAATGAGCTTGACGGATTGCTTTCAACTTACATATATACATAATATTATGTACGTATAATAATATGTATATTGTATGTGGACTATTTAGCATACCGTGGCTTCGTCTGTGAGGAAAAGTTGATATTTTCATGATATAAAAATAATACCAACTCATCCATACCTTTATTTAAACACTTATCAATTTTTTAAATTATCTTGGTAAATTGATCTCAAATATTATTAATTTTTAAGAACAAAATTTTCCAAATATTGTTAGCATCAAAATATTCTTAAAAAAATTTAATCTCTAGGATTTATTCTAAATGTGTTTAAAATTTTTAAGCTGATGTTATCTTTCGTCAAGTCGAATCGATTGTGATATCAGGATTATATAATCTGACAACAAATGGCCACCAATTACGAAATTTATTTACTCTTATATCGTATCGCAAAATCTTCAAAAAATTGCTATATGTAGAATAATTATTTTAATTGTTATAGAGACCTTGTATAAAAATAATGTTTATAGTAAACCTATTGGTTGGCCCAAATTATACTAAGGCTTTTCATTGCACTGATGGAAAATTGGAAGATGCCTACGCAAAGAGAGTCACCTTACTGCAAGACATCTAGCTTTAACAAAATTACATCTTGTGACTACGAAGCTGACCATTTGATCTAATTTCATTCAAAAAATATTATATACAGCAAATATATGAAGAATATATTAAAATAAAAAAGAGTAAATTTATTTTTTCACACTACGTAATAAACTGAAAGATAAAAACAATAAGGCCAAGCGATAGCGCCACAGAGCGCAAAATGAAACCTTGTGATGTCGTTGTTTAATATAATTTTCTCATATTGCTAGAAAGGCGAGACCACAGAATAAAATAAAACAGATGTGCCGTGACATGTGCATAAGCGTTCAATTTGCATAAACTATAAAGATAAGAGACGTCGTACCTAAATTTATTAAAATATCCTGTAAATTACCGTTTATATTCTTGATGGTATTCTTTATATGTATATTAATGTGTTTTTATTAAGTTATTTGAATAAATGCTGCAATGTATTTATGTAGGCATGTATGTACATGTATTTTTAAGCTTCACGATGTATCCCGCACATAGATGGGTGGACAGAGGAACCTGAAAACCTAGTGTTAAGTCATTCCGTTCCCCACTTTCCGACAAATCCTTGAGGTATTGCGTGTTTGCGTGTTGAGTGGTGGAACTCAACGCTGTGCTTCGTTACCAAAGCGAAAATACCAAATCAAGAAAATATTAAATATTGCATTCCCCTCTCTGGGAATAGAACCCACAACCACCGCGTTTATAGGTACATGCTTGTTTCGATGCGCCACGTTACCAATTAAATTTAACTGCCGGCAATTTTTTGTATTCATTTAATAAACATTATGAACATAATTTATTGATGATTTGTATAAAACGAAATATCTGAGCCCCAACACCGATATTATATAAACAATATGATTTCAAAAATTACATTAAATCGTTAATATATCTGAATATTTAATTGATACTAGGTGGTTATATTATTTTTTTGCGCATACAAGTGCTAATGAATTCATATAAAATTGCCAAAAAAAATAAATCATTCCTTCGCTCTGGTGTCTAATCAAAGCGCGGCGTTGAGTTCCGTCACTCAACAAGTAGTGCCTCCAAAATTCTACCACCTTGCTCTGTGCAGGATACAGCGTGAAGCTGATTTAGTTTAATTTTTATATTTGATGTTTATTTATATATTTTATTGAGTATGGAGTGGGGTGTCAGTCACTACATACATACACACATACAAACATAGATAAACAGGCACATTTCAGCACATTTACAGCCTACACGTGATACACGAGAGAGCTATTCGACGGGTTTTAATTAATTTTCATACCAGTCGGGCGACCGCTTATTAGACGCGCGATGAATGCATATTATACGAGAGTATAATATACAACGTACATATGCGTGGATTACACGAATTTGTGTGATCTTGTTATTTATATATTTTTATCAGCTTCACGCTGTATCCCGCACACAGCAGGGTAGGCAGAGGGAACCTAGTGTTAAGACACTCCGTTCCCCACTTTCTGCCGAATTCTGGAGGCATTGCGTGTTGAGTGGCAGAACTCAACGCCGCGCTTAACCTCGACACCAGAGCGAAGAAATGGAAATATAAATTTAAGTAAATATTTCATCTCCTCGAGTGGGGATCGAACCCACAACCAGTCGGTTTTACAGTCACACTTCGTGCCGCTGCGCTGCGACTGGCCTCTTGTTATTTATATTGGAGTGCTTTTGAGTTTTATGTTAACTTGTTAGACACTTTGTTAGTGAAACGGTGTGGTTTGTTACAATAAAGTGAAGGCGTACCTTACCCAACCCTGGCATATCGTTGTTTTTACATCTATAGTAATATAATAAAGCGGAAGAGTTTGTTTGTTTGTTTAAGCGCTAAGATTTCTGGAACTACTGGTCGGATTTACACTTTTTTGTTTTGTATGAAAGCTGCATTTGTCAGAAGTGCTATAGACTATATACTATCACAGTGTTATTCTTATTTAGCCTTAAATAACGAAATAAGAATAATAATGGAAGCCATCGAATTACTTTATACGCATGCGATGCAAAAATTGTTTAATATATGTTAGTATATTGTATTGCCAAAACATACAAAATAATTAGTTGTATGAAAAGTCTACGACATCGCATATATATCTTTTATAAATAAGTCATAATACGGCATTTTGTGACAAAAAATGTTTAAAAATTACAAAGTGATATTTGATTGCTTTTTATGTAACATAAGTATTGAAACTTACGACCGAAAATTATTTCATCATCAAGGAAATTTAATGAATATAATCTTTGGCTTTTAGAGCACGCACCTTTAATCTTTGGTAAATGCAACATAATAAAATTGTGTTGCGTGTAGCGCTGCGTTCGTATGCGTATCTATATAAAATAAAAATTCTCTATACAGTAAACAGCGGGGTAAGCAGAAGGAATTTAGGTGTTAAGATACTTCGCTCCCCACCTTCCGCTGAATTCCAAAATTTCTATAAAAAATTTCCGCCAATGTCAATTAGAACACGAAGGATTTTTTAGTTGTCTTGTCATATGCTAAAAGTCATACATATAATATCAGTAAAATTCAAATCAATTCGTTATTATTATTTTATGCTTTGCTACCAGAGCGAGGAAACGAATATCTTAAATATTTCATTTTCACGAGCTAGAATCAAACCTACAACCTGTCACGTTTACAGACGCACACTCCTGCGTCACGACTGGCCTCGTTATTGTATTAATTAATTATTTATAATATCTCAAAAATCACAACAACATCTACACAATACACGATACACATAAAATATATAGGTACCTACTATATATATACATACATACACACATACATACATATATAAACCGTAACAGAAACCTGACGTGACGCGATATTAAAAGCTACTGTAACGGTTTTTCGCTTAAAGCATAATAATTATATAGTATTATTAACTTGATACTATAAATCTGTGTGTCGGCCGTAGTGACAGTATCGCCCGTGTCAGCACCCATTGTGCCTTTATAAAGGTTAACGTTGCATTTCATTTCAAACTGGAGATATGAATGAGTGTACTCATATGTAATATCCGCGTGTAATGCTTTTTACGTATGAAAAAGCTCTTCTAGTATGACAGAGTGGTGATATCTGTATCGGTATTGTTGTTCAGGTTAATTGGGTTCAGTGGTGTTTGCGTTTTGGTGAAATTTGATGGGTGTGCAGTGTGTTATGACCCTTTCTGTTGTGTATCATATGTATTGTTTTATAGTTTTATATAATTTAGATTTCATTTCTAAGGAAATCACAAGAGAACTCTTTTTAGATAGGTTGGGAAGACTGGATATAATCATTTCTCTTAAATACCGGTCGGTCTTCAGACATTGGCAGCTCTCAATGTCATCATTTTGTGTTGAATATTCGAGATGGAAGCTATCAGGTCTGGTTGATTTATTTTTATGTAATTTAAACGCGTAAGTATCGTGTTTTCATCTTCATTTGTAGTTTCACGCCCGCACACAGTTTGGTTGACTGAGGGAACCTGGGAACCTAGTGTTAAATCACTCCGTTTCCATTAAAACATTTCCATTACCCACTTAATTCTAGAGACATTGCGTGTTAACTGGCGAAATTCAACGCCGCGCTTTTTTGGCCTATATCTTGCATTTCTAACGCCTTCATATTATCATTGTGACACTTTTACTTATTCACACAATTCTCTAGTATAGTGAGCTATTCGCCAGTACAAGAATCCGTAGTGGCACAAAAACAATGTCACCACGTCACCAGCTGACGCTGTAATAGTGTCACTTTTTCATACAACCACGTTCGTGTGTGGAATTGTAACCATTTTGATGTAACTTAATTCTCACATATTTCTTTACTTAGATATCTAACTTCTTCGGGATTCATAAAGATAACTTATTAGTAATACTTACGACTTATATAATTGTTGTATTGTTTTCGTTAAATAGTTACTAATAATCTTATTATCTTGCTTAACCAAAAAAAAAAAAAATATTTGTTATCTAGTAAAAAATATATCTTACTTTTATTTATCAAAAATCAAATCAAATCAGCTTCACGCCGCATCCCGCACACAGCAGTAGCAGGCACCTCAGCACGAGTAGGCAAAGGGAACCTAGTGATAAGACACTCCATTTCCCACTTTCCGCCGAAACGCCGCATTTTGTCTCGACACCAGAACGGAGAAATGAAAATACAATTTAAATAAATATTTAATTTCCTCAAATGGGGATCGAACCCACAACCAGTCGATTTTGTAATCACGCTTTGTGCCCCTGCTTCAAGACTGGCCTCAAATTATCTATCTATTTATCTATTATATTATTATTGAAACTTTTTCTATACGCCAGTAAAAAAGCATCGTCTTAAGTAAGATATATACTGGGACTGACTCGATCTGTTATAGTTACATAATAGCATTGTCTCAGAAACTCACACGCAACTTCTAAACGAGACAATTTACTCTCGTTTTTATTTATAGTCGTATATGAAGGTATAACTTTAGCTTACTGTCATTTTGTATTGTTTAAAATTGTATATTTACCGTGGAGGCGCAGAGAGACTGGGTCGCGATGATTGTAGATTAGATCCTATATGCGGGGGATAGACTTCTTCAGCCTACCCTACTAGGTGCATAAAAGTGTAAATTTGCTTTTTTTATATATTTCAGTGTTAGATCTATATCGATTACGTCGCTAATGCTAATGTTAGAACTGCGTTACGATGGTTTTCATTTGTTTTAATATAGCCTTGAAATTGAGTGGAATTTATTTAAACGTCTATATTTATATAAACGTCTTGTTTATGACAGAAGTATATAATAAAAAAACAATGTTGATATTAAAAAAAAAGGAGATTCTATGAAAATATTGTAATAATCTACTATGAGAAACATTTAAAATCAATATGGCTTTACTTAAAAATCTATTTTTTGAATATCTAACTTTTTACACAAATTTTAAGACCTTTATTTTACCGAATATCATGATATGAATATAGCAATAGAATAGTTTTTATTGCATAAGCCGTTATGTCATCTATTTTTTATTGCTGATATAAACTAAGAGTAGTGTTAAATTACCGCACATCAAATGGAGGTCGTTGCCTTACCTGAAACAAAACAATACATTTTTTTCCATGAATGTTTGTATAAAAATAATATTATATTACAATACATATATAAAAGCTAAAATATAATTAATATAATTAATTAATAATGTCTTACTATGAGGCCAGGTCGTGGCGCAGTGGTACAAGTGGTTAATTTATATTTTCATTTCTTCGCTCTGGTTTCGAGGCAAAGCGCGGCGTTGAGTTCTGCCACTCCAGAATTCGGCAGAAAGTGGGGAACGGAGTGTCTTAACATTAGGTTCCCTCTGTGTTACCCTGCTGTGTGCGGGATACAGCGTGAAGCTGATTTGATTTTTTGTTGACTTGATTCAACTATCACTTACAAAGTAAACACTACCGAATATCCATAAACGTATTAGGCTCGTATAAATCAAATATGTAATCAAACACTAAATCGATTTATCGATTGCACATGTAGATGCAGGTTCTGATGCAGATGCATCGGAGTCATCATAATAAAATGAATCAACACCGTCGTACTATTGTTTGCATCTCCCTAGTCCCTTTGTAGACGAACCGTAACCATCTAACGTCAATATTTGGAGTGCGAGAGGTGTCTTGTCTACGTTTGAAATTAATAATTACCTTTTCTGAAACTAAGTGAAATATTTTAGAATTTGTCTTTATTATATAAAATATGTTGTAATATTTAATTATATTTATAGTGATGTATATTCATGGATTATTTTTTATTTAATCTATTTAAAAGTACTATTACTATTTATTTAACTATTTGAGATAGTTTAGTGATGCATCACTTCTCTGCTTTCAGCTCAAACAAAGACAATGTATACAGAGTGACAACGTATACAGAGTGACATAATTCATTCATTAACTTCGTATTTTGTTCAACAAAGCAGCAGGTCCTACATTTTATTTATTATTTTTGTTATTTAGCTCACGCTGTATCTCGCACACAGCAGGGTAGGCAGACGGAACCTACAAACTTAGTGTTAAGACACTCCATTTCCGACGAATTCTCGAGACATTGCGAGTAAAACGCTAGGCTTAAACAATAAAGCGAGCAAATGAAAATAAAAAAATATTACATTCCCCCGATTAAGAATCGACCCACAACCGTCGCGTCCACATTAGCACACGCACATTCATACACAACAATATTCCTAAGTAAATGTCAATAAATCACCATTCAAAACGGCGTATTACATCTGCAGTACAACGATTAATAGAGCACGTAACAGAAGCGTCGGAGTCGGGCTAAATGTATTAACTAAACTGTATTCACCATTGCGAGGGAAACTGAATTGTCTACTAAATCAATATTCAAATGTTTTGACAAGTTTATGTGGTACGGGTTGAGATGCTTTTGAAACTATATATTGTGGTCACGGGTTCATATTCGTTCGTCGAGAAGTAGTGGGATAGTGTCTGGGATGTGAGGGTTATGGTTGTGGACTCAATTCGCTTTTGGGAAAAATGTATTATTTTCATTTCTATGCCTGGTAAGACAAAGTGTGGCGTTGAGTTCTGTCACTCGACACGCAATGTCTTGAATTAGGAAAATGTTAATTAGGAAAAATAGATTATTGAGTGGCGGAATTCAACGCTGCGCTTTGTTTCGTTACCAGAGCGAGGAAACAATATATTAAATATTTCATTCCAAGTGTAAAACACAAAACTATTAACAATTATTACGTGTTAAACATTACATAATAAGTATTAATTATATTTATTATATAAATATAATATTTACAAAAAAAAACTTAGAAAACTATTTTCAAATAGTAAATAGTATTATATATTAATTTTTATCAATATTATCGGCATGTGAAAACGGAATAAAGTGCTTCATCCAACCAAATTTATTATATTATGTATTATAATAGTTCAAATATTAATAGGTAAATACCAACAATAATCAATTTAAAAACTTTTTAATATTACATAACATTTTAAAAAAATACTCAAACAAATATAAAAATATATATAAATTAATGTTCTCACATGTACACAAGGCTTAAAGGAAGACGTGTAGGTACTCGTATAGTGTCAATATTTGAGATCAACGGTGATCCGAGACGATTCGGTGTCTATCGAGAATCGAGATAATACGTGGAATCGAGTGGGGCTTAATAGAGGAAGAGTGGAACGTTAGACCGACTTATATATATTGCCTCCCTATCTTTACTTGTACTTTTTTTTTAGCTTCACATTGTATCCCGCACATAGTTAGTGAGGTAGGCAGAGGGAACCTGGGAACCTAAAGGAAGCAGTGTAAGCAGAGTGGTCTGCTGTCCACCCCAGAATAGTCTGGTGCCCACCTCAGAAAATAACAAATTTTGCTGTAACTATAAAGTTACAGCAATATTTGTTCCGAAAAATTAAAAAAAACAACATTTACACGAACATATTTGTTCAAAGCTAAAGTTCAGATCCCACCACCCTCCCTCCCTCCTCCAGTAAATATCTTTAGACTGCTAATGCTATGGGCTAGATGATTTTGGGTTCGATTCCCTGTCTTCCCGGGGGAGCAAAATATTTAATATTTTCATTTACTGGAACTAGTAACTCAACATGCAATGCCATAAGCATTCGCCGAAAAGTGGGAAACGGAAGTGTCTGAATGGTGAACAGAGTGTCTTAACACTAGGTTCCCAAGTCCCCTCTGGTTATGGTATGACGAAAAAAGAATGTAAGTGTAATAAATATTTACCTGTATACGATATATACAGATGTCGGTGCAATCAAACAATGCATAATAGGCACAGAGCGTCTGAGATATATCCTGCTAAATAGAGCCTTGCTTTGTTAATATTACGCTTTGTGATAGCCAGACGGTTATATAATCGCTATATGTATGTAATTAGATTAGGTTTTGATGCGTGAAACATGTGGGTGGGTGGTTCGTGTAGATAAGTACAAAAGGTAAAAGTAAAAAAAGTTAAGTTAAATTACTCCAGATAGGACAGGCACACATACAGACTACATACATATTACAATTAAACTTCATATAATCCAAAATACTTATTTTGAAAACGTATAAAAATTTGAACGTAGCGGGACTCGAACCCGCCCTTCCTGGAAACCGACCAGGTCGGTTCCTGGCTTCCTGGTCGGTTTCCAGGAGGCGCGGGTTCGAGCCCCGCTACGTTCAAATATTTATACGTTTTCTAAATAAGAATTTGTCTTTCCTAAATGTGGATTAACGCTTTAAAAATGTTTAAAATATTCAAATAATCCAGTTTTTGAGAACGGCAAGTGAGGAACGGAATGTCCCAAGACGAAGATCCCTCGGCTTACTTAATTATATTTATTTACTTTTTTAATTTCAGGCTGTGTTTAGTGAGAATTTAGTAACAAGGACTGAACAACGGAGTATCCGTTTCAAATTTTCCTTCCGAATTTAAAACATTACATATCGAGTGACGAGGAATTGTTGAGTGGCAGAACTCAACGCCGCACTTTGATTGTCTTGATTGATCCAGAGCTAGGATTTGAAAATTATTTGGTTTTGAATTCTTCTAATACTCTAACAATCTTAAAAAATATCTAAAAAATAAATTACGTACTAAAATCGTATAGTCTATGTTTACGTTGTCTTTAATGCGATATATTTGTTCTTAAACGTATTACAGCTTAAGTACTCTGTGATGTGTTGAGCGAGCAAACACACAGTGAGATGGGTTAATCCTTTATTGTACCACATTATTATTTTAATGCTAGATGGATATTTATCACTAATTGATTTTTTTTTTTGTTTTTGTTTTACCTTAGTACCGGGGAATCATCCTGTTTTGGTTATTATACGCTAAAAATAGTTATTATTTAATTTTTTATTTAGTAAATAGAGCGAATCTACTGTTAAGACATTCCGTTTCTCACCTTCTCAACACCTCGCTTTTGTTTTAATACCAGAACAAGGAAAATAAAATAACCTACATCCTTCGCCTTTACAGTTAGACGTTGTGCCGCTGCGCCACGACCAATTATTTTTTTGTTAATTATGTCCTTCGAAATGAACATTTAACGCAGACAGACAGTAAAATCAAATTTTTCAAAAAGCAAAAAAAAAAGAAAAAATAGCAAAAACACAAAAGTTCAAAGCTCAACTCATAAAAGAAAAGCATTGTAAAGGAACAATTAGGGCTATTATTACAAGCAGTACAAAAATGATGGCAACACACGAAACTTACACACCAATCAAGCTCAAACTACGAAAGTTCGCGTGTCTAAAGTAATTTTTTCGTTAAAATCACACTTTCAAAGGTAAAAAAAAATAATCTGTAGCGACACCGATTATACCGTAATCGGACTTTAGTCGTTATTAGACTATAATTCATAAGTATAGACTTTTGTTGGAAACTAGTATGGAAATGGATATAGATTCAATGTTTGCTTGATGTAATTTATAGTTGCGTTTGGATGATTGTATAGACTATAGACCAACTGGGTTCCGCTACCAGTTTAATATATGAGATAAATGAGGCCAGTAGTGAGGTAGTGGTGCAGAGGCACAAGTTGTGGGTTAGATGACCTCTCGAGAAAATAAAATATTTATAAAATATGAATAAAATATTTATTTTCTCGTTCTAGTAACGAGGCAAAGCGTGTTGTTGAGTTCTTGCTACTCAACACGCAATGCCTCTAAAACTCAGGGGAAAGTGGGGAACGGAAATGTCTTAACACTAGGTTCCCAGGTTAATCTGCTATGTGCGAGATACAGTGTGAAACTAAAAAAAATGTTACTTAATTATTGTATCTGCTAGTTTTACATGAAAATAAAAAGTAAATATTTAAAAGATTGTTTGAAGATTTTTCCCATTACCTATATATATGTACCTATTAGCAGTTATTACATCGAAAAGCAATTAAATACTAATAAGAATGTCATACAATGTTGTATGGGATGGAAAATTGACGTCAAACAAATGTGTTTTGTTGCAAAGATATGGATATACAGTACAATATAGGTAGCTACATACGAATACATTTAGGTATAATATTTTTTAAGCCAATAGCTGAGTAGGCCAGAGAACTAAAACTTAGAGTAAAGATACTCCGATACTATTGGTGTGCAGTAGATTAGTTTACAACTGTAAAAACGATGGTTCCAGGTTCAATTCTCTATAAAGATGTTAAAATAAATAAATTAAAATAAATTAGCTTCACGCTGTATCCCGCACACAGCAGGGTAGGCAGAGGGAACCTAGTGTTAAGACACTCCGTTCCCCACTTTCTGCAGAATTCTGGAGGCATTGCGTGTTGAGTGGCAGAATTCAACGCCGCGCTTAACCTCGATACCAGAGCGAAGAAATGGAAATATAAATTTAAGTAAATATTTCATCTCCTCGAGTGGGAATCGAACCCACAACCAGTCGGTTTTGCAGTCACACCTCGTGCCGCTGCGCCACGACCGGCCTCTATAAAGATGTTAATTTTTTAAAATGTTTTCGTTTTCTTTATTGGGTCTTTTAACATGCTATGTTTATTATTTTTGCGTGTGTATTATATGGTACTATGATTACCTATATTTTTTAGAAAAAAGTATAAAAAAATATCTTAAAAAGCCAAAGAAAGTGTGGGTTTAAAATTTCATACGTTTTCTAGAGAGTTTTTTTCCTAAATGTAGAGTACATCTTTCAAAATGTTACAAATATTATGATTACTGTGTGATTAAAATCATACAATGAGACAAGAGAAGTGATCACATTTATAATATTAAAAGCAATTAAGCACTCTTCTATCATAGAATGCAATAGGAAAATGGACAAATACACGTCTATGCACGTCGTAATCATAACTGCTTTGTTAATTATAATAAAATAGCATATTAACTTGTGCTATATATTATGTTCCAGTTTTCTAATCTTAAACAGGCTAGTAATAATAATTAATTATATTGAAATAACTCTATAAATATGATATAATACTATAAATAATAACTTATAGAGTTGTAGAGTATTGAAATAACTATATGACATTGTGGCGCAGTAAACGGGAAAATTGTGGTTTCAATGACTTCAATCCTCAATAGGGTACGGTTGTTATTTTTATTTTCCTGCTCTGGTAACATTGAGTCTCAAATTCGGGCGAAACGCCGAGAACTGTCCGAACACAAAAAAACCGAGAACGAGTCTTGACAAATGGGGATAAAGCGTATCACGCTTCTAACGCCCAATATTAATAACCTATCTCCAACGTCAATCTTAGATTGTTTCATACATATATCCAATCTAGAGATTGGATAGATGTATGAAACAATCTAAGATTGACGTTGGAGATAGGTTATTAATACTGGGCGTAAATCTATATTACTTGACATAGTTGGTGAACTTATATTTTGTGATTAGAATCCACACTTTGCATTTTACAATAATGATATGACGGTGTTATTATACCTTTATAATATTGTATTATAAAGGTATAATAACTTTATATAATTGTAAAAAAAAATCCAAATTTAACATTTTTATTTTCAGCAATCTATCTATAGAATATAAATTTTAAAAATAAAGCTAATCCTATCAAGGAATCTCTAAACTTCGAACATCAATTCCGACACAAGCCGATAGATAACTCTGCGGGCAAATTTCTTAAAAATTTCCATAAGTAATATATCGGGGCGATAAAACGGCAGCGACTTCGATATTGGGTTTTGATTTATAACTGTTCTTCGTATGTAATGTATGGGCCAGTTCATACGGATTACACTAAGATGTATGTATGTATGAACAAGTGATATATTGGAATGTTAGAATTTGATATAATAGAATGTTACATTTTAAGTACTTTTTGTAGGAAAGCTTACCACCATGGCACAGTTGTCGTTGCGTGAAGATGGTTAGTGTGGATTCAAATTTTATTCACAATACATAAGTGTTTTTATTAAACATGAATTGGAAAATGGAATAAACTACTTCTACTCTACTTTATTGATGCTGCAATATGAGAAATTTTTAAGCAAATAAGTTTTACATAAAACTTCCATACAAAGAAATATTAAATTACAAGAGTACGAGTACAAGTTCAGATTCTACTGCTCTTCATAATATTATATCATCATAAATGACTATACTACAAAACATGAAGCTCTTTATAAACTCTCTTTCTCTTTTTCTCTCTCTCTTTCTCTAAAAAACTAAACCAATTCAACTCAGCTATAAGAACGAAACTACTCAAAAATGCTCCATCTCTAACAAGGTGCTGGCGGGTGGAGGCGTTCATGCATATAACAAGCAATTACTTAACTCTATACGACAATAATACAAAGGTTGGCTCGGATGGAGACGACGACGAAAATATTACGGACTATTTGCAAATTGAATATATGCCGGCTTCAAATGAACACTACACTGTGACATGTTCTTCAAGTGATGAAAGTGGCTTATACTATGTTGTATTGTTCGTCTTTATTAGTTCTTCTGAATATTATAAATGATAAACGAATTTTATTCTAAAATTTCATTAGCTCCATTGTGGCGCAGTTTGAAAAGAGTTGATAATAATGACAACGATAGCGCGTTTAATCCCCTTTTTGCATATATTCCAATACTCTCTAAAGTGTCAAATGGAGAACAGAGTGCTGTACTCATCCATATCCCACAAAACAAGGATAAATGGATAAATAAAAAAATATATATATAATAACGTAACATTATTCAAATGCACACTTATTTATTCCTTAGTATACTAGTAAACAATCTTACTACAGCAGATATTGGTAGACGCCGTCTGGGAGTATCGCTTTAACTCGAGGTGTGAAGTCGGCATATTAGATGCATTAACGTTCCTGTGACAGCCACATTTCATGATGAATAGTGAATCCCTTGTTCGAGGGCAGGACTGTTCATAATTTATTCGCGTAGGTACATTGTAGGGGTTGTATAATAGGTTAAATTTAGAGTATATTATGGTGTATTGATATTTTAAAAATAAGACCTGTTAAAATGATTTGTCAAAATGCTGGAAGAAGTCTATGTAGTTGAACTAGATTTGATAGATAATATGTAATGGATAATATGTTATATTTAGATATTTTAGAACAAAAAATAATAAATTGTAAATAAGACGTTAACAAATGAAAAAGATCTGTTCTTTATAATTCAAAAGGTAAATAAAATAAAAAAAATATTTGTAAAAACAAAAACCCCGACTGCATCAAACTAAAAAAAAAATAAACAAGCCCAATAGTTTATTAGGATTAACAGTCGGGACCTCTTTAAATTATGCGAGGTTCCTGGTAAAGATTTTATTGATTGCAGAATTACTTATAGGTCCCGACTGTTAATCCTAATAAACTATTGGGCTTGTTTATTTTTTTTTTAGTTTGATGCAGTCGGGGTTTTTGTTTTTACAAATATTTTTTTATTTTTCATTTTTTTGTTAGAATTTATTATGATAATGATAATCATGATATACCTTTTTGAAATCCTGAAATTGAGCTCTTGAATTTGATACCCATATTGTTGTATTCGAAACGAAAAAAAATTTTTCACTGAGTCCAATGGCGTACCACAGCCGCCATGATTGTTTTTTATTAACGTCACCTATCTAAGAACACTTGGGCTGCTAATACAAATCTAACGAAACCTCAAATATGTAAATCCGTTCAGCGGTTCTGGATATACGAGGTAATAAAGAATATTACATACATACAAGATACGCGCGAAAAACATAACCCTTCCTTAGCAGTCGGGAATTAAGTTTATGGGACGTGAAAATTAAGAGTCGTAGATTTTACAAATAATATTGTAATATTATGTTCAACATAATATTTCAGATTTTATTCTACCAAAAACACACTTCAAACAAGATTACCGAAAATAATAAAAAATATATATAATTTATAATATATTTTTAAACATACCTAAGAAAATAATATAACAGGTGTTTTGAATGTACTGAAACATGTAATTATAATTTCTTAAATATTAATATAATTAACAATTTATAATATATTTACTTATCTGACTGAAAATTAATATCACTTACACTGTATTATAACGAGGTTCCAACGAGTTATTTTAAATGAAGTTAAACTGAAGATTCTCTTAACTTATTCTATTAAAAGGTAAACGGGCTTTTTTCAATAAACCTGTAAAGCTAATAATATCGCATAAAAGTAAAAAACCTCTCCGTTCCCTACTTTCCGCCTAATTTTAGTGACATTGCGTGCTATGTCTCAAGTGGCGAAACTCAACGGAGCTTTCGCCAAGCGGAGCCCTAGAGTGAGGAGAATAGAGAATAATTTAGATATTATCAGTGCCCTGAGTAGGAATCGAACCCACAACCATTGTGCTTACAGTACTTCTCTCTATATTTATATGATATACACACATGCGTATGTATGAATGCACACACACACACACAATTTAATAATTATTATTATACAGCATATTATATTATAGCACATCGCAAACCACAAATGTACATTGCGAATGTATGGGATGGCACGAATTTGTCTACTCACGGCGTGAATTGCACCTCCCTTGTGATATTTCAGTTATGATATATGACGCTTCTATTACCGGAAGTCGGTTTACAGCGATACTTGATCTGAAGGGAAGTTTAAATGTAATCAAAATAGAAACCATTTGGACGATTATATCAGCTTCACGATGTCTCCCGCACACATCAGGGTAGGCAGAGGGAACCTGGTGTTAGGACACTCCGTTCCCCACTTTCTGCCGGATTCTGGAGGCATTGCGTGTTGAGTGGCAAAACTCAACGCCGCGCTTTGCCTCGACACCAAAGCGAAAAAATGGAAATATAAATTTAAATAAATATTTCATCTCCTCGAGTGGGGATCGAACCCACAAGCAGTCGGTTTTACAGTCACACTTTGTGGCACTGAGCCACGACTGGCCTCGTCTCCTTGAACTACTACAAAATTCAATTATTATAAAATAATCCACTTTGTATTCTGTGAAGTAGTATACACTATTTTTAAATGAGATTATACATCTTATAATAACATATTTTAAGCAAATTCTTGTAATAATAACTTTTTCTAGTTAAAGACTTTTTTTTTTATATGCATAGAGGGTGCCAAGACGCGTGATATAGGATACTGTTCTTTCTAAATAATTCTTCTTCCCATTATGGTTATTGGTTTGACCTATTAAAACATTTATATGGATATAGGCCGTATAAAAAACATATATAACACAATATATCATATTTACCGATTTTTTTTGACTACTTGTATTAGAAATAATGTAGTTAGTATCTATTAAGACTATTCTTTCTTGACTTAGTTTTTGGTTATGAAGGAGTTGGGCGGAATCTAACGCTACACTTCGGCCAATTATATCAATGAAATAAAAAATATTTTTAATTCAGTTCAGTTTAGTTCTTTAAATATGTCGCTACGATTCATTTATACACTTCAACAATGTCACGTTGAATGTAGAGCACACGACGGAGCAAATGTTTCTAAATACTTGGAAATAAATATTTCCTCGATTTGGATTTGAATCGACATCTATTGCGTGTACAATTATATGATATTTTTATAATATATATATATACATATACTTTTAAAACATCAAAAAGCAAAAGCATTAAATTATGTAGCGTTCAGTGAGCAATCGCGTGCGTGAGTCGCCGAATTATCTGTTCGTTTACATATTATTGCCCCAGTGAGTGACTAATCTCACATTATGGGCAGGGGGCTGTATTGTATTATTATGGAGTGTTTGAATTTATATTACTTTATCGTATAAGCACAAGGGTCGAGGAAAGTAAAACGAATGTGCATTTACTGTCAAAATAGCAAGTTTATTTTATTGCTTCTATAATATAATATTTTATTTCAGAATCACACTTTTCTTACTGTAAATCTAATGTAGAAAAACTCCGTTTCCACTTTCTGTTTGAATTATAGACATTTTGAGCTGAGTAACAAAACTCAACACTGCGTTTTTTTATTAGGTAGGGCAGAGCAAGGATATGAAGATTTAATCAAATCACTGGAGTCGAACACACAACCATCGCGTTCACAAGGCCTCACCGTACTACGCCTATATATGCAAAGAAAATTTAACCATCCATTCATCCATCCATCCATACATCGAGTTCGCTAATTACGCGTTGTTTCCGAACAGGTGTTTAGTGCCTGTCAAACGTACACGCGAAAGCGTCTATCATCCCCTGTCGGGGGGGTTTCAAATAGCTGAATCAACGGTAGAAGTACTTTCCCCTCTAATTTTAGCGTCGGTGTAAATGAGACATCGCTGGTATTATTAACATACATACTACATATGAACAATAGATTTGTATATATTGACACTTTGTGTATTCACTGTAAATTTGATTGATATGACCTGAACCTTCAGGCGTATCCTACAGGTTGAAATCCATGAAAAGAAAATTATATTATATATATTGTTTAATAATAAAAAAATAATTTTTAGTTAGAAATTACATACTGTACACATGTATTTCATTTATAACCCACAACCACCCACACCAACTGATCAATAGTTTTAATTTATAATGGTTCTGTTTTGTACTTATAAATAAATATGGTTAGTCACTACAATAATTAGATATACGAGTATTATCAAAGATAGTACGGGTACTAATCCCACATTCAGTTTTTTATATAATCAATTTTACTATTTTTGTATATCGAGATTTTTTCAGTTTAAGAAATCCATATTGTAACAAGATCACACTAGTGTTTCTACATACATAAGTGTAAAAATCGAGCAGTTACGTTTTATATTCGATTCGGTCATGCGTCTCTTTTGGGAATAATAAAAGGCAATTTGCCCCAATCTTGGAGTGAAATGCAAAATAGGTTTACGGGTTTACCCACTTCGAGCAATTCTATATATCGCCTTAGTAACAGAATTGAAGAACTTCTGAACACAGAGTGTCGTAGAAATGGCATCGAGGGAATAACAAAAAATCACATCAAACTGGTGTTTACGATATTCTTTTTTTTTTGCTTTACGTTGTATCTTGTAAATAGCAGGGTAGGCAGAGCGAACCCGGGAACCTATTGTTAAGAGACTCCGTTCTCATTAAGATACTTCCATCCCCCCACTTCCGTTACCAGAGAGAGGAAATGAAAATATTAAATGTTTAAAATTTTTTGAGTGGGAATTGAACCCACAACCTGTGCGTTTGTGCCTCTGCGTGACGACTGGCCTTAATAATGATATTCTTTTGACAATGGAATTTTATTTGATTTTGTATATAACAGAAACGGCGTTATAATTTAGGACGTTATTATTACTTAGTAGTTAATGTACCCATTAGCTACTGTTTAAAAAATGTAGGTTTTTTTATACAAGTTGCCCAACTTATATAATTTATATATATTTTTTATTATTTTGATGGATGATTTTTTGTATAAAAAAACTATAATATACAGATAGTATTTTATTACGACTCTCTTTTTTATACACGATAATTTATATACCAATGACTTGTTTTGTATATTATATTATATATATTTCTATATTTCAAATACAACCGCATCAGCTAGCTGTGTTCCAACATTGCAGTGAGCCGACCGTCCTGGGAATAATAAAGGGGTGTAGGTATGCTCCAATCTTGTTGTGTAATGTAAAATGGCTTAGCAGTTTCATGTAACCACTTAGGGGTAGTTAGGGAACACGCCCAATTAAAGAAATCCAAATATTCAGAGACTAAATTACGATTTTTCTATCTTGTTTTTTTTTAAATACTTTGTTTTTATTTGGTTTTCAATATGTCTGAGGGATAAAATTTAATTAAATTTAAGTTCTCAATTTTATTCCATTTTTTATTTTCTTTTATTTAAATAACAAAGCTACAGGCACTAGGTTCGTAGTCTTTTTACCTTCTTGTTATTTAGTTTCCTGTCATCAATATTAATTATATTACTATTGATGTGATAATTAATATCGGTCTTAGGAATAGGTTATATAGAAATAAAGTGAGCTTTTATAATTATACTACACTTAAAATATATGCTTATTTATATTATTTATGGATCTTTGGACATAAGAAATATGTGATTGTATTTTAAAACCACACACATTTGTATTATTTATATATCTAAATATAGAGTTATTACCAATATACATAATGCTTAATGTACGGTTTTTTTTTCTTTTTAAAAATAAAGTGAGACATTTTAAGGGAAATAGTCAAAGTACACGATAAGACCATCACCGCTGCGGTGGGAAAAGACCATTCAATAGAATGTATAATACATACAAATTTTAACTATACTGTCAAAATATTTTTCAAGAAACCGTAAACAAATTCACGAAAAGTTTAAGTTTATATCATTTCCAAATTATTTTCTCTATGTAAATCTCTATTGCTTATTCAGGTCCCGACGACATTCGACGGTAAGTAGATTTTGATATTGTGATCTTTTGATTTGAAAACAGAGCTTATTGCGTTATAATAAAGACGTATCGAAAAGATTTTTCTATTACACGTGTAAGATTAAACCAATATGGGAAAAAAATCCGAAGAATGTATGTGATTGAGTGGTCGTGGGTTCAATCACCAACAAGTGAAATGTTCATTTTATTTATATGCCTTTGCCCGCGTGGTCGAATTGATATAACTGGGAGTTGTGTATGACACATGACACAATCTAAGTGACCATTAATAGCCTACAACATTCTTTGATTCTTTGATAAATAGAGTAGGTCTAAATAAAAAAAAAGTATATGCTATTTTTAACCAAAAAAAAAGTACAATTAACATTTCAGGATCAAAAATAATCAAATTAGTAATTAAAGTTAAAATTTGATCTCCAGCTATTCTATACATTAAATGTTTTACAAAACTTTAATATATATACTAAACTAAAAAAAAAAACAAAACAATTTATTAATAATACTTCGCCCCCACACACCTACTCCATATGGGGATAAAACAATAAGGTGTCCCCGTCTACGGCGTATGACACGAATTCGTGCCGTCCTGCGTAGGTTATTGATCTTTGATGTGGGCACACACATGGATGTGTCAAAGTTATATTATATTAGGTTGGTGTCATTATAGTTTATTTAGTTATATCTATATATTAATAATTATTTGGTCGTGGCAAAGAGTGGCGTTGAGTTCCGCCACTCAACACGCAATGCCACCGGAAGTTGGCGGAAAATGGGGAACGGAGTGTTTTAACACTAAGTCCCTCTGCCTACCCTGCTGTGCGCGGGATACAGAATGAAGTTGACTTGGTTTTGATGTATTTTTTTTATATATTAATGCGTGAAGCAAAAACTTTAGACCCCGTTTTTACGGAAATTGCGCGGACGGAGAAGTATGTACGTAGTAGTATACATTTGGCACACTTATAGCATTTTTCAATAATAATGCTTATAAAGCACATTAAATAAATAAACAAAACAAAATATACATATTGTCAAATACCGTACATTTGTGTGTGTAATACACACAAATGTACGGTATTTGACATTATTTACACTTTTATGTTTATGAAGTGGCCATACACGTTGCTATAGCAACGCCAACTCGTATTATTATCCGCGTCAATTGGTTATGTAGTATTCATAATTGTATGATAAAATATATATTTTTAATGTTAAAAATGTATATTTTTCATGGCGCAGGGGCACAAAGAGTGACTATAAACATGACTGGTTATGGGTTCAATCCTTACTCGAGGAAATGAAATATTAATTTAAATTTATATTTCCATTAGCGTTCATTCCATTCAAAACGTAATGTCTCGAAAATTAGGCAGAAAGTGGGGACAGAGTGTCTTAACTCGAGTTTCCCTCTGCCTATGCGGGGAAAAAACACGTTTTTTCCCCGCATAGGCAGAGGGAAGGTCCCTTTTTATATCAAAGATCATATAGCTTATTCTCTCGGAATCTAAACGAATCTCTATATGAGTTCTTCATCATTCTACTTTAAATAAATATATTCAATTATGTACAATAATAAAAATATAATACTAAATACCATATACTTTAAAAAACAAATGAGTCACAATTTCGAAGACAGTTCAAAACATAAATAAACATATTGGAAAGAGAGAGAACGTGTCTGTAACCACTGAGCGTTTTAAGTTTAAAATGCTGACATACACACATATATAAATCACTCCTCGAGTTTGTTTCCATTGTAAGTTACGTACATTGCTTATTATGCACGAGGCGTACCATACGTCCGCCCGACGCGCTATGGACGTATGAATATAAAACTTATACAGAGTAGTAAGTCCCCGTAGGACTTTGTGTCGGCTCTTCCGAGATATTAGAAATTTAAAAGAAATTATTATTTTGTTATTAGTAAAAAAATATGATGTAATATATACAATATTTTAATTAATTTCCTCGCTCTGGTTGTAGGATAAAGTGCGGCGTTGTTCTGAAAATTCGGCAGAAATTGGGGGACGGAGTGTCTTAGCACTAGTTTCTCTCCGCCTGTTATAAATATTATTTCGATATTATACGATAAAAATATTATTACGAAGTGGTTTAGAGAGGGACGCCGTTCCTTGTTTATTTATAGTGTATTAAATTATATTGTGTACTTATTTAGATCAAGGAAAACCCTATGAATAAACTCGGACCTACAGCGTTTTTTTTTATATTTCAAGAACCTTGGACTCAATGATTTAACTAAAGTAAAAGAATAAAGTTAACAAGGTTTCTATAGCCTACTTGTACAAGGATTCAGCAATAAGAATAAGAAAATAAAAAGAGTTTAATATATAAAATCTATATTGACATCTTCAACAATATCTTTATCAATAAAATAAAGTTTAATAAATTAAATATGACCATGCTAACATATAATCTTAATATATGAAATATCTAAAGGCATACTCGTCAGCAAAGCACTTCTAAATACTACTCAAACGGTTTCTTCTTACCCACAAAGACAAGAAGGACAAAAATTAAATCAAAATTTTATTTATACAACTTTTTATACTAACAAATTTCTTGATAAATATAAAATGAGACAGTACACAATAAGATATTTCATTTTTCGGCAAAGGATTTTCGTTACGTAAATACTCCGGTCCCATTCGAATCCAACCAAAACTTAAATCGGAAAACTTAGCCGTCTTAAATCCACAGAGACAATTTACACACGACGATCGCTACAGTAATTTCGTCTCTATCGCTGTAATTTTCGGTTGTTTTCGCATTAAACGTGAATAATATTATCTGTGATTGATATTTTAGTCGCAAATACGTTTCGAGTTCGTGTATTAAATTTGCGGATCGAACGGTTCCCGGGGACTTATTGACAGGGTATATAATAGAATTAACAGCTTTATAGCTAGCTCTACTTTAGTTGTCAGTCCAAACGACAGATCTCCAAGCTGTGCATTATTTAGTTTAATCAAATATTTTATCTTTCATTTGTTAAATTGCTTGAGCTTCGGATGTTATTTTCAATTTGACAATACAATTCAATGTATGAAAATTTAATCTCTTTATTTATTTTCATATTATGTTTTTTTCTTTAGGCACACCCGTACGTACCGTTCGTTCAGACCGTGTAAGTCAACTGGCACGCTTGCAAGAGTGCGAGGTAAGTGCAGATTCAAATATAGTCGAGCCTTATAATATCTAACACAGATGTTGTCTTGATTTAAAAATTGAAAATCGAGTATCTTAACACTATGCTCCCTTTATTTGCTCTTGTACGAGAGGATTTAAAGAGACATTTAGACATGTGGTTAGAAACTGTAGAACAAATAAAAAATGAATCTGTTTATCCAAATATAGAGATAGAGAAGCCATCGTGGCGTAGCGGCACAGTGTCTGGCTGTAAAAACGATGGTTCTGGGTAAGATTCCCACTAGAGGACTGAATATTTTCATTTGCTTACTTTGGTAACAAGACAAAGCGCGTCGCTGAGCTCCGTCTATCAACACGCAATGGCTCAAAAACTGTGCGAAAAGTGGGGAACGGAGTATCTTAAGATTACGTTCTCTCTGCTTATTCTGCTATATGAGGTAAACAGTTGAAATATTTAAAAAAAAGCTTATATGTAATAATAGTAAAATGAGATATAATTAAAAAATAGTATTTAGTATTAATAGTTTGATTAATAACTTTTCCACGAGTGCTATATTATATTAACGTTTATTAATAATCTCAACAATGAACCAAGTGAATGTCTCATACACACATAAATGCAGGTGTGAAATTGTGCATCCATATACTACGCGCCATGCATATCAGTTGGCGCGCGTTGGAATGTGACACCGTAGTAGAGAATCCCAAGCTAATTTACCTTAATAATTATATTATATTAAGTCTTTGTAGTATATTATTAATAGTAAGAAAAAACAATGAAAAATATTTTTTCTCCTAATATACATTTTAGTACAGTTATAGTTTAGTAGTATAATTATGCATACATACATACATAAAATTAAATTACATATCAAAAATCATTTACATTCAAGTCAATACTAATACTTCTATATTTAATAGTCATATAGTGGCGCAGTGGTCTATGCGTTTGACTGTTAACGCAACGATTGTGGGTTCGATCCCCAAACTCGAGGAAATGAAATATTTATTTCAATTTATATTTCCATTTCTTCGCTCTGGTGACGAGGCAAAAGAGCGGCGTTGAGTTTTCCACCACTCAAAATTCGGCGGAAAGTGGGGAACAGAGTGTCCGGACACGAGGTTCCCTCTGCCTACCCTGCCGTGTGCGGGACACAGCGTCTTTATTTATTTATTTTATTTGTCATATTTGTCTATTTGAACAGTTCTAAATGATACTTACTACTTAATTTCTCATCAAGAGTAAATTTCTATTTAAATTTAAGTCATACAATAATTTACATAGAGATTTTTTGTTATTTGGTGTTCACAAAACTAAACGGTAACTCTAGCACTTTTTATCAAATTTATTTATTACATTTTTAATTATGCTGGTTTTATAACGGTACGTTGAAAAATTTTTTGTTAATATAATTCGTTCTGGTAACAAGAAAAACGTAGCTTTGGGTTTTGTCAGTCGACACCCATTGCCTTGAAAATTGGGAGGAAGTTGGGAAACCGAGAATCTTCCCTGTTTCGTTATCTCTGCTGCCTTGCTACAGACACACGCAAAAGTATTGCATTGTAAGAATAACTATAGTAAAAAATGTGGATATCTTTTATGAAATTGTAATAAATTAAAAAATATTCAAAAACTTTGAACATTATACATTTTAAAGTAAATCGATTATTAAAGCAATAATTATCTTTTTATATATAACTAGCGACCCGCTCGCGGCTTCGCCCGCTTTAACTACTGAATTATTCATATAATGTACCTATGTTTGCAAAGCACTTAACATTGCTAATGTGAAAATTATTGAAACCTTAATGCAACCCATATTTTCGTAGCTCCAATAAGGATGTTCCAATTGTTTTAAAAAACACACACCTGAACAAATGACACAAACAACAGAAAACTTAAACGAAAGAAATTATAAACAACAGACTACCTACTATTCTCTTACCCAAAAATACTTAAACGAAAGGTGTAAACAACAATGCTGCGACAAAATACATTATAATTATTGGATAACTCCAAAATACGTGCAATCGCTTCTAAACTTACTTTGCTATAGAGCCAGGCGCAGAATTGAAGCATTCTCTCGTCCATCTCCGTAGTAGCTCCGTACGACATTTGGGCGTTGGTTCCATGGCCGTGGTCTCAAGCGATAACCTGCTTTAGAGCAGACACAGAGAGAGGCGTGCGGGACGGGATTGGAAAGATTATCAAATGCCATCTAGGCGGTCAACTCAGTCAGGTGAGACCCTTGGTTTCCTGAGGGAGGCCCAGCTTAAACGACCAAGGATCAATGCAAGGCTCATGAGTCGCATTTGGAGGAGGATAGAAAGTCCCTCGGAAGTCATCTGACATCTGACCTCGGGCGGCCGGATATGCCACGGAGTGCTGCTCCTTAGGTGCAGGTGACCCGATACATTGGCGCAGCGGAATGCGTTGGACGCGAGACGACCAATGTGTACCTCCAGGCTTTCTATTTTTAGGTTGCGGTGATGCGTGGTGTTCCTCACTTAGTATGGCGCCTGCGTCACTCGACGGAGGATGAGGTTCTGGACCACCTGCAGGATTTCTCTTTGAGTGATACTCGCTAGGGCGATGTGATGTCATCAGTGTATAGTGCGTAGAGAGCAGGTGACAAAATGCTGCCCTGGGGAACAACGACAACAATAGAGTCGCTGCTATACCTCGAACTCTTAACTCTCAAGGAAAAATGTCCTGTCACTGAGGCAGGGAGGCAAAGACATGCGCGACGTGGGGGGGGGGTTGCCGGCTCTAAGCACTTAATGAAGTAGTCCGGGTGCCAACGTGGTCGAATACGCGTACTACGTCGAAGAAGACTGCTATTGCTCTCTCCTTTCGGTTGATCGCTGTTACGGCGTAGTATAACCAGAGTAGTATACCCGCTCACCAAACTGCTCGCTTCGTGGGTGGATGTGCGCCTGGAGAAGTGAGAGGAATAACTTCTCGGACAGCTTGGAGACCGCGCAAAGGAGGGTTATAGATCGGTACCCCTCAGGCTGCTATGGGCTCTTCCCAGTCTTGGGCAACATGATGAGCAGGCCCTCCTTCCATGCCCGGGGGAAGCTAGGCGGGTGCGGCGGATCCATTTTTATAAGCAAAATGTCGAGGGCGCGGGGGGAAGCGTGGAAGTCGGCGAGCCGTTACACAGCAAGAATTTTTTAGTATCGTAATTTCAAATCTGTGCTACTAATCAACATTTTGATCTACATTAAATGGCCAAGATAACTAATATACTAATTTATACACTGAGAGTAAGGGATAACATGAGTCGATATAGCTTTTCTCTAAAACTATTTGTAATTACGAAATATTGTAAAAAGCAAAATTTATCTTTGTTTAACGTAGAAAATTAATAACTTATTTAAAAGGGTAAGAATTAATATCATTATTGACACACATCCCTCTCAATAAGTAAATATATTTAAATTACTATCTAATTTCCGTCTCATATACGCTTTCATTACTAAGATTTAAACGATTTTTATTTGCATTTCTTGTTCTATGACCTATATTTGAACGACTTTGTCGTGGTATAATTAAATTAAAAACATTTCCTATGTTTAAAAGGTAAAGAAAATAATAAAAGAACAGAAGAAGAGTAAACAAAATAAACAACAGGATACTTAAACGCAAGAAATGATAAACAAAAGCCTACCTACTGTTCTCTTAAACTAAAATACTTATACGGAAGAAATTATGAACAAAAGACTACCTACTATTCTATTAATCAAAATAGACGAAATTAAATATATTAAACTCCAATTATCCAAAACGTACAATCGCATCTACATCTACTTTTCTACAGTACAGAGGCAGGCGGGCGCGGCGGACGCGCTTCTATAAGCAAAACGTCGCGGGGCGCGGGGGGACGCATGGCGTGTGGCGAGCCGTTTCAAAGCAAGGATTTTTTGATATTGTAACAACTTCTAAAGTACTTATTAAAATGAAAAACAGTAAAAGACAGTTTTGATCTACATTAAATGGCCAACGTAACTAATATACTTATTTATATGCTGAGAGTAAGGTAATAAATAAAACTTGCGCCAAAACTGCGGTTTATAGCCGGCGTGATGTGTCAACAATTAAATGCGTTTTTCTCAAAAACTATTCGTAATTTCAAATTAGTGTAAAGAGCAAATTTTATCTTCGTTTAACGTAGAAAATTAATAAAGTATTTAAAAGGATAAGGATTGATACCATTATGGACAAACATCCCTCAAAATAAAAAATATATTCAAATTACTATTTTTAGACAGAAATATGCTCACTGTATGTTATCCTTAGAAGATACGAATATGCTGTCGCTGACTTTTTTGTAGATCTTATTAAGAGGAATAATACTCTAGTACATTGTTTTCATGTAGGACTTACCATTAAAGCAGCGCATGCGTGAAAGTGTCTGAACGGGTAGGACTTTATACACATTTATCATATTTATGTCAAATTACAATAAAATATACATATAATAAACCATATATAATCCTTCCCTGAGAAATACTCTACATAATGGTGAAAACCGTATCAAAATCCGTTGGGTGGTTTAGAAGAAGATAACGTAGAAAGGCCAGACAGAGAAAAAAATCGTTCTTATTTTATAAGATATAGAGATTTCAAAAATGCATTTACATACATATAATCATTAATTGACTATTTCAAATACAACATAACAAAAACCTATGTAAATTTTAAAAGCCCTCTATCGCCATTTCACATAATATTCTATTAATCTTTGTTAATCGCTAACAAGAAGAGTAATTGACGCCGACGTCACGCCGCGCCACGACCGACGGTTCAACGTCAGTCACCGTACTAGCCCACTGCACTGCCTGCATACAGTCCTGCAGCCCGCACTGCACACGACACGTTTAGAACACGCATATATTAGCATTTGTGGTTAAATTTTCTATTCGAAACTAGAATGCGCTTGACGGACTAAACTGTAGGTTGAAATTTGGTAGGTACGTATGTGAGTTATGGCCGTCGTGGCCCGGTGGCACAAGAGTGTGACTGTAAACGCGATAGTTGTTGGTTCGACTCTCACTCTAGATATTGTTTCAAACTTAGATTTTAAGTAAAGTAAAAAAATCTGCCAAACACACGTATACTGCATATAACAGGGTAGGCAGAGAGAACCTAGTGTTAAGACACTCCATTTTCATTCGTGTGGAGTAGCGGAATTCAACCCTGGGTTTTTGCCTTGATGCCAGAGCAAAGAAATGAAAATATTAATATATAATAATGCATTCTCCCGAGTAGAGATCGGATCCACGACTGTCACGTTGCAATCAGCCCCTTGTGCCCCTGCGCCGCTACGGGCTGAAAAAATTAACTCCTTATGTATATTTCGATAATTCCACAAATATATTAACCGTTCAATATCAGAAAAAAAAAACAACAAAATATTGATTAACACTAACACTAAAAGAATCTAACAATATAATTTAAAATTCCACAAAACAACCAACTTACAGTTACAAAGTAAACACTTTTACAAGTGGCCGATAAAATCTCATTCTTTTTGTTTGACAATGGCTACTTTGACTACTTTTGTACTGTAGAAGTGGTTTTATCATTTTTATTTCCTCTACAACGTTCCTGTGATGCAGCCAGGAGCTGAGCACAGCTAGGGGTAGTAAAAGCTGTAGCTAAGTGTTAGACCGAGAATTACCTTGTAGTAGGTACTGTTCGTACCAACTTCAATGTAATGTCAGCCCATTGTCCTGTAATCCGAAGGCGTTTTATTAATTTTCCGGACAAAAGTCAAGGGAAAATGTAGAGTGACTTGTGACTTTATTCTTTTTTTGTTTTTTTATGGTAAAAAAAATATTGAAAAGTATATGATAGATAAAAGACTAATTTGTTTAAATATTATGAAAAATGGACGCTTATGACTGTATATTTTTTTAGCTTTGCGATGTAACTCACATATAACAACGTAGGCAGAGCGAACTTAATGTTAAGACACTCCGATCTCCACATTTCACTGATTTTTTTAAGGCATTGCGTGGTGAATGGCAGAACTCAACATCGGGATTTGCCGATTTTGCCTTAGTGCCAGAACGAGGAAATGAAAATATTAATAAATAATAATTCATTCCCCCGAGTGGGGATCGAACCCGCAACCGTTGCGTTAATAGTCACACGTATATACAACTGCGCCACGCCGACCTTTACGAATATTAAATATAATATATTAAATCTAATTAGTAGTGACTTAAATGTAAATCATTTTGTAAAAATATTTCCTCACTCTGCATAAAACAAAGGTTAAGTGAGGCTTGTGTTTTGCTAGTTCACACGCAATGCCTCAAAAATATGACAGAGTGTCTAAACACTAGGTTTTCTTTCCTTACTCTGCTATTTGCGAGATACAGTGTGAAACTGAAAATAAAAATACTACATAAAATATGAGTTATTATGCCAACAAACAAAAAGAAAACCAAAATGAAATGAACCACAGTTATTTTTGCGTTTCACGAAATGAGTTTTACGAAAATAAGCATCTATTAATAAGTCATGGCGATACAAAATGTTTTTGTTTACACATTGTCTAGGTAACTGTTTTACGATTTAAATTTAATGCCGTCGATTGTATAATTTATTATTGTATACCCTATAGTGGATGCTACGGCTGTGAAATACAGCATTATATTTTATCTTTAGGCACTTTGTACTCTACAATTCCTAAAAACTCTACATCTCTATGGCTATGGCTTCATATCTATTGTGTTAAGGTGTAAAAAGAATTTATGCCAAATCACTCCGTTCTCTAGTTTTTTTTTTACATATGTTAGTAGGTACAAGTTGTAGCCCGCAACTTCGCAGCTTTGTTTGCGAATCTACGCAATTATATGTAGCTAACATAAGAGCTTCGACCGCGTTGAGTTCCACCAGTCAACACGTAAGGAATCTCGAGAGTTCGGCGGAAATGGGGAATGGAAGTATCTTAATATTAGGTTCCCAGGTTCCCTCTGACCACTTCGCTTTATGCTGAAGCACTGCGTGAAGCAAAAGAAAAAGAGATTTGGGAAACCTTTTTTTAACAGTCAGTAACGAAAAGCTTAATACAATACGAGTAAACACAGTGCTAGGTTAAATCTCATGCCTGCGTTTACGCTTAGGAAAAGTGTGATTTAATTTGAACATTTTTACCGGTTTCGTTAACATTTTTAAACATTTGTAATACACACTACTTAAAAGTTAGCTAATATTTCTGAATACGGCCTAATCTTTCATTAATTAAAAAAATAAACAATCTTTGGAAAATGACAAGGTATTTTATTAGCATATAAATACATAACATACACGTACCCATTGAACCAATTTGCTCACAAATTTAATATGCAGACGACGACGTTTGATTCTGGCCTCAAATCAAAAAGCTAAAGACATTCCTTATTTATTTTGTACTCTTTACTTTATGTTGATTTTCTTAGATGTGTTCACACATAAATAAATATATCATTATGGGTATCCAATATGTATATTATGGATACATCAAAGGAATATATAATGTATGTAATATATGATTGGTGACAATTAATGTTTTAGAACCTTTATTTATTATTACGCGGCGTTGAGCTCCGCCATTCAATACGCAATGCCTCCAGAACTCGGCGGAAAGTGGAGAACGGGGTGTCTTAACACTTCCCTCTCCCTCTGCATACCCACCCTGCCGTGTGCGGGATACAGCGTGAAGCTTTTTTTTTATTTATTATTACCGTTGATGCCGTCGTGGCGCAGTCTTCTTCTTTTTCGTGTCAACGCTTAGAAAGTTCAGATTATATTTTGCTAGTATTCAGCCACGTTGACTGCATTATACAGTGCACAGTGATCTAACAGTAAGCGCGATGGTCACGGTTTCGATCGCCACTCGCGGCAATGTTTATATAAAAAAATATTTTATTTTCCCGCTGTGGTAGACAAAGTGCAGTGTTAAGTTACGCGCAAGTTACCATTCATCGCGCAATGTCTCGAAAATTGGATGAAAATTGGAGAATAGAGCCTCTGTGTACTCTACTTTGTGGGAAAAGACTACTAGTACCAGTAAAACAAGTAAAGCACTACTAGTACTAGTATTTTAAATAGAGAAATATTCAATATCAATAAAATATATTAACCATACATCGCTTATAATATTTTCATGATATTTTTCATTTATTTTACATGAAAGTTTTAAGCAAATAAAAAATACTAATAATAATATTTAGAAAAAAAAAACAATTATTATTAACACTGTATTAATAATTGAATAATACTAAATGACAAATATAAATGATGTATGTAAATATTAGTATGTTTATTTAACGCGTGAACTGGCAGCTCGGGATGTCTCTATTAGTGAGCGGAGCGGCCGTAATGGATTACTTCCATGCCTTCCTATGGGCTATGACCGTAATATGAACTAATATCATAAATTATTATTATATAAAACAAAATAATTTAATTTTTCGTGTTAATTTTAATGTAAATGATATAATATATATAATTTGAATAAAATTATGATTTGTTGGTCTCTAGCGAAGCAATGATTATAATTGAACGTTTTTAATTTATACGGTCTTGTTAAACAAAAGGCGGCGTTGAGTTCCGCTACTCAACACGCAATGTCTATAAAGATGACAGAAACTGAGAATAAAATATTTCAACACTAAATGTTTTTTGCATAACATGCTCTATGAAGGAGACATGTATGTACGTCGACCTATTGTTCGGAGAAGAAAAGAAGAAACACTCTTAGTATTAGTTGAAATACTGTAAATGCTAATATAATCTCAAAATTACTACTAAATAAAATAGACCCTAGAGATTATAGCTGTAAACACGACGGTTGTAGGTTCGATTCCCACTCAGAGGAAACGGCGATTCTGTCATTCAATATCCCTAAAAATGAGTAGTAAAATGAGAACACAGTGGTCTCGACACTAGATTTTCTTTCACTAAGAAAAAAATATTATGCCATTATCATCCAATTTACTTGATAGATTTTCACAAGTTGATGTTCTAAAGAAATAACCGTTAGTGAAATTTTTCAAGAGCATTTTTACTAGCCGTGGCAAAAGTCAAAAGTTTGAAAACTTTTTTTACAACTTTATAACTAAATAGTGTTGTATATTTTAAGCTTCTTTTATAACAAAATAAAACTAAAATATTAAACAAAACAGTACAGTTAATATATTCGAAAATATATTATATGTTAAACTAAAGAATATTTAAAATTTTATTTTAAGCTATATAAAGCTCACCAATCCCAATTTTTTGGGTGATAAAAACAAAAATTTATTATAAAACGTGTTGCATCATTTAATTCAAGTTTCAAGTACACTAGTTGTAACTTTCGTTTATTGCGATGCGTCGCTAATTCCACCTAATTGATTGTTGTTAATTATTTGTAACAAAAAAAATATTGCACAACATTTTTTACTGTAGCGAGCGACCTTCTGTTGTAACAAATTTATATAATTGAAGAAAATATATTTTTAGTAGATATTTTAAATATTTTAAAAGGTTTCAATCTTTCAATTTTATTGCACGGTATTCAATGCAGTTTATTTTTTTATTTTGTTTTTGTATTTAGTTGTTGTGTCAAGACTTCGTTATGTTAACATCAAGTTCACTTCAAGGTCGTAGTGCCAGAGGAAATGGGATAAAAAAAGAATATTGTAACACTGGGTTCTTTAAAAAAAAAACAGCTTCACACTGTATCCCGCACACATCAGATTAGACAAAGGAAACCTTATGTTAAGACACTCCATTCACATTGCGTGTTGAAAGGCTGTAGGAACTCAACGCCGGATTTTTCCTAATAATAATTCATTCCCTCAAATGGGGATCGAGCCCAAATCCATCAAGTTACAATCACAATCTTTTGCCCCTGCGACACGATGGCCTTTTTTTACCTATCATTTTATTATTAAATATTACTCCCGTCAAGTCATGTTAGACGCTAGTATGTGATATTTTCATATTGATACCACCAATTATAACGCAAAGTGCTGTGCCAGTCAGAGGCGACGATTGACGCGCCACCGTTCCAAATCGGTTTTGCATCGGTATTCGGGAACCGAATGCCCGACTGTTAAGTGACAACACTATTTATACAACCAACCGATTTAACTAAGACCCTGATACATATAATGTTTACAGCTAACCGAGAGACCTTTGAAAACTGGTCGCATTTTATTTCTAGTACGCTAATGACCGATGCGTCAGTCAACTTTTTTAGACAATAGGTGGAATAACAAACATTTGTTTAACTAATGGATGAAGTAACACGGTTATGTTATTATAAAGATGAATTAAAGAGCTTCATTTAATATGAATATTAATATTGTTTTAGATAAATTTTGAATTATATTTTTTATAGCTTCCCACTGTATCCCTAGAAGGGTAGGCAGAGGGAACCTGGGAACATAGTGTTAAGGTTCTTTGTTTCTATTGATACACTTCTGTTCCCCGCTTTCCGCCGTATTCTAAAGGCATTGTGTGTTGAGTGGCGGTACTCAACGCCGCTTATTTTGCCTCGTTACCAGAGCGAGGACATGAAAGTATTAAATTATTTTTTCAAGAAAATCGTATCTAAAATAATACTATACGCCAAGATTCTTGGAACGTTATACTATGAAGTATTTTTACTTAAAATTTCCCAGACCCGGTAAAATAAATACAGTGTTGGGTTACGCCACCCAACGCGTCATGTGTTATTTTATAAACGGAATTTGGAAATGTGGATTTGGATCTTTGTTCCTTTTGTTTTCAACATAGGATGTATAAAAAGATTTAACTGTGTGTTTATAAAAGAATAAACTACTCAGCATGCCGTAAACAGTTTCTATTAAATTTTTTCTCCTCTCTCTAAATAACCAAATCTAAAATTCCATTAAAATATATTACAGAAATGAGCTAATAACTACATATATGAAAAATAAAACAATAATAAATGGGCAGATCTATATTTATAATTATATACATATAATAAATTTATTTATACAACACTATCGCACGGTTCTCCTACTATTCCCCGAAATTCCGCCCCAGCTATCCAATTCCGCCATCGAATCAATAGTATAAAGCGTGACCGATGGAATGCTCGTTTCTCAGGAATCCATCTCCCAACCCTACCTTTTGCCAGAAATCGATAAAACAATTCACAAAGCGATTTTTCATGCGAGTCACTCGCATAGCTAAGCCAAAAATGCGATCTTAATATTGTGATGTAAGCCTGACCGTCCAGTGATGAGTAGTATAAGTATTTAAGATATTTATTGATATTATAATTTGTTAGTTCAAAAGGAATAATTATCAATACAATTTAATTAGCCACGGTCGTATGTATGTATATATGTATGTTTGAAACGGAAACTTTTAACGTGGAAAAAGTAAAAAGGTGTGGAGTGCATAGTATCAATAGATTACTTAAAAAGCCCTCCACGCTTTTTTATATTGCAATACATTCATTTATTTATTTATTTACATTTTGCAGTGTAAAAAAAGCTATAATATTTTCAACTTTTTAGTTATTTTTTTCACAAAATCGTGTTTTTTAATTATTTATTTTTTGATGTAAGCAATGTAAGTTATTTATTTTTTGTTGTTCGGCAGCTATAAATACGGCTATCATAATAAAATCTTCCAGGAAGAGTTTATCACATTCCTTATAAAAAATGTTATGATTTTAAAATTAATTCAACGCAATTACGCAGTACCATTATGAAATCCATGGCATAAATAAATTTTGAAGGTATTTATAGAACATTCTTTAGTTATTTCTTTGTCCTTTTTCTTTCCTTATTTTAAATACAGATTTTTTTTTGAGATTCACGCTGTATTCCGCGTAGGCAAAGAGGAGCCCCCTTTTGCCGAGTACTAAGACACTCCACTTCCCACTTTCTGCCGAATTTTGGAGTCATTGAGCGCTGAGTGGCGGCACCAGAGCATAAAATATAAAATATTATTTTTTTACTGGGACTGGGAATCGAATTCTTAACCTGTGGTCTTACAGTCACACTGCACTGCGTTGTAGGTACCACTGCGCTACGACTGTTCTCAACAATACAGTAACAATATAATATGTACATAAGTATCTATATTTAATATTAAACTTTATGAAACTAAACACACATTCACACAACACTACATACATATGTGCATAATTATATCATCTAATAATCGAATGTATATCAATCACATTAAAATGATCATTGCTTATTATTCGCAATTATGTTGATTGCTCGCGATTGTCTGATCTATTCCAGTATTTACATTTCTTTATATTCTTATATTTACTTTACTCATACATGAGGCCAGTCGTGGCGCAGCCGCACAAAGTGTGACTGTAAAACCGACTGGTTGTGGGTTCGATCCCCACTCGAGGAAATGAAATATTTACTTACTTACTTACTACTACGTAAATTTTGTTATTTTTGAAACACCTTACAATAGCTATAACCTATCAGCTTCTGATAAAGTAGGCCGTAGAATCGACGTTCGCTTGATGGCTGTTAAACTGCTTCGTACTTCACATCCATACTATAAAGAAATTTTAGAAATTTCTTAAAGTTTTTAACTTTTTTAAAATACTAAAATTTTCACCATTTTTCTGAAGAAACGTTTAAAAACTTAAGATTGAGAGTTCTCACACGTGTAAAAGTTTCAGTAGAACCTAACAAGAGTTTAATGGTTTCTTTGATAATGTATGTAGAAAAAAGATAGAAGAGAAAGAAAGACAATATAGAGGTATTAATAAAAGTACTTTTTGACGAAATTAAGTTGATAATTTAACACATTATAGCTGAGGCTACTTATTTACGATATTATCTTTAATATCGTAAATAAGTCGTCGTTGTAGATTTGATTTCCATTCGAGTTATCGGGGATTTCAAATAAATTATTTTCATTTCCTCGCTCTAGTAACAAGAAAAATCACGGTGTAGAGTTTCGCTACTCAACACGCTTCTGAAAATCTCTGCTGCTGCTGCTGCTGAAAAAATCTGCTTTAAGAAAAGACTCTATTGGGAGAAATTTTAATTTTTCTGTTTAGATAAAGTTTGTCGTTAAGTTTCTCCTTTTACCACTTAACTTAAACTAACTTAGCTTTACGCTGTATCACTAATGGGATAGTCAGAGAGAACGGAGCGCCAAACGCTACGGTCTGTCTACAACTTATTGTTTCAAATTCAAGGAGATGACGGAAATTGAAGATTACGACACTAGTCTTAACATTAGGTTCTCTTATACTTCTGTATTCGAAAGAAATCAGATTTTCTAAAGCAAAAAACAATTAATTATATTAAATTTCGCAACCCAACCATCCCAACCCCACTCAACGGCCTCATCGGTTAAAACTAAAACTAACATTTATAATAAAGAATTAAGACTGTCTGTCGGTTCAACCATCGTTTGTCAATGTCGCGTATACACGTATTGAAACGGGATTTGTTATAACGAACAAAGCGTGGATTATAGCTGGCACTTTAACTGTATACTATTATATATTAATTTATAGAGATAAATTAATTAATTTAAACCATGATTAGACGCTATTGTGGGTTAACTAAAGTTTTTTTTCTTTAGTTTCACGCTGTATCTCGCGTTTAGGAGGATAGCGTAGTGTAAAACATTCCCAACGCGAGACAACTGTCTATTGGGTGACGGAGCTCAACGTCGCGCTATGTCTTATTACTGGGGCAAGGAAATGATGATACATGTTTGTTGATTGTAGACTGAATATTTGATATTTACGGGGTTGAGACTCGCTAAGTATTTTTATTTCCTAAGTCTGGAATAACTTTAAAAATGTTAAAAATATTTGATATTCACTTCAGGTTGATACTTCTACGCGGGCTCGAGATAAATGGTCTTGACAGACATACAGACTAACAACACAGTGATCCTATAAAGGTTTCGTTTTTCCTTTTTAGTTACAGAACCCTGAAAAACAACAATTCCCACAACTACATACAAACATATCTACATACATTTAGATAGGAAGAAAAAAAACAATTTCAACGTACAGATTTCCACAGCAAAATAAATAAACTTTATAAACGAAAAAAAAAGAAAGCACCAAAAGGTAATAACGGAGCCCCATAACCGGGGGGCTATCGGGCATTTCACGCGATTCGCAACCCATAAATAAAGTGTTCGCATATTCGCGCCGAAAACGATACGCTGCGACCATAATTCATAAAGCTATAATATAATTCACACTGTGGAAATTGCGTAACGGTAAAAAACAATATAAATTTTCGTCAATTCGAAGCGCAGCTAAAAAATGCTCGACTGTACACATACGATGGTTGTGGGTTCGAATTTGATTCGAAAAAATATTCATCTTTATTGATATTCTATTTTTTTTCGATTTGGTTAGACGAAACGCGGCGTTGAGTATCTCTGCTGGATATGCAACTTTTCTTTAATAGGCGAAAAGCTGAGAACGGAGTATTCCAATAGTAGGCTCTCCCTGCCTTCTGCTATATGCGGCGGGATAAGGCGTGATAAAAAAATTGAGATCGAAATGAAGGGGGAAGAGATCAGCGTTTAGGATACGATAAATTATGGCTCCCCTCGCGTTCATCGTACATCACTACTGGTGAAGGGCCAAATGTAATCGTCAAAAATGCGAATTGTAATAGAATTCATCTATAGGTATACCTATTGATTTATGACGGGACAAAGTCAAAGTCAAATAATTTTATTCAAAATAAGAAGTAACTTCTTCTTGTTTCATTTTTTGAACTGATGAAAATGTATTGAGATGCAACTGTCAATATATTTATTTCTTAAAATTTTTGCCTTAACGAATCTTTACTTATAGATTGCGCGGATAGCTCGCTTCTGCAAGAAGAAGAAAAAAAAGGACACCGGCTAATGAAAGTGCCTTAACGGGTACGGAGTGTCTTAACAATAGGTTCCCAGGTTTCCTCATACGAGCAAGATACAGCTAAAAAATATATGTATATATATATTTTTAGCTTTCTTCCGCATAGCAAGGTTCCGCTCAAATTGAAGACATTACGCAATTTATTTTACCTCTAAACTAAGCAAATAACAATTATCTTATTAATAATTATCAACAATGTTAGCAAATGCCTTTCATTATTTATTCCTTTGCCTTGTCATACTTCGAAAGTCGTTACCTTAATGGAACATGGAAGTTAGATTTTATGTGTTGCATGTAGAAAGGAGCTTTTCGCGACAGATTTGTGTATATGATTTTGCATTTCGCTCATAATACTTTTATGAAACTTTAAATTACAATTTTTGTTTTATATATATATATATGTGTAAGTAAATTGTAAATTTATTGCAAAACTAGCGATCCGCATGCGGCTTCGCCCGCTTGAACTACATTATTATTAATTTACTAATCTGCATTACATTATTTTTTTAATAATTATAACAATTTACAAACAATATCCAATATTAAAAAGTAAAGTTAAATAAAACAGTTATTTGTATCAATATTATTGAACAACATTCTTTGAAATGGTATTATTTTTTTATTTTTAAGCCAATTGAAATAAGACAAACACTAAATGTTAAGGGAAGCTTGCCAAAATGCAAAAGTCAAAACAGTCATTTCTGAGATTAGTGTTCACTAACACTCAGATAAACAGATAATTAATTTTATAAATCATTGTTTCTGGTTCTGTTACGTTATTAAATGCCACCAATATTTTTTTTCTTATATATCTATCTGCCATGTACAGGCACGGACCTGTTATAATTTTACTTGAACAATTAAGAAAGGATAATTATATCTAATCTTTAACCAAAAATAATTCTTAGCTAAATTTAAAATTTTATTAACAAAAATAAAAAGTAAAAAATATATATATCCACAAATTGAAAACATAAGATGCGTTTAGAATAAAAAATCAACATGATTTGAATACAAAAATTAGAAAAAAGAATAAAATGTACAAATATTTATTGCGTCCTTCACCTTATTAGGAGGCTGTTTGTGAAAGTCTTCACAAGGTCTTTGTTAAAGATGAAGCACAGTGAATTTAGTCAAGATATATATACCTAGCAGTGTAGTCTGAGGCGTACATTCTGTTCCCTACATACCGCTCAATTCAGGTGACATTGTATGTTGGTTGGCGGAACTCAACGCCGCACTTTCTCTACCAGAGCGAGGAAATAAAAATAATTAATTGACGCGAGTGTGAATGAAACCCACTACTATCATGTATGGAGTTAGCCGTTGTCCTATTGCACCACGAAGGCTACTATAATGATATATAATATAACCTAATGTAAGTAGTATTTTTTTAATATCACACCGTATCCCGCATATAGCAGGGTAGCCAGAGGGAACCGGGAAACCTAGTGTCAATATGCTCTGTTCACATTACAACACTTCCTTATTCCATTTTTATCGAATTTTGGAGGCATTGTGTGTTAAGTAGCGGAACTCAACACCGCACTTTGCCTCGTTACCTAAGCTATAAAACGAAAATATTAAATATATCCAATTGAAGGAATTAAACCTAAAACCAGTCACACTAACAGACCTACGTTTTTGCCCATTGGCTGGCCTATATAAGTAAAATTTTCTTTAGAAAGGAAAACAAATCAAGTGTTATATCAATAATCTTTTTTCTTTAACATAATATATTAGTACAATATACAATAAAATAGAGATATTTGGTGTAAATTTCATCACCATGACCTTTCTATTATTTAGAGATCTCTGGGTTAAGTATCTTGTTATTGCAATCTATTATACCTTAACGACGACATAACTTACAAGCTTTGTACCGGCCAGAACGTGGACAAGCGTTAATATTCCTGTCTGAACGGTAAACCGAATACATATATATGAGATGACAGTAGTAGGTACGAATCCTATTTGGGGAAACATTAAAAACTACGTATTGTACTTTACGGCTGAAACGTAAGATTAATAAAAAAAAAGACTAAGCCTATATCTCTACCCAGCAGTGACAGCAATTGTAATAATTCAGTCAAATAAACAAAATTTGTCATAAACGGCGATCAAACCTACATTCGCCAATGTGAAAGATCAACACCACTGGACCTATACGTCTGTCTAAATGTTATAATCAAACAGCAAAAAAGTCGCATGGGAATAATAAACGACCTAACAAATTTACGCCGTGCTCGAGTCATTTGCGAACTAATGTTAATCACTTTAGAAGGTCTATTCTTAATATATAAATACATATACACATACATACATAAATATTATTTAATATTACGTAAAGCTTTTATTTCTTAAATATATATTTAAGAACAAGCAATATTTTTAGAGTTCCATACATTTTAAGTAAAAAAGGAACTCTTATCCAAGAGCCTTAATCTCAGGAACTCTTGGATATATCGAGTTGTAGTTCAAATCATATACTCAGATCTACAGTCCCATAATTTCCTGAAAAATAACATATTACTACATTTAATTTAAAAAAAAAGATATGGCCGCTTATATCGCAAAAAACGTTATTTCGATACTATAAAGGAAATCAAAATTAATACTGTACTTCTGGTTGACCTACAATTATGAAATTTGACAGCTGACATCTACAGATACTACTAGGCTAAGAAAAAATCTGAAAACTATACATTTATGGTTCAATCCTAAAAAATAATAGCCCTAAAAAGGGTGCAAAATTTGGTATTAAAACAAGTTAGTTCAAGTGAGGTATCGGATGAAAGGGTTCTCTGGCTAAGCTAAGCTTGAGTTTCAGAAAAAGCTTAAACCTCCAATTATTGGACGGAACCCTAGATGGGCAAGCCCGACTTGCGCTTGTCCGGTTTTTTTTATTTACTTTGATTGTAGGTGCAATTCATTCCAGGGAGTGCTTTATTTTCATTTCCTCGCTCTGGTAACGAGACAGTGAAAAGCATTAAGTTTCGTCTTTCAATATATAAATAGTAGCGAAATGTTGTAAATTAATTTTTAACATTTTTTTTTTAACAATTTTTTTAACAATTTTGGTAATTTATCATTTTATTATCAAAATTGTGGTGGAATAAAAACCAAACTAAATACTATCTATATGAACATCTTATCTTATTCTTATGATATTATCGTATTAACCGAAACATGGTTAATTCCTAGTATTGCAGATAGTGAATTTATAGACAGTAGGTATATCGTATTTCGATGCGACCGGGACCGTGCCGCCACAGGTAGGGAAGAGGGCGGAGGCGTGTTGGTGGCCGTGCGCCGCGAGCTGCGGCCCGTGCGCCGCGCGCTGCCGGGGCCCGTGCCTCCTATTGTCGATTGCGTCTCTGTTGAGATACCGAGCGCGTCCCGAGGTAAGCAATGCATTGTGAACGCAGTATACATACCACCTAATCAATGTTCGAACACTTACGTCGTATATCTCGACTTAGTTTGCGACTTAGTGTTGTGTGATAATGTAACTGAGCATTTTGTGATAGGGGATTTTAATCTACCCAGCCTTGAGTGGGGAGTAAATAATGGACTTTGTTTACCTTTTATTAGAAATGATACTGTTTACGCTGGTAAATATCTCGTTCAAATCCTCTCTTTACTGAATGCCACTCAACATAACATTTACAAAAATAATTTAAACCGTACTTTGGATTTGTTCATATCGAACACTGATTGTACTTGTCTGACGCCTACTTCGCCTCTGTCTCCACTGGTGCAGCATCATCCATGTTTCTATATTCTCAGCAAAATAACTACGGCACTTATATCTATTCCAAGACAACCACGAATCAAATTATGTTTTGCAAAAGCTGACTACATAAATATTAACGAAGCTATTAATAAAGCAAATTGGTGTGACATTTTAATTGGTTCTATTAATGAAATCATAAATATATTTTATGAAAAACTATTCTCAATTATAAAGTTGTTTACACCGGTCAGTGTAATAAAAAACAGTAATTCTCCATGTTGGTTTACCCCAAGTCTTCGACGGATATTTAAGGCTAAAGCTAAAGCATGGGTAAAGTGGAAAAAGTATAAAAATATTGTTGATTATGAACTCTTCTCCATGTATCGAAGAAGATTTGATATGGAAAGTAGGAAGTGCTTTGACAATTACATATCATTTACGGAACAAAGTTTAACTAAAAATATAAAATCCTTTTGGAATTACATGTCTTGTCTTAAAATCAAACCGGGAATACCGACAACTATGACCTATATGGGAAATTCATCAAGCGACCCTGAAATGATATGTAAAATGTTCGCGCATTTCTTTCAATCTGTATATGAGCCGTCTACACTTAATATAGAAACATGGGAGTCATCGGTAGGCGATACTAACTCTAGTAATAACAATATATGCTCTTTATACTTTTCTGAAAACGATGTCTATAAGGTGTTAAGGGCACTAGACTCAAATAAGGGTGCTGGACCTGACTCCTTACCACCCTCGTTCATAAAACTTACCGCGGGTGCACTATGCGTTCCACTTAAAATTATCTATAACAAGTGTATGCAAGAAGGCATTTTTCCTGATTTATGGAAGACGGCACATATAACACCCGTTTTCAAGAGTGGAGACAGAGACAACATTGAAAATTATCGACCGATATCGATTTTGTCCACGCTAGCAAAAGTCTTCGAACGATTAGTACACGCCCAACTGTACCCTCTTGTGCATAATGATATCTTACAAGAGCAACATGGATTTGTACAACAGAAATCTACTACTACTAATTTATTGTTATATGCTACTTACTTGTTTGAGAGTATGGACAACGGGGTGCAGGTGGATGCTGTGTACACGGATTTTCGCAAAGCATTTGACAAAGTGGACCATGAAATCCTTTTAAAGAAATTGGCCTTCAACGGCGTGAGAGGTAATTTATTGAGGTGGTTTGCTTCGTACATTATCAACAGGTCTCAGAGAGTTGTAGTTAGAGGCTTTGAGTCTGATACTTTTATTACATCCTCCGGCGTACCACAGGGATCTATACTAGGACCATTGCTTTTTATAATCTTTATAAATGACATAAATCAATGCTTCAAACATTGCAAGTTCCTGTTGTACGCGGATGATCTTAAATTATACTTAAGTGTGCGGGATTTGTCGGACTGCCATGATTTACAAAGCGATCTTAATAGGCTTAGCGAATATTGTGTTCTTAATAAATTACGTTTTAACTTGACCAAATGTAACACTATAACAATAACTAAAAGTAAAAATATAATTAAGCAACAATACTTTCTGAATGGGACTCAATTAAATAGAGTAAATCATGTACGTGATCTCGGTATCATTATAGATTCGCGCCTTCATCTCGATCAACATGTTAACAATATTGTTAATAACGCATTTAAAATGTACGGATTTGTGATGCGATCAACTAAAGATTTTAAAAAGCCGTCTACGCTCATATATCTATATACCAGTTTAATCAGACCACAACTTGAATATGCATTACAAATCTGGAACCCCATTTACAATAAATATGTTGATCAGATAGAAAATGTGCAACGTCGGTATTTGCGATCATTACATTACAAATTTTCACATTCTTATTTGTCATACTCTGAGTTGCTCGATAAATATAAATTAATGAGTCTTGCATCGAGAAGAAAACTGTTAAGTACAATGTCGTTATATAATATTTGCAATTCTAATATAAATTGTCCTCAATTGTTAAGCAACATAGATTTCTTGGTACCTAATCGAGTTTCATTGCGTAACACACGAACACCCAGATTATTTAAATTGAAAAAATGTCGAACTAATGCTGGCAAGCGAGCACCATTGTACCAAATGACCCAAACGTACAATGCTGAATTTTATAATACTGATATTTTTGGGTTAACAATAGGTGCGTATAAAAAAAGAATTAAAGCCATTACCGAGAAAGTAAATAATAATAATTGTTAAAAGTAACAATAAAACTGAACTATATATTATATATTTATTATGTGAGTATGTGTGTAATTGTGTATGCGTATTTATATCTGTTATGTATATATTTAATATTGTTATCATTATTTTTTTTAATTATTCATTACAATATCTCCTATAGTTATTATAGTTAGTAATTGTATTGTAATATCACTTTTATTTCTATTGTTATAGTAAGTAGTGGATAACGGTGTGATTTGTACATAGATTAAGTTTATTACATTGTATAAGATATATTTTCTCATATGTACAAATGTTTGTTGTCCCAAATAAATAAAATAAAATAAAAATAAAACATTTACTTTGCAATATTAAATTATGAATATTATTTTAAAAAGTAACAAATTGCAAACTTAACCACTAAATTAACTGCGTTTGGTTGATTACGTAACCGTATTTGAAAGTATTCTTCGTTTTTATCGTAATATATTCAAATGAGCTATACAATTGTTTCAATATAATACTTATTCATACATTTACATTCACTTTAGTTCTCGAATTATGAACTATACTACACTAATGATTTTTAAATTCGAATCAAAAGTTTCTGAGATTAGCGCGTTTAACCAAACGAACAGTTCAGCTTTATATAATAATAAAAATAGTATAGAAATATATATATAGTAAAATAATATAGATAATATGAATATACATACATACATACATACATACATATATTTCTAATTAGTTCTGGCATAAACGTGAGACTTTGCCAATCATTATTCATAAGAAATTACGCTGCGCTGTGACAGAGCACGTCCTTCCTGTGCCGGTGCAAACGTATAGTTAGTTATAACTAGTTGATCAACGAGTTTACCAATTTATATTACATCGACTACTGATTATATAATATACATATATACCTCAAAACGTTAAAATCTAATGTTATAAAATGTGATTTAAGAAAATATTTTATACTAGCGACCCGCTCGCGGCTTCGCCCGCTTACACCACAGAATTATTTACTTAACACACTGAAATATGTTCGTGTTTTGATATACCTATTATGTATGTTTGCAGCGCAATGAAGATTTTTTATTTTTTTTTTAAATTTTTTATAGACTTTTTATTAAGACTTTAGGTCGCATTTTTGTATCTCCTCTAAGAATCTTCAATTGAATGTTTGAAATGAATCATCAGTGTCTGTACATGGAAGATATTACAATTAACAATGTAATAAAACTTGGTCAGTTGGTCTGTTTGTCTGTGTATTTCTTCACGATAATCTCAGAAACTGCTTAACCGATTTAAATACTTTTTTTGTTTGTATTTTGGCAAACTGCCCTTAAATATTGAGTATTAGTTTTATTTTAATCAGCTTCACGCTGTATCCCGCACACAGCAGGTTAGGCAAAGGGAACCTAGTGTTAAGACACTCCATTCCCCACTTCCTGCCGAATTCCGGAGGTATTGCGTGTTGAGTGGCAGAACTCAACGCCGTGCTTAACCTCGGCACCAGTGCGACGAAGTGGAAATATAAATTTAAGTAAATATTTCATCTCCTCGAGTAGGGATCGAACCCACAAACAGTCAGTTTCACAGTCACACTTCGTGCCGCTGCGCCACGACTGGCCTCAACTGGACTGGACTTTATTTTAAACGGCTCACACAAAGTTAAAACCAGATACACGCTTTATCCCGCCTTTAGCAGGGCAACTTAGTGTTAAGATATTGCGTGTAATGTGTGACTGATGTGCGAACTGAAAACACGAATGCCGACACAATAGTAAATATTATTAAATTATAATTCAATCCTCCAAGTGGGGATCGGACCCACACCAGTCGCGTTACAGCCACAACTATGAGCCCCTGTGCCACGACGGCCTTTAACAAAGAAGAGATGAGAAGCGTCAGCGCTCCTTTTACGCAAACAGCATATAGGGTAAAATATTTTAAAGAAATTAAGCAATATACATCAACAGTGAAGACGTAGGTATTTTTGTTCATTTCACGATGTTTATTTATATCTATATTTCGTGTGATGTGTGCGGTTACGCATAGATACCAATAACGTAAACACATACTACTACTAAAATACTACTAAAATCTTTAGAACTTTGAACTTTGCCGCCAATATCTACGACTCGATTTCGGAATGAGGCGTATGCGGCGGTTTCCCTTTGATAGGTGTATATGTGCTTGCGTCGTTCTCGACAAATTGTATTTTATTTTACAACGATAATTTTATTATTTATTTTGTTTGAAAACATAACTTTTTTATTATTGGATTTTTTATAGAGTAGTTAAAACTGTGGTTTTATTTAAAGTGGTGCTGACAAAAAAACTTTGTATAATTGAGCATATTTAATATTTATAGTATTTTTTTGGTTAATTAATACCAATAGTTATTACAACACTTGCGAAGGAAGCATATTTTAGGCAAATTTTAATTCTTATACCTTTTGAAAAACTACCAATATTGTTATAGTTAATAAATTATTTTTTCAAATTAAAAATAGTCTATGTTTTTCATTATAATGACGGGAAAATATTCAAAATGTTCAAAATTACACTATAATACCAAATAGTATTGTCATTGTAGTGTTGATAGTAATTGAAAATAGTTATACTACAGGAGGATACCTTCATATGCACCGTTTAAACCTGTTTTTATGATATAATGTAGAATAATATATTCTATAGAGGAATCACACATTCTTTTTATTATTTTACTATAACACGTAAATACATTTTTTAGAGGTTACTTTGTACTAAGATGGAAGCTCTGTTCCCGCAGTTACGTCCCTGATATATTGATATAAATAATAGAAATATAAAATATTGGAAAAAAAAGGAGAAGAAACGCAATTATATTGCATTTTTTTCTAATACTTGAAATATATTGATAAATTTACATACAATTCATTTGTTTTGAATATAGCATTAAGTTTAGTCAGCTTCACGTTATTTTAACAGATGCCATCAATATATTTGATACTTCCTTAACATGAATATTTAATGTATTTTTTATATATAAAGTCTTGAGAAAATTCTCTTGAGAAATATATCCACTGTACATGAATGCAACTTTATATATATATAACGCCAATAATTAAAATGTATTGACATCAGCGCGTCATCTAAACACAATATAAAGTTTTATAAACTATGAACTCACAATCAGAATTTACTTTCCAAATACATATACAGTAATACCCCGGACTTACGCGGTAGGTGGGACCGAACGATTGCCGTGTAAGTCGAATTCGCGTAAGTCGGTGTTCAACTTTGCATATAAAGTTTCTTTAATCAGGACCAGAGTTAAAAAAAAAAACATAATTTAGAAGAAAAATGTTTAATAAAGTGTAGGATAATAAAAAAAAATTACATTGTTATGAATAAAGTAACCTAAACCGGAATTATTTTGAGCTAGAAGGCTTCATATATTCTAACAATGTTGCCTGCCGAGTTAATATTTTTCTTCTTTTCCAATTCACAAATTTTCATTTTTACTTCAGTCTTTATTTATATTTAGTTTTCACTCCAAAGACAGTGTTTTCTTTTCTTGTTATGCTCAAATGACTCATTTTTCGTTCTTTTAGACGTTATAATTAGAGATTATAAGTAAAACGCACTGCGCACGTAAAACAATTTCAAACAATTTTTGCGCAACATGTTTAAACCTGTCGCAAACTGAAAACTGAGTGTGCAGAGCAAGAGAGCCGATGCGCGGCAATCAAAATGAAAAACGGTGTATCTCCGAATTCGCGTAAAACGGGGTAGCGTAAGTCGGGGTATTACCGTACTTTTTATTGCAGATATCGCCATTTGAGCTATTCCCGAAAAATATACCTACTTTATTATTTTTGTTAATGTCATCAACATTGACGTTTAAAATAATAATTACGGTAGACTAAACAACTATTAATTGTACTTCTTTTTTCCTATTCACGCTGTATCCCGCACGCAGCAGGGTAGGCAGAGGAAACCTAGTGTTAAGACACTACTTCCTGTTTCCTACTTTCCGCGGAATTCTGTAGGCATTGCGTGCTGAATAGTGAAACTCAACGCTGCACTTTGCCTCGACACCAGAGCGATGAAATGGAAATATTAATGGAAATATAAATTAAAATAAATATTTAATATCCTCAAGTGAGAATAGAACCCACAACCAGTTTATGCTTTGTGCCCCTGTGCCACGAACGGCCTCAATTTACTTTCTTCTTTTAAATTGTGGTTAAATACAATAATCGTAATTTAATTATGTCAAATTTCTTTTAACCGACGTCTTAAAAGAGGAGGTCATCAATACGACTGTATTTTTTATCCTTGTTACCTCAGAACTTTTGACTGTGTGAACCGATTTTGATGATTCTTTTTTTATTTGGAAGCTAGTGCGTCCCGTGTAGTCTTATTTTAATTTAGTTCATTTCCGACAATGGTATCTATGAAAAAATCATATAAATCTCAAATTTATATTTTGTATGTGCGCGACAAATGGACTAATATCTCAATATCAACTCAATCGATTTTAATGATTCTTTTTTTATTAGAAAGGGTAGTTTGGTGAAAGTTTGGTTAAGTTCAGAGTAAGAAATCCGATTGAAATTGAAGAAGTCGATTTTTTTATAAAAAAATATAATTATGTTATTTTTTCTGGTAAAATTTCTTTGTACTCTATGATAAAAACTATTCTATAAGATGCATTAAGTTTTGAACTATTACCATGCTAAAAATAAATTAATTTCATACAGTAGTTATTGGTATTTTAAGTAATTTACATTTTTCAGTTTTTATTTTTTTTAAATAAAACTATAATGAAATTCGGAATAAAACACAAAAAAAATGTACCTTGGGAACCTAGGCTAATAGCATGCAAAAATTCATCAATTTCTGTCCAGTAGTTTTTACGTGATTGACGAACAAACAAACAGACAGACAGATAGACAGACAGACAGACAGACAGACAGACAGACAAGAATTCTGTTGAGTGGTTTTTTAGGTTCTATAATCGACATATAAGCCGACCTAATTTTTATTTTTTTTATATCTTTCATGTACAGAATTGACTTTTCTATCCTTTTATTATATATAGAGATAACGTCAATGATTAAAATGTATTGACATCAGCGCGTCATCTAAACACAATATAAAGTTTTATAAACTATGAACTCACAATCAGAATTTACTTTCCAAATACATATACAGTAATACCCCGGACTTACGCGGTAGGTGGGACCGAGCGTTTGCCGTGTCGAATTCGCGTAAGTCGGTGTTCAACTTTGCATATAAAGTTTCTTTAATGAGGACCAGAGTTTAAAAAAAACATAATTTAGAAGAAAAATGTTTAATAAAGTGTAGGATAATAAAAAAAAATACATTGTTATGAATAAAGTAACCTAAACCGGAATTATTTTGAGCTGGAAGGCTTTATATATTCTAACAATGTTGCCTGCCGAGTTAAATTTTTCTTCTTTTCCAATTTACAAATTTTCATTTTTACTTCAAAGTCTTTAATTATATTTAGTTTTCACTCCAAATACAGTGTTTTCTTTTCTTGTTATGCTCAAATGACTCATTTTTCGTTCTTTTAGACGTTATAATTAGAGATTATAAGTAAAACGCACTGCGCACGTAAAACAATTTCACGCGGAACATGTTTAAACCTGTCGCAAACTGAAAACTGAATGTGCAGAGCAAGAGAGCCGATGCGCGGCAATCAAAATGAAAAACCGAGTATTTCCGAATTCGCGTAAAACGGGGTAGCGTAAGTCGGGGTATTACCGTACTTTTTATTGCAGATATCGCCATTTGAGCTATTCCCGAAAAATATACCTACTTTATTATTTTTGTTAATGTCATCAACATTGACGTTTAAAATAATAATTATGGTAGACTACAGGTACAGCTTCACGCTGTATCCCGCACGCAGCAGGGTAGGCAGAGGGAACCTAGTGTTAAGACACTACTTCCTGTTTCCTACTTTCCGCGGAATTCTGTAGGTATTGCGTGCCGAGTAGTGAAACTCAACGCCGCACTTTGCCTCGACACCAGAGCGGTGAAATGGAAATAAATATTTAATTTCCTCAAGTGGGAATAGAACCCACAACCAGTTTATGCTTTGTGCCCCTGTGCCACGAACGGCCTCAATTTACTTTCTTCTTTTAAATTGTGGTTAAATACAATAATCGTAATTTAATTATGTCAAATTTCTATTAACCGACTTCTTAAAAGAGGAGGTCATCAATTCGACTGTATTTTTTATCCTTGTTACCTCAGAACTTTTGACTGTGTGAACCGATTTTGATGATTCTTTTTTTTATTTGGAAGCTAGTGTGTCCCGTGTAGTCCTATTTTAATTTAGTTCATTTCCGACAATGGTATCTATGAAAAAATCATATAAATCTCAAATTTACATTATGTATGTGCGCGACAAATGAACTAATATCTCAATATCAACTCAACCGATTTTAATGATTCTTTTTTTATTAGAAAGGGTACACATAAAGGGTAGTTTGGTGAAAGTTTGGTTAAGTTCAGAGTATGAAATCCGATTGAAATTGAAGAAGTCCATTTTTTTTATAAAAAAATTAAATTATGTTATTTTTTCTGGTAAAATTTCTTTGTACTCTATGTTAAAAACTATTATATAAGTTGCATTAGGTTTTGAACTATTACCATGCTAAAAATAAATTAATTTCATACAGTAGTTATTGGTATTTTAAGTAATTTACATTTTTCAGTTTTTATTTTTTTTAAATAAAACTATAATGAAATTCGGAATAAAACACAAAAAAAATGTACCTTGGGAACCTAGACTAATACCATGCAAAAATTCATCAATTTCTGTTCAGTAGTTTTTGCGTGATTGACGAACAAACAAACAGACAGACAGACAGACAGACAGACAGACAGACGGACAGACAGACAGACAGACAAGAATTCTGTTGAGTGGTTTTTTAGGTTCTATAATCGACATATAAACCGACCTAATTTTTATTTTTTTTATATCTTTCATGTACAGAATTGACTTTTCTATCCTTTTATTATATATAGAGATTTTTTTTATCTAATTTGAATTAATAAGGTCGTCGTGGCGCAGTAGCGCAAGCGAATGTAAGCGCGACGATTGATTATTTTGATTCCCACTCGGGGTAGTGAAACATTTTATATTTTAATTTCCTTGCTCTGGTAACGAGGCAAAACGCGGCGTTTAGTTCCACTACTCAACACGCAAAAGAATTTAGCGGAGAGTGAAGTACGGTAGAGTCTAAATGGGCAACGGCGCGTTTGAACACTAGGTTCCGGGGCTCCTTTTGCCTACATAGCTGTGTGTGGAATACAGTATAAAGATCTGAATATAAGGTATGTTACTAACGTATTTTGATTTTTTTCAATTTTATTTCAGCTTTAGTTCCTGTATTGCGAGATATAAAACAAGAAAAAGAGCTAGAAATATTGACATTCACCGTTTTAGAAAATCAAATTCACACTCATCATTCCCACACTGCCCTACTGTGCAACGTTGGCATGTGTACAAATAATAAATTACAGAACACAATATAAATACACTGTCAATAGACCATACGTTAAGTATCCTAAAATATAGCTCCATTGTAAGAACGCTGATTTAATATTTATAATAATAATTAAAAAGGTGTGTAGTCTAAGTTTTTCTGTGTTTTTCCCCACTTAACATGTATCTTACATAGTAACTCATAAACATTAGACTAGTGTTTCACTCGTGGCTTCACCCGCTTCGACTATGTACTTACAATACACATATTTTTAGCTTTACGCTGGCTGTATCCTGCACACACAGGCAAATGGAACCGAGTGTTAGGACACTCCGTTCCCCATTTTTCACCGAATTCTGATGGCATTGTGTGTTGAGTTGCGGAACTCAACGTCGCGCTTTGCTTCGATACCAGAGCAAAGAAATTAAAATATTAAATATTTCATTTTGCTGAATGGGAATCGAATCCAAAACCTGTTGCGTTCACAGACGCACGCGACTACAACGCACCACTGGCCTTTATATACACAAATCTTTCTCTTAAATCATATTATAAGTGAAAACCACATTAAAATTCATTGCGTAGCTGGAAACATCTAAGTGTATTTCTGTGGGAAGCGACTTTGTTTAGTATTATGTAAACATTGTTCATACATTATTATAATTATGCATTTGATAGCCTTGACATAATTTGGTCTCATTGTCAATTACCTCTGAACACGTTAGATAAAATAAATAAATAAATCAGCTTGGCGCTGTATCCCGCACACAGCAGGGTAGGCAGAGGGAACCTAGTGTTAAGACACTCCGTTCCCCACTTTCTGCCGAATTCTGGAGGCTTTGCGTGCTGAGTGGCAGAACTCAACGCCGCGCTTAACCTCGAGACCAGAGCGAAGAAATGGAAATATAAATTTAAGTAAATATTTCATCTCCTCGAGTGGGGATCGAACCCACAACCAGTCGGTTTTACAGTCACACCTTGTGCCGCTGCGCTACGACTGGCCTCACACGTTAGATGTAGGTTCAAATCTCAAATACGGAAAGACAATTAAAATAATAATATGTCTTTTCTGGGTGTGGTTAGATAAAATTCGGCGTTGGATTACGAAGAGAACACCGTAGAAACGGATGGTTAACTAGATATATTTACATAAAGAATCATATGTAACTACTAGAGGGCGCGCGCGGCTTCGCCCGCTTATTAGGAGTGAATTCTAAAAAAAAACCACGAAACACGTGTTCAATAAAATAATTTTAACAGTCTGAATTTAAATTTTTATAAAAATCGGTGGCAATTTAAAGATTTTTCCATATAAACTTTCAACCTCTTATTTGAACCCTTTGGGGGTGAATTCTTAAAAACCATGAAACACGTGTTCAATGAAATATTTTTAAGAGTCTGAATTTTAAATTTTATAAAAATCGGTATAGATTAAAAAAAAAATCCATACAAACTTTCAACCCCTATTTCATCACTTTAGGGTTAAAATTTTTCAAATTCCCTTCTTAGTGGATGTCCAGAATATGAAAATAAACATCTGTCCAAATTTCACGTTTCTACCATCAGCGGTTACGGCTCTGCGTGCGTCTTACCTCAGTCAGTCAGCACAAGTCCTTTTATATATATAGATTTACGAAGGTATGTAATACATGAATGATAACATATCTATAACAAGTTAACATATAGTATTTTATATTAACTTACGATTGAAGTAGTAGACAACTAGTCAGACTGTTTCAACTTTAGATTTTTGAAAAAAAATACCTAATGAATTTAACTACTATCCTAGAAGGAGAGTTGGGAATGTAGTGTCTTGGCACTACCACACTATTCGGACTTTATTTAACAGGTGTATTTTTAATTATCAATAAGTCAATATCCTTTTCTGAGGCCGGTCGTGGCGCAGCCGCACGAGGTGTGACTGCAAAACCGACTGGGTGTGGGTTCGATCCCCACTCGAGGAGATGGAATATTTACTTAAATTTATATTTCCATTTCTTCGCTCTGGTGTCGAGGTTAAGCGCGGCGTTGAGATCTGCCACTCAACACGCAATGCCTCCGGAATTCGGCAGAAAGTGGGGAACGGAGTGTCTTAACACTAGGTTCCCTCTGCCTACCCTGCTGTGTGCGGGATACAGCGTGAAGCTAATTTAATTTTTTTTTTTTCAATATCCTTTTCTAAGTTCAAAATTCGGAAATTAAAATATTTTTACATAAAAACGTATATTATAAACTTACCCACATTATATTATTTGTGTATTTTATCATTATAAAAATATTATAACTAATATTCTATTATATTAACTTACTACGTAAGTGTGTCTGCTTATGCTTACCTGGAAAAAAAAATTCAATTTTTAATTCTACACGTAAAAGTTTATTAAGTTTAAATAAAATATTATTTAATAAGTTTAAATATTTTTTTTTCTATTTATTATTATTATTATTTGGTGGTTACAGTGGTATGGCATAAGCCTGTGAATGCGATGGTCATGAGTTCGATTTCGACTCGGAAAAAAGTCGTCGTTTCGTTCCACTGCTCTTGCAAGACCAAAAGCGGCCTTGAGTTCTATCATGCTACACACAATATACTGAATTTCTGTAAAAAGTGGAGAAGTAGTGTCCAGACATTCCGTTTTTCTGCCTTTCCTGCTATAGTGGAAATATTAATAATGAAAAATTGTGAAAAGAAACAATGATTTAAAACAATTACGTCGTCACGTTTCAAAAATTCTAAACATCACGATTATAATAAAACTTAAAGCATTAGTGAATGAAATGTACATACTTTTTGCTTAACGTTAAAATTACATGAGTAGCGGGTGTATGTAAACGCGAAGGTTGTGGGTTCGATTTCCATTCGGGAGAATGATTTATTTTTATTTCCTAACTCTGGTAACAAGACCCAGTGCGGCGTTGAATTACGTTACTACGTACGTTACTAAACACGCAACGTTCCAAAACTTGGGCGTAAACTGGGGAACGGAGTGTGTTAACACTGGTTACTTCTGTTTACATGCAAGGGGATATTAGAATAAGAAAAAGGTTCGTCATTAGATTTCGGAGACATTTTATATAAAATAAAATGTCTCTAACAGAGAAATAAACTCTAATAACATACTGCAGAAAAATAAAAATTTACATATAAAGTTTACATTTAAAAAAATATTTCAATTTTCAGCACAACTTTTACTATACTGCAAAAGAGCGCATTCAAACCGAGTTATTTCTTTTAACTGTAGTTAGGGCCTTAGAAGAATCTTGCTAAGTTAATTGGCATAGCGAAGCACAATGCATTTAGCCTCGCCTTGTAGGACCGAGTGTCCGATAATACGTTCACTACCAACAGTATACCTTGTGACGTACAAAATAAAGTTTAAATTAGCTTGTCAATTACTTAACTCAATGTGGGTAACCATTTACGCTTCCAAATTTGGACTACAATGCGATTTTAGCTCCTATTTAATAATAGATATAAGATTGAAATTGCAATATTTATAAGAGATCCCTTATAATTTATTTCGTAGTGATTTGGTTTACTGGGTTAGTAGAGTTAGTAATTAGTATGACTGCAAATGCTTCCTACGCCAGGTGTGAGAGCGGAATATTGTGGTGACGATGCCTTTGTCATATGTATGGAAATTGTTATTATAGTAAAAAAATATAAAAATACGGTATATTCCTTATAAATATTATGAGGAAAGATTGTAAGCGCGACAAGTTGTAAATTCGATTCCCACTCGAGGAAATGAAATATTTTATTTCATATTTCCGTTATATCGCTCTATTAACGAGGCAAAGCGCGGCGTTGAGTTCCGCCACTCAACACACAATGCCACAAGAATTCGAGGGAAAATGGGAATGAATAGGAACTGTCTGTGAAGTTTTAACACTGTGTTCCCAGGTATACCCTGCTATGTGCGGAATACAGCATGAAGCTAAAAAATATTCATAATTTGTATTACAGAATATTACAGTAATATTCTAAGCTAGCGGAAACCTGATGTAAATTAAGAAGAGTTTTGTCCTTACCTATCACATATATTTTTAGGGATCCGTACTGGAAAGGGCAAAACGGGACCCTATTCGGCTATTATTAAGACATCGCAGTCTGTCTGCCACCAGGCTGTATCTCATCGTTATAGTTAGACATTTGAAATTTGCACAGGTGATTATTTCTATTGTCGCCATGACAGATACTAAAAAACAGAATAAAATAAATATTGAAGGGGATTTCCATACATCAGACATGATTTGAACCCTTCGTGGGCAAGTACGACTCGCACTTGGCTGGTAACGAGATTGTAATATTTTTTGCAAAATACTTATCTTATCAATTTGATGTGGTTTGTCAAAATAAGTAGCAGAGCTAAATATGTGTAATTTATATATCTCTAGAATTTTAACTTTGGTCTTCATGAAGGACAAACTCGTTTAGGAAATCATTAAGAAGCACATTTTGCATTTTAGTTAAAATTGCTATAATTTTAGATAAAGTATTTCATTCGAAAATAGTTTAATTTATATTATGTTATGTTTAATTTTTAATTTGTAACACTTTAATTTTGTTAGTCTGGTGACATAAGACGCAGTGTTAAGGTCCGCCAATAAACACGTAATATTACCATAATGTCGTTAAAGAGCGCGCGGAGTAGTTGAGCAGGAAGGCAGATCCTGACAACATACTCTGGGATTAGTACCAATAGGAAGAAGAAGTAGAACAGAGAGAGAAAAAAAGAGACGTGTATTCCGCAAATATGCAGAAAATATTTTAAGAAAAGCGCATAAAATATAAAACCTAATATTGAAAAATACAGATCTGTCCGCAAAATAGATTTCCTTTGAACTAAAACAAAAAGGCATAGAATATGTGGAACAGAAGTGAACTTTACAAGTAGATTAAATAAAAATCGATATAACCTAATCGATTTGTCAAGCATTGGCGTGCAATATGCAATTGCGGGTAAATCGGGCTGTCTATTGTCCTTAAATAGGGCCATTGGAAATACACTTTTAATATATGAGAAATAAGGTATATTTTGTATTTACACGACAGTTCTAGAACTAGGTCGGTGTGTATTAGAAGAAATCACGGAATGTAGGCACCTTGTGACATATTATGTTATTATTTCTTGTATGAATCGTATTGTGAGGACTAGAAAAATAGCTTTAATTTTTTTTCTCAAATAAACAAGAAAGTTATTGGTAAACAGTAGAAATTAAAATTGACAAATTAATGAATAAACAAAGAATAATTTGTTTGTTTGCTTTATTGAACGTTATATGTTGATAGATCCGGCACTCAGATATATCGATTAGTATTTAATAAACGTTAAATTAATGGAAATATACTGATTTTGCTAGTTACTACTGTTAGTAACTAGCCACAGAAAACAAAGATAATTCAACAAATAAGATTTTTATAAGTACTTAACAACATTATGAGTGGAAATGAAATCATGTAGTGTTTTTTTCATCAATGCAAAAAAAATATAAAGAAAAAATAAAAAAGAAAATTTAACCAATTATTGATAAAAAATACCCTACAAATTAAATGTAAAACGACTCTACATACTCTAAAACAATGCGAAAAATATATTTATTTACCTTCACATTTTCAACATCGAGCCCGTGAATTTCGTGAATTCTTTCACAAATTAATAAATGATTTTAATTAAACAACAAGTTTTCACAGTGCGTGTAGCTCTACGATTACAATACCTTTGTTATTGGCAGATTGTATTATATGAAATTGCATATCTTTTATTATTCCGTACAGTACCTACTGTAAATTTTAATGTGTATTCGTATTTAATTTATATTCATTTACATTAACAAAATATTATAGGTGCCTGTTCAAAGATATTTTCTTTTTTGGATGAAATTTAAAATTTATGTGAAAATTGGATTATTGCCTTGTGCTGCTTTTTAATATCATCATTCATCATTTATTTTTCTATGGTCTTGTTATTTGTAGTGGGATTGTTATCCTAAATTATACCGCGTAAAAAAATATGAACTTTAAAAAAATCCTGAAGTATAATTTATACCAATAATAATTACGTGCGAGACATTTTGGAAATTTATACTTAATTTCATTAAAAATTACCGAAAAAATCGAAGATCCTGATTGCATTAATGAAATGCAGTAGTTGAGCATCTTACTATAATAGCCAATACGCTAAGCTTTAAGTTTTTTATAGAAATCTCTGTTGAATAACTGTAGTATAAAGAACAAACAATAAAAAAGAATAGAATAAAAACAAAACTCAGTGAACGTGTGCAATGTCCTTTAGAAAACGAATGATAGAAACGTTAAAAATGAAAACGGCATCACCATTTTACACTGCGTTCAGGGTTTGATTTTTTTTAGGGTTTTGAAAATTCTATAGGTATATATACATTTTTTACATGTTATGATCAGAAAGAGCCTAGTATGTGACTCGGTTTTCCACTTTCTGCTTATTTAGAAGTGATTTCCTACAGCTATAGGCAGGCGGAACTAAACTCCTCGTTTTGATCTTAGAAAAGATTATAATTTTCAGAGATTTATATGAAAATATAAAACAAAAAGAATAAAAAAAACACACCCAGGTGTGTAATGGCCCTTAGAAAACCAATGATACAAACGTTAAAGATGAAAATGGCATCAACATTTCACGTCGCGAGCGCGCGCCTCTACCCGCGCAATACTATATACACTCCCGATAAATATTTGAAAGGGTGCAAGGGATTCTAGGCTTTGTGATGAACTTTGCGACAACGCGATCTAAAGTTTAGATTAACATTGTTTTGGAAGATATATATTTGTGTATTTAAATTTGTGATACAAATTTGTAGAGACAGATATTATTAAGCATTAAATATTAATTTTAAAAGATTAAATTTTCATACTTTTCTTGATATGATTTGTTGAGTTGATTGATTAATTTTGTTTATTGTAAGCAGAACTTTTTAGTTCATCTGGAGTGTGCATCTTTTATCTTTGATTATAATATGAACTATTTTGAAATTAACTTATACAAATTAAAAAGTTAATCTTCATAATTAACAGTTACTTTACCATTAGTAGAAACATATTTCTTAAAGACTCACCCTACCCATAGAATGTTTAAATTATTCTCATTCCCCTGATATGCAAAGCAAACACGCGGTGTTGAGATCCGCCAATTTAAAATGCAACGTCTCCATTTCGAATGCAAAGTGGAGAATGACTTAAAATTAGTTTCTCTCCGTCTACCCAGCTAGAAAAACCTCCACTAAATAAAAAGTATCAAAATCCTACTCAAACAAGATCGAAAAAATTTTTACAAAATATTCACTGGTAAGAATCAATACCCGGCAATATTTTATCGATGGCATATCGAAATCGATGTAAACCTGTACGCTCGTCCCGTCTAGCCGATTTGATAACTCGCGGGATTACGATCTGCCAACAATCTTGGCTTTGGTGGAATTTATTTCGATAAAACCTTCCTTCCTGCCTATCTACAAATGTATGTATATACTAGTCCTATATGATACGTCGTCGTCATTCAATTGCGATTGCATTTTATGTTTCTATAAATATGAGATTACAATTCTACAACAATGATATAAGACGCTCATGGAACAGTAAGAGGTGAGACGTAAAAACTAAACAACCAAAAGTGAAGTTAAACGATAAAACATATTATAAAATAAAAAATTAGGCCAGTCGTGGCGCAGCGGCACGAAGTGTGACTGTAAAATCGACTGGTTGTGGGTTCGATCCCCACTCGAGGAGATGAAATATTTACTTGAATATATATTTAGTTTCTTCGCTCTGGTGTCGAGGCTAAGCGCAGCGTTGAGTTCTGCCACTCAACACGCAACGCCCCCAGAATTCGGCAGAAAGTGGGGAACGGAGTGTCTTAACACTAGGTTCCCTCTGCTGACCCTGCTGTGTGCGGGATACAGCGTGAAGCTGGTTTAATTTAATTTTATAAAATAAAAAAAAAAAGATATAATTCAATAAACAACAACAAAATTAGCATATCCAGAAGCCATACACAGTATTTAGTTAATAATTCCCTATCACGCTCACCTAAGTAGCGAGAGCCTTGAGCGTTTAAATCCAGCGAGAGAGCGATATACGGCTTTTGTCAAGGAAGACATAACGTACCTACATTGAAAATTCAACAGTGCCCTACTTCGGAAGTCGGCAAAATTTGTAGAATTTCTAACTGTGAATCATTATTAGTAATGTACGGCCGTCTTCGGGGACTCGCACCGTCGTCGTACTCCGTATTGGCTTACGGCGACTACTACCGCTGTCTATTGTTTAAAAACTCGATTAGAACTTGGACTCTGCCTTAAACAACTATTTATATCTATACTTTTTTTTATATCTTTCTTGACACAATTGGTGGTGAAATGACGTTTGATATATCATTAGTTTCCCTCTTGATATCTGATATAAACATTCAAAACGACAACAAAAAAAAATTAAAATTCTATAAATTAATGATTATTCAAGGAAACGACTACCGATACGAGGGCTGGAGTCGTTTCCGTCCATATAGAGACATAGATCAAACAGTAAAGTGGATTTGGTAGTGTTTGCGATACGGCAGAGGCAACTATTTAACTTGTGTTCGTTCGGATTTATGTAGCCGGGGTAATTCCGTTGCACCGGGAATAACTTTATTACGTAACGGTGATATTTTACCCCCGAATGAGTTAGAGGGCCGATAAACTTTGATATATTACCTAAAGGTACCTATTTCATGCTTCAAAATGCATATTTTTCATTACAACGACGGCATAGTGTTGAAATTTTTTGATATATTTTCAAAGCTTTTCTTATGTCACTACAAAGAAAATTTAATAACACATTACTCACGTTGTCGACCCGTTTTAACGATATTGCGTGCTAGTAAACTCGATGCTGTACTTTGTCTAAAATACTTGTAAAATATATTTGAAATTAGAATATTTGCTCAAGTGGAAATCAAACCCACGACTACACAAATTTCATATTAAAAATTACAACCGATCGATAATACCAAGCTTATTAAAATAAGGGAATAATACATAAGTATATAAAAAAAATACTTTATCATAAAAACTCTATAGTAATTATTATATTTCAAATGCACTAAACGGGTGCATTAAGCATATTTCTTTGTTTTTTAAACTAATAACTCAACGCGACGGACCGTCGTCGGGCACACATCCAATACAGAATACTAGTGTATTATTTTAGCTCTAAAGATGGCTTGCCTGTTATTTGTGACGATTGTACTGTAGTAATGTGACAACAGAATTTTATAATGTGATGAGAGATTTACTTATCACTCATAGTAGCGCCATTAAAACTGGTAGTGGTTGTGGGTTCGAGTCCCACATTATTTTCGCTTATCAGCTATTACATAACTGATAAGCGCAAATAACGTGGCAATGTCTTTGAAATTGAGGGAGAATAAAGAATGAAGTACGTATAATTGTTTGTCATCAAGACAAGGTTTGTAACCGGAGATTTTTTTGCTTCTCCCTGTATTCTGCATTTAGGCATATGCATATATAGCGGCAGCCCAAATGCAGAGGGTAGCGTGTGTGTAGCATTTTGTTCCCCACTCTCCGTCTCAGACATTCCGTGTTTAGTGTCGTAACTCAAGACCGCGCTGTGTCTATGGTGGCGCTAAGAGAAGATTAACAAAAAATCCTACAGAAACGTGTGGATGTGGAATTTTACGTTTGTCGACAAAAGTCTACGTATACGAAGTCAGGTGGAAGTCGGAACGGTGGGAATTAGTAATAATATTAGTGTTATATTTTTTTTAGTATTCAACTCAGCTCAACTCAAACTGTCCGCAAATATGAAAGAATTCGAAATCACATTTAATACATTTCTTTATTTAATTTTGGTTACAAATAATATTTTTGTCTTGTAAAGTAAATTTAATTGGTAATTTTGTGAATAAAAGAAGCAAATGACAAACTCATTTGCTCACTTAATTCAATTTTAATGGACTTAAATAGGTTAATTATTAAAAAATATATTAATAACACATTTAATAACAGGTTTTAATACATTTAAAATGGTTTTTAAAGAAATTTAGCTTCCAAAACTAATAGTTTCTGTCATTAGATAAGCACCTACCGGAATAGCGCAACCAAATAAAATGACACTAAAATTATTCCATGAATAATTTTTTTTATATGTTTATATGACTATCATCTTTTATATTCTAAGGAATATAAAAAATATATAAGAAAATTTGTTTAAATAAAAAAAATACTTTCATAGTTTTAGATCAGTCTTTCAGTACTTTCAAATCAATTTTATGATGGTGACTGATCGTTGTAAATTCAATCCCCACTATGGGAATGTTTACATTAAAAAATATTATATTATTATGTCCTTTAACTAAAGCAAAGCGTGTTGTGAGTTCGATTCCCACTCAAGGAAATAAAATATTTAATATTTTCATTTTAGTCGCCCTGGTGACAATGCAAAGCGCGGCGGTGAGTTCCGGCACTCAACAATTTCGGCGGAAAATGGGGAAGCTAAAAAAAAGCAAAGTTACTATTTAAGTATGAAATTCCTCCTATATATGAAAAAAGAAATGAAATTATCAATCGAATTGAAAACATTTATTTTTTTAAATCATCGACAGCAATGTAACCGTCTCCGAATACCAACAAACAAGAGTAGCAACCCATATACCTCTTAGCATGCACGTGTTCTTATAAATAATTTATGTAAGGGACGTTTTGAATTTCAATTTGAATCCACACTCTGTCGAGGTCCCGCGGCGGCGTGCCATGACCGCCACCGCCTTCCAAAATTGTTACTTTTTCACGTTTGACGTACTCGGTTCACATTTTTTTTATATTAATGATACACATTTTATTTAGTTTCATTTTATTTAGCTTGTATACAGCACGGTAGGCAAAGGTAATCTAAATCTAGAGTTAAGATACTCTGTTTCTCACGCACCACCCAATTTCCGATACATTGCATGCTTAGTGACGAAACTCAACGCCGCACTTCGTTACAAAGCGAAGAAATTAAACTAATTCACTCCCTCGAGTGGACATCAAACCCACAACGTTCATATTACAGTCAGACACTGTGCCGCTGTACCACGACAGCCTTACGACTTACTACTAAGTTCTATATGTCTATCCTTCTATATACAAAAAATGCACAAAAGTAAAGTTTAAATTATTTAACCGACTACCTTAAAAGGAGCTTATCAATTCGACTGTGTTTTTTTTAATAATTGTTAGCCCAGAACTTTTGACTGAATGAACCGTTTTAGACGATTCTTTTTTATTTGAAAGCTGGTGCTTCTCATACTCCCATTTAAATTTAGTTATCCATGAGAAAATCACATAAGCCTTCAATTTACATTTAGTATGTGCGCGAAAAATAGACGAACAACTCAATAACTCGCCAACCGATTTCGGCAATTCTTTTTACTGGAAAGGATACACTTCAAGGGTAGTTTGATGAAAGTTTGGTTAGGTTCTGATTATGAAATCCGGTTGAAATTATTACACATAGCACAGGATAGGCAGAGAGAACCTGGGAACCTAGTGTTAACCCATACCGTTCCCTACTTTCCGCCAAATTCGGAGACGTTTCGCGTTGAGTCGCGAAACTCAACGCCGTCCTTTGCCTCGTTACCATTGCGAGATAATGAAAAAATAAATATTTAATTTCTTTCGAGTGGGAATCGGACCACAACGGCCTTAAAAATAATTTTAATATAGATATTATATTAAAATTCAGAACAAATTTTATATTTGGCCAGAACTTGGTTTAACAATATTTTATATATCATTATTTTATGCTATAGAGGCAGAAGATTGATCAAGTAAACAAAACAGTTAAGTCAGTCAAAACAATTAAATGAAAAAGCAAAATTGAACATTAATAAATAGAATTATTATTTCTTTTGGTTATAATGAATCATTTCCAAGTACAAGATTGTTATTATCTTGGTAGCGATGCAGTGATGCAAATGTTTGAGTGTGAGTCACCGTCGAGATGTATTTAGAAAACAATGAAGGTATGCACCTATATTTATATGTATATAATTATGTATTGTGTCACATTAGTGTCGAGTTTAGCGTTTGAATATTATCAATGAAAAATAAAAGAAAATGTGGTCGCCGTTGCGCAGAGGCACAAGCGTGCGATTGTGTGCGTGGCGGTTGTGGGTTGAATTCCCACTTGGGGGAAGGATATATTTTTATTTTTTCGGTTTGGTAACGAAGCAAAGCACGGTATTGAGTTCCAGTTCAGTGGTAAGTGAAGAACGGAAGTGTGTTAATGGGAACGGAGCCTCTTAGCACAGGTGTCCGAATTCCCTCCGCCTCCCCTGTTATATGTAGGATACAGCGCGAAGCTAAATAAAATATCTTTTGTTCCACAGAAAGAAATGATCACTTTATAATTTATATATCAATAATATGGGGTGAGGTAATCGAATCTCAACGCCGTCTTTTTTTAACTTAACTTAATAAAGGGCAAACATCCTTTTTTTGTCGACTTTAGAAACATTGCTCCTTAGGAGTCAGAACCTTATGATACTTATGTGATTTTCTCATGTATAACATTGTCAGAAATTGACTAAACTAAAATGACAGTTTTCAAATACAAAAAAGAATCATCAAAATCGGTTCACCCAGTCAAAAGTTTTGAGGTAAGAAATATAAAAAAAATATTACCGAATTGATAACCTCCTCCTTTTAAAAAAAATATTTTAAAATGAATCAACTTTGAATATTGGAACCGTACCCACACATCGCTACTGAGACACTATAGCGTAATTGAACTCCGTTAACTACAAACTTGTATGTATATACACACACATACACACACATAATTTTATCGTATCCAAGGATGTGCGGGCAGTGTAACGCGAGAGGCTTACGCAAGAACCGCGCAGTTGTTCAAACAAAGCTAACGTATTAGCGATAACCGAGCGACGACGACGACGACGATGGTATAAAACTGTACACGTTGATTGTTCAACTGTATTATTAAAAAAATCAGCTTCACGTTGTATCCCGCACGCTGCAGGGTAGGCAGAGGAAACCTAGTGTTAAGACACTTGTTGAGTGGCGGAGCTTAACGCCGCGCTTTGCCTCGACACCAGAGCAAAGAATTGAGAATAAACAATTAAATAAATATTTCATTTCCGCGAGTGGGGATCGAACCCACAACCTGTTGCGTTTACAGTCGTACGTTTCACCACGTCTGGTCTTAAATTAAATACATAATTTCGATTTAACGAAAGTAGGTAAATTACCTGATGCGAATAAAGAATTTATTCAAATAAAGGACCCAAAAAACAACTAATTCAATAAAAAGATACTTTAACATGAAAATATATGTATGTATGTATAAAAATGTGTATGCACATTTTGAACAGTTTTTTTATTCTAGATAAATAAATTATACGTAGAAAAAAAAAACATTCCAAAAATAAGTCAATGAAATTATATTTATTATAATTGAATATAATTTGCATAATATTGTAATTGTTTATTTCACAAATGATATCGTGGATTTCTTATTTTAAAGAAACAAAGCTTCAAAATTTGCATACGCATTCAACGGCGGTTATATATTTTTTTCTATGTAATTTGTGGCATTTCGTGTCGTCGCGATAATAGTGGATTCGATGCCCAATTGAAAGTATGGTTACATTTTAAATAATTTTCATAAAATTTTCGCCATTAAACACGCATGTCTCAAAAATTGTTTGGAAAATGAGACTTATGTACGAATTTTGTATAAAATAAAATAAAAATACAGTCAACTATACGGAATATATAATCAAACATATCATTCGCGGAAAGCGTACTGGTTTACACTGCAAGCGGAGCGGAACCATTAAGGACTCGTTGTATTAGCGAGAGTATACTGCATAGTTGGATTTCCATCAATAAATAGTCAGGTGGAATAGACTAAGTGAGCAGAAAGAGCTGAAATGAACTCGCTCAGTTCTAGGGAGCGAAGCGAAGTAATTACAAAATACTAAACTATTTGTTAGTGTAAATGTAAAATAATTTTATTTAAAAGGATCCCGTGCCGGCTAAGGATTACTCCCCGCTAATTTCTCTTTTGCCGTAGAAGCCGGGTTTATCGTCAAAAATGCATTTTTTAATAAATAAATTTTATCAGTCTCTGTGCGCCTATTACTTGAAAACAGCTAAATGTATTTTTACGAATCTCCATAACATTAATATTTAGTGTTTGTTGCGTGTTCATATTTTCAAAGTTATCTAAATCTACAGAATTTTCACTGGAAACTTAAAAAATCAAAACTTTTCAGTTAAGAAAAAAATTAACCCACCCCGTGAAATTTTAACAAATACAAAAGTAAAATATACGGTTACCACGTGAAATTTTAAGAAATATATAAGTGAAATACACGTATGTTTCGTTGCTATCGTTAGGAATCCTCCATATTTACTAGGAAGACGGTGCGAACCTTAAGTTAGCCCTATAATATCTCAGATATTTATTTAACTTTATTAACTAGGTGCTATTCACAACTTGCTCTTAACAAAGCCCTCGTAAATCTTGATACTTAAAACAAATTCGACCGCATTATTATTTTGTCCCGCTGGAGATTATACCCTCTTATCACATACACCTGTGTCATCACAGATACGTTACAATGCCCTCCGTTTTGAGTAACGCAGGAGGAGCAAACTGGGTGCATTGAACTTATTTATAACAAAAATGACCAAGATAACACAGTGTAACAGCGTCGCCTCACTAAACGAGATGATCGTGGGTTCGATCTTCACTCGGGGGAATGATTGTATTATTATTTTTTTCATTTCCCCAAAACAAATTATTATTTCAATATAAGTAAACTGTATTTTATTTATTACGTATTGAAATGAAAGACCGAAAATCTTATTTAATCTTAAGAAATTGAAATCGAAGTGTCATTTGCATTAATAGAATTTGCATAGAAATTAGTTTTTTGCTAATGTTGTAATTTTATCGTCATCATAATTTGTATACATTCAAAGCCACCTTTTTTATTATTATTTTTTTAACACGTCGACTGCCTTTTGCGGAGTAAGGCAAAAAAGTGCTTTCTAGTCACCCTATGGTGTCAACTTGCAATCGAATCGACGGAATCGAATCTTTTACCATCCTGTTCAATCAGACGGTTCAAAATTACAGCAGAACATCGTCTCTATAATAACACTATAACTAGAAAATTCTGCCTATTCATAAAAATCACCAATAATCACGTTTTCAAAAGAATCTACTGCTATATAAAAATTTTAAACATGAAATGGTAATAAAAAAGCGTTGCCCAGTTTAGCGAATATTTTAATTTTATATTTTTTTACGTTTTATATCGAGAGCTCAGGCAGGTACGTACCTACAACCCCACAAAAAAATGAACGCGACCAAAAAAAGTTATTTATTTATTAAAGTACATTACTTTTATGTGTTTTTTTAACTACGATTTTGGTTAACTACTACTGTTATGTCGGTTATAGTTCTCTTCGATCAGCAAAAAAGTTAATTGATTCTTTATCTAGTGATATAGTATGCTTCCATTTTATTATATTGAATATTGTGTTTTATTACATCTTTGTATTGGTTATAAAAACTTTACTAAAGTAATTAATTAACTTTGTTACGAAACAATATTATTTTTCTAATAAGAATACTGATATAATACATCATTTAAATTTACTTCTGGAATTTGAATGAAAAATAACAACGCGTCAATAGACATTTAGTTTTGTAATTAAATGTATATATATTTTTATTTTACGTAGATACCTTTCAAACGACGAGACCATCATGGGACAACGTCTGACTGCAAATATAAGGTTTTTTTTTTATAAAAGGAACAAGACAACTGAGCGTACGCGTCACCTGATGGTAAGTGATCACCGCCGCCTACGACCCCTTGCAACACCAGAGGAGCTACAGGTGCGTTGTTGGTCTTAGGTGGAGATTGTAGGACGTTGTGAAGGTACCCATATTGTACCCACCTGGAAACACTGCCCCGTTTAGCTTAGTTCTAAGTTCCTATAAAACTGCACAGTAGTGGAGTGCCACGTATCTAGATGGTGTAGGTTATATTAGAGCTTGTTTAGGAGAAAGGCATAAGGAATGTATTGAAACTGCTCTCATTATAAAACTACTAGCCTAGGCTCTCTCAGCCTTATTCACAAAAAACCGAGACAATATATAAAAAAATAAACTAATTCCCTTAAAAAATGCTTTTATACTTTTAACTATTACCTACTAAAAAAGAAATAACCAACAAGATTAGGATTATACGAGAGAGCGATTATACTATCAATAGATAAGATAAAATAACGAGGCCGTCGTGGCGCAGGGATACAAGAATGTGACTGTAACATGACGGTTATGGATTCGAACCCCACTCGAGAAAATAATTTAATATTTCTTATTTTTTTTTATTTCATCGCTCTGCCACCAAGGCAAAAGCCCGGCGTTGAGTTCCGTCACTCAACACGCAATGGCTTGAAAAAATTGGCGGAAAGTGTGGAAAGTGTCTTAAGGCAGGGTTCCCTCTGCCTACTTTGCTGTGTACAGGATACAGCGTGAAACTGATTTATATTTTTTAGATAAAATAATCATAATAAAACAATATAGAATAAATGTAAACGTCTGTTGCAATTAATCAGAGTAATAGCTTTGCGGACGTGTGCGCTAATAATAACGTATTAATAAATAATAATAATAAATAAAGTAGTTTGCTATAGGATATCGTATTCCTTGGTAACAAGATGTTCGTTCGAAGTTCGAGTTCGAATTCCTATATGGGGTATGTATTTAAAATATTATTTAATTTTTAATGTAATAATTTGAAATATATATTATATGTTAAAAATATAATCTCGAGAAAATTGTTGGAAGTAGTAAATATTATAGCGCACTAGATACTTGAAATATGTTAGTATACAGGAATAGATAAATTATAATAATGAATAGAATAGAATGAATAGTATTCTATTATAGAATAGAATAGAATGAATAGTATTCTATTCTATTCTATTCTATTCTATAATAATGAAAATAGATACACAGCTAAAAAGTAGTCTCTTTTTGAGCCTAACGCTTTTCGCGCTTATACTCGTAGTAGAGTAGGCAAAAGGAAATTTATGTTAGTTTTGTGAAAAAAAATAAATAAATTATAAAAAATATTTTAATTTTTTAAAGTGTTCCACACTTAGGAAAGAGAAACATTTCATGCTCTACATTCAACACTTAACGTTGACAAAAAAATGAAAAAAAAATATTATTATATAGTATTAAGGGAAGGAAGACACTCTCCAATATCTATATATCAAATTACATAGAATTGTACGTATTATACATACACATGTACGAGGAAGTATCAAAAATAAACGTTTGTTTCCTCGTTTCATATTGTCCTGCCGTCTAGTTGTCAGCCACGTGGCGTTTGACATATTATATTGTTGCGTAATTTTAACAAAATTTACTGGCTCTCTTAGTAAAGCTGTGTGCTTAAATCCGAAAATATCCTACTAATATTAATTATCGTAAAAATAAGATAATAAAGATATTGTTAGAAAGAAGCGAGAGATCTTTAAAATTATGTATCCGTCCTCGTCCTCATTATCATCATCATCATCATCAACATCATCACCATCATCTTCTTCTTCATCATTAGCTTTTGTTATTTTTTTAAATTACATAAACTCTACTTCATTGGATAATGATCAAATAATATTATGATTTAGAAAAAAAGAATCTATCTGTTCGTCTAAATAGATAGATTCTTCAGAATGTTTAATTATTTTATACCTCAATATAACAGCTGACGCCTTTGGAAGTACAAAAAGATGATCTTTAATATCAATCAACAAATAAAGAAACAAAAAGTTACAAGAAAATTTAACATTAGATAAACAAAAACACTATTTATATTTACATAATAATATATATAAATTATACCTGTACTAATACATTCTTATAGTAATTTTGTCCTCTAAGAGACTTCACGTGTGCGCCTTACGTCGGAAGCCAATCAACCGTTTAATCGCGACCTTCGTTTTATTGCCTACTTAGTTCTTACACAGTGTAAGAAGGCGTATAGGTTTTCATGTAATTACAAGACGCCTGAACGCTTACTCTTGTACAAATGTAAATAGGATTGGTAATATTATTTATTCTTCAATAAGAATACTACGGCTATTATATTCTTAGCGAATGGAAAGTTATCTGCTATTGTAAATTTAGTATTAAAAGTAATACTAAATTTACAATTTTGCATTAAAATGAACGAAAATTATAGTTAGTATGTATTACAAAAAGGGAGACTCAAAACTTTTTTCTCGTATTTCAGGGTAATCTTATGTTAGGAGTCCCCCAATTTTCATTCACGTTTTGGATACAACGTGTTAAGTAGTGGAACTCAACGTAGCGCTTTGTCTGTCAATCAGAGCGAGGAAATGTAAACAATCAAAACATAATAATTCCACCGAGCAGGTATCAAACCCAAAACCATCGCGTTTACAGTCCAACGCCGTCCCATTGCTCCACGATAGATTAAAAGATTTTTTAAGTCCATATTATTTTAGCTACTCGGAATATTTCATTAATTTTGCGCAATATATTTTACATTAAAATGCAATTTTAACTATTGCATTTTAATGTTAAATAAAATTAGATAAATTTTATTTAAAATTTAAATGAAGTGGAGTCATTTACATATAATAAAGTTCGCGTTACGTTGGTACATCAAGGTAATTTCTAATTTATTATAAAAATCGTGAGTTACATAGTAAGTAAAATATATTACTCGATGTATACATTTTTTATTTTATTTCTTTTAATTCCAGCTTCATTATTATTTAAATATATTTTATTTCTATGTTTCGAACTGATTGGAAATAGATGACTCTCCGTTGCGCTTTACCTTACCGGAGCGGAGATATTCCTGAATGGGCATCTAACCCGTGACTATCGCGTTAACGTTGTAAAGCTATCTCAATGCGCCACTATGATCTATCCATTTTTAATTTGGAAATATATGTCAATATAGTTAATAATAATCAGAGAATCAAGAGAAAGATATATCAACCAACCACTGTGTTCCTACGTTGTGACTGTAAATGCGACTGGTTGTAGGTTCAATCCCCACTTAAGGAAATTGAATATTTATTTAAATTTATTATTTCATTTCTTTGCCCTGGTGTCGGTTAATATGATATTTTACCTCCCGGTAAATGATTTAATGAACTTTATCAGTTCTTTAATTAACCTCAAAAATATATTTATTATATAAATATATCTTTGGTACTTATTTGTAAGCGGAAAACAAATAAAAAAAAGAGAATGACTTATCAAAAAATCCGAAGAGAAAAAAAATCATCAGGCAGAGGGAATCTACTGTTATGACACTCCGTTCTCCAAGTTCCTCTCATTTTTCTAAACATTGCGTGTTAATGGACGGAACTCAACGCCGCGTAAAATAATAAAGAAATTACATAAAGATAAAAACAAACGAAAATTATATTAAACCATCAACTCTGAGGCCAGTTCAAAAGTTCAAACAAACAAAAGTCGCGTTCAAAACACAACTACTCAATTAATAAAGATGTCACAGTAGTAATCCTTTTGTGTGTAATTGAGTTTACAAGACTGTTATTTACGCTTAGCAATTGAGGTAAAACTGGGATAATAATTATTAATTTCAATGCAAAACAAGATTGCGCGCGCGATTTTGAGCTCTATCCCAACGTGATAGGAGCGTTGGAGCTGTGAAGTAGAGACTCAATGAGAGAATTTAAATTATCTTCGTGAGTAAGCCCAATTTATTACAAAATAGCGACGGAAACACCGTATTGTTTTTCAGACGGCATGTCGGTCAATGTCGGCGGCTTTCGATTTCATGTTCATCTAACAAAAAACTCTTTGGTCCACACAAAAAAAAAATAACCGCGACCGATTCGCTCAACCACAGTTACGTCACGTCGCCACTGAAAAAAAGACACCCCAAAGAAAAGTCGTTGCTAAATTTAACTCGGTCTGTAAACTTTTCAGTTAAGCGCCTATAGGATGAGTTTATAATGTAAATTCGTTGCAATTACATAATATTTATTAATGTATGACTAGTTTACGAATGTGGCTTTGCTTGTGAAATGTTGTTATTTACGTAGTAAAAAAATAATATTTATGAACATCCATCTTTATTGAGTTCAAAGTTAAAGTGATTAAGGTAAAATATAAATTTGACAATACCTATGTATGTAATAATTTAACATATCTATATATATATTATATAGATACATACATATAAAAACTAATTAAAAGTTGAGACCAGACATGGCGCTAGTGTCCCTGACACTAGCGTGTGACTGTCAACGCGACAGGTTGTGGGTTCGATTCTCAGTCCAGAAAATGAAATATTATATATTTGAATATTTTCGTTCTAGCTCAGAAAGTTCGGCGGTAAGTTTCACCACTTAATACGCAATGTCTCCAGATTTCGACGGAAAGTGGAGAACGAAAATATCTTAATGAGAACGGAGTGTCTTGACATTAGATTCTTTCTTCTATTTGTGGATAGAGCGTGTTTAATTAATACTCGTTCTTATCAAACTAATATCTGACCTAGACGGAGAACGAACTCACTACCTCTGCCATAGAAGGCACAAACGCCAATACCTCTTATGTATCAAATATTACATACATATATATTAAAAACATAATTTAAACATCATAAGGAAAAAAAAATCTTTTCGGTAATAACTTATCAATATTATTTTATTACCCACAGTACTCCTTACAGCCGTGCCGTGTAAATAGCGTTGTAATTGAGCTCGCACCGCGTCCGTCGATGCAATTGTTTGTTTTTGCATTTCTGCATACCTATTGTAGGTTAGACGGTTCTTTAAAACGAAACGAGAGAGATAAGGCGTTCAGTGTACGCCGCATTAGCGAGGCCGGTGAGCACCATGTGAATTTACATACATAATGGTTTACTGTTCGACAAGTAGTTCTTTTTGAATATTATTTTTTTAAATAAATCAGCTTTCACGCTGTATCCCGCACATAGCAGGGTAGGCAGAGGGGACCTAGTGTTAAGACACTCCGTTCCATACTTTCTGCTGAATTCTGGAGGCATTGTGTGTTGAGTGGCAGAACTCAACACCGCACTTAGCCCCGACACCAGAGCGAAGAAATGGAAATATAAATTTAAGTAAATATTTCATCTCCTCGAATGGGGATCGAACCCACAAGCAGTCAGTTTTACAGTCACACTTCGTGCCGCTGCGCCACGACTGGCCTCTTTATTATTTTACGTTTGAATAAATTTATGTAAGTATTTTTATATTTAATAAATTATTGATCAAGTGTTATAGCTTATCAATATCGAACCTGGTACATGATAAGGCGTAGGGTTAGCCGGTGGCAGCCAGTAGGCCGCGCTTATGGGCGGGTAGTTGGAAGCCGACCTGGCGGTCTTGCTTCTAGCGCCAGCCTCGCCTCTCATGCTTCACACACAGACCACACACACAGCACACTGTCGCACAGTAGTTACCACTACTACTACTACTACTACTACAACTGTGTAATACAACAACTACATCGCATCGCATCGCACGTCTGCATTGAACCGCGGCCGCGACAAAACTAAGTTTAGTAGGTATATTATATCTGTGATGCGCGTGCGCTGACGAACGATCAGTCATTCTTCTGTGTCACCTCACCTCGACCTCCTCCCCCCCTCTCCCTCTCTTTACCCGCTAATGAGCTCCCCGTGTCGTCTTCAGTTTTCATTTACACGAAAATGTAATGTTTCATCCGTAAAATATTGTTAATAACTACAGGTATAATTGTAGACTCTTATCAGAGAAGTGGTTTTAGAAGTATAATAAAAAGAGGATATTCGGTTTCATAATAATAGTATCACGATTCTAATAACTAAAATCTCTAGACTAATATTTTGGTTGCAGGTTAAAATTTTATATTTAGGTTTTGAATATTGCACATGTCAAAGAAAGAAGAAAAAAAAATATTGTTTGTGTCCATTATAACCGAATACTTACGTGTACACGAAATAATGGTAACAAGTTTTGAAAGATATCATAATATAAAAGATCAGAAACGTTCTCTAATTTTAAAAGTAAATAAAATTATTGTTTTAATAAATTTAAATCATCTTCTTATTTGAACTCTTTTACTAATTAAAGAGTTTCATTCACCAGAGTGCGAATCGAACCCACAATCATCGCGTTTACAGTGAGACACTTTGGGATACGCTGAGCACTGCCTGCCACACAACACAGTCTCAAAGTCAGGTGAAAAGTGGAGGAATCGAGTGTTTGAGCACTACATTCTATTGTGGAAAAACATCTAAAATAAAATAAAATAAAAAAAAAATCAAATTTACTATCTTCAAACCACTAAACTAACAAGCAAGGCGGTCATGAGTCACAGAAATTCCACAAGGAAAATCTCAGAGTTATGTTTAACAATAATAAAATAATACAATACAGTTTGCACAATATATATTTTTTCCGTTTGTTTAGTTACTTCATATATCATTTGCATTTGACACGAATGCCACTGTCTTATTAGTATGCAGCCGTTGGGTGTATCAGTTTGAGCGCAGTGCTGCCTTTTTAAATATAATCATATTGAAGATATAAAGGATGTGAGGCCGTCGTTGCGCAATAGCACAAGCGTGTGACTGTAAACGTGAGGGTCGTGGGTTCGTTTCTCACTCAGGGGAATGAAATATTATATATTAATTAATATTTGTCATTTGCTCGCTCTGGTAACAAGGCAAAGCGTGGTGTTGAGTTCCTCTTTTCTCCGCTCACCTCTCAACACGTAATACCCCCTTAGACGGAAATTGGGAAAGCGCAGTGTCTTAACACTAGGTTTCCTCTGCCTACCCTGCTATAGGCGAGATACAGTGTGAAGCTAAAAAACAAAAAAATAAATAAAAGGTATACAATTATAGATTTTATATGAATTATTCAAGGTATTTATTTATCTTACGTGATTATTATAGATTAAAGATACACTTGTGGCCCAGGGGCACAAGCGTATGACTTTCAATGCGACGGTTGTAGGTTCGATTACCACAAGGGGAAAAAATATTTAATATTTTCATTTCCACGCTCTGGTAAAGAGGCATAGTGCGGCGTTGAGTTCCGCCTGCAATGCCGCTAGAATTTCGTGGAAAATTGGGTACGATACTTTCTTAATGGGAACAAAGTATCTTAATACTCAGCACGTTTCAGTCAACCTCAAGTTTTCTACTGCATAGCAGTTAGAAAGAAACTATACTCTACATATTCTTCCACTTTCCGCCCGCATCCGAGAATATGTATAAAATAGTGGAACTTAACGCTGCACCATCTCTTACCGGATCGAGCAAATGAAAAGAATTTAAATATAATAATTATTCAAGATTTGGAATCGAATTAACAACCACCGCGCTTACAATTTAGTGCCTCAAGAGCATATTCTAAACTATTATTATCACAAGTTTATTTAAACTGTAGCTGAAGTCGTTTGGCATCGACGATCCCTTTGTGAAGCACTTAATTCAGCTCTTTTATGATCTCAAATTCGAATAGCATTACGATAGTTGTTAACTTGTTGACTTAACCTAATCTGAATGGTATCAATTTAGATGATCTTTTTATCTGTTTTATAATGGTTTTGTAATTGGGGCCGTCGTGGTGCAGTGGCGCAGCTGGCTTGAAGATTGTGGATTCGTTTCCCAGTCGGGGACATCAATTATTTTATATTTTTATTTCTTTTTTCTGATAAGGAGACCGCCGCTTAGTAAGGAATGTCTCGAAAACTCGATCAAATGTATCGAATGTAAGTGTTTTAACACTAGGTACCCTCTGCTTACCCTGCTAATTGCGTGATACAGCGTGAAGCTATAACATTAAAATATATATTACATGTGAAGCGATGGTGAGTGAAAACTCAACGCTCTTATCATCATATATATACTTGCAATAGTAAGTGAATCCACAACCAACACATAACCTACTGCATTACTAGGACTTTTTGTTAGCTTCCCATTTTATCCCGCATATCGCAGAGCAGTCCGGGGAAACTTAGTGTTAAGACACTACGCTCACCACTTTCCGCCGCAAACACATACATAATATACATAAATCAAGAACAAACATTAAATAACCAAAAAAAAATAACCACAAGTTTCCTCAAATAACGGCAGTTAATAGTTAATTCGGTTAGAGTGACCACGATACAGCTCGCCAGTTGCCACCAACATACTCCAGTATTAATTAATATGCGTTGCATGTAAGCGTGTGTAGCTGCTGAGAAGAGACCGTACTGTACGTGCTTTCCTATTAGAATAGCATACTTTTTGTGCTTACTTTTACATTAAATTGTAGGGTTATGTTAAATAAATAAGGCATTTCGAGTTATTTCATTCCAATATGTTGGTACAGCTTTTATCTATCTTTAATGGATTTTAATTGTAAAAGGCACTAGGCCAGTCGTGGCGCAGGGGCACAAAGTGTGACTGTAAAACCGGCTGGTTGTGGGTTCAATCCCCACTCGAGGAGATGAAATATTTATTTAAATTTACATTTCCATTTCTTAGCTCTGGTGTCGAGGTTAAGCGCGGCGTTGAGTTCTGCCGCTCAACACGCAATTCCTCCAGAATTCGGCAGAAAGTGGGGAACGGAGTGTCTTAACACTAGGTTCCCTCTGCCTACCCTGCTGTGTGCGGGATACAGCGTGAAGCTGGTAAAAAATAAACTTAATAAACAAGTAAATATCGCGTTGGCAAATTAAAAAAGAACATATCAAGCAACACGGTGCGGCGTGTACAATTTGTTTTGCTAAATGTATTCAGTAAATAGATCCAGTAAGTAAATGAAAACAGAATAGGGTACTAATGATAAAATACTACTTTGTTCCTTCCTTTCCCCTGTGTTAAATAAAGCAAGCAATCCTTTTATAAATCATACGATTAAAAAATCATGTATATTCAAATAAAGCTTTAGCAATACAAGAAAAAAATAAAGAATTGAATAAAGCGTTTCAAAGAGGGAGATTTTATAGTTTATTTCTCTTCCTTCCGTTATCAATTTTTTCAGAAAAATCCTGGTGCCGTTTTTCTTATTAATACAGTGACTACCGCAAATTCGAGAACATTCCCCTAAGTAAGAATTGAACTCACCACCACTGCCCCTATACCTGGTAGGCAGAAAAAACCTGGAAACCGAGTGTTAAAATACTTTTTGCCTCATCTTGGCAGGGTAGTCAGAAGGAATCTGGGAACCTAATATTAACGCCGCGCTTTGCCTCGATACCAGTATCGCTATACATTTAAAATATATAATATATCAAAGCAAAGATACAAAAAACTACGGAACCGATGTAATAAGACTTGCAGAGATGCCCGGCGTAACTATATCTTCTCATCAATTAACAATAACAATCCAGCTAAAACTTGGAAATTCCTGAACGCGATGGGTATAGGTGGCCGGCGCACTAATGACGGAGATATCTTAAACAGCTGCATGGATTTAAACGCCCTGAACAATTACTTTACTACTGTCAATCTAATCTCTGACAGTAATAAAATAAAAACACTTAATTTGTTATCATTACAGTCCAATCCCGCATCCAAACCCTTCAACTTTTCTCCTATTACAAAAACAGAGGTACGCAAGCATGTGCTTGCAATCAAATCCGATGCTACTGGTTTTGATAACATAAGCCGACGTATGATTCTCCTAACACTTAACTCAATCCTTCCTGTCCTCTGCCATATTTTTAACTTCTCCCTATCCTATAACGAATTTCCTGATGTTTGGCGCCATGCCCTTGTAATCCCTATCCCTAAAGCATCCAAACCAACATCTTTCTCTAACTATCGTCCTATTTCTATACTACCCTTCCTATCTAAGGTTTTTGAGCGCATAGTTCATAAACAAATGTATAAATACCTGCACAATAATAACATCCTGTCCCCTTTCCAATCTGGTTTCCGTCCTGGGCATAGCACAGTTACGGCTCTTAATAAAGTTTGTGACGATATAAGATATAGTTTTGACAACCAGCAAGTAACCTTACTTGTTCTATTAGATTTTTCGAATGCCTTTAACACGGTAGATTTTGATATTTTGTTAGCAATTTTAAAAACTATTAATTTCTCCTCGCAAGCTACTGAATGGTTTTCCTCTTATCTACATGGACGCACACAAAGCATTAAACTTGACGGAAAGCATTCGTCGGAATGTGCTATCAACGCTGGCGTCCCGCAAGGTGGTGTACTCTCTCCTTTACTCTTTTCCATTTTCATTAACACTCTCACTCAACATATATCTTCATCTTACCATCTTTACGCTGATGACTTACAAATATATACAACTGCAGCTGTAAGCGACATCTCCAGTGCAATCAGTAAAATTAATTCCGACTTACAAGCAATTAGCAACTGGAGTAAATCGTTTGGGCTCTGTATCAACCCTAATAAGTCTCAGGTGTGTATATTTGGTAACTCTAAGCAGCTATCTAAATTACGTTCTCCTCTCCCCTTTGTTTTATTTGATAATGTTTCTTTAGAGGTTAGTGAGAGTGTTAAGAATTTGGGACTCAGGATGGATAGTGCATTTTGCTGGTCGCCTCACGTGTCTGAGCTTAGCCGTAAGATTTTCTGTACTATAGGTAGTTTGAGAAGGTGGAAGAATCTATTGCCCCTAAAGACCAAAATATCTTTGGCCCATGCTCTTCTTCTACCTATATTAGACTATGCTGATTCTTGCTTCTTAGATCTATCTCAAGAACTACTGTGTAAGCTCGAACGGCTGCAAAATCTTATAATAAGATTTATTTTTGGGTTGAGAAAACATGACCATGTGTCACAGTACCGTAGCCAACTCAAATGGTTGACAATAGAACATAGGCGTAATTTGCATGCCCTAACCCTTCTTTACACCATCCTCTACAATCCCGTTTCTCCATCATACCTCAAGGAGCGTTTTAAGTTTCTGGGGTCTGACACTCTCCATTCCCAAAACCTCCGCTCCCGTCTTAACCATATCCTTGAAATTCCTTTGTGCCGATCTAAATGCTATAGTGATTCTTTCACTGTTAAGACAGTGAAGCTATGGAATGGGCTGCCAATTGAAGTCAGACGATCACAATCGATTGGAATATTTAAGCGTCGTCTTAAAGAGTTCTATCTCAAATTAAATGTTTGAACGGACAATACGATAATAAGTGTACGTTTGTATATATATCTATATGTTTGTATGTATGTAAGTAAGTATATTGTATGTATGTATGTATGTAGGTATGTATGTATATATGTATGTATGTATGTATGTATATGTATTTATATATGTATGTATAAAATTATTGTGTTTTGTATTTACTATTTTATATTTTATTTATAAAACAATGCTTTTTGCACCTTCCTGTATTCTTGCTTGAAGTAAATCCTTTGATATTTTATGGTTGCCTGTAAGAAATTGCTTTTAGTGATAAGGCCGCCATTGCACATTTGTGTATCTTTTAATTACTGTTATGAACTGTATGTTTTATTACCATTTGTGCAATAAAGTATTATTATTATTATTATTATTATATCATTCCCCCGAATGGGAAATGAACCCACAACTGTCTCGTTCATACTCGCACGCTTGTCCTCCTCCTACTTGTACTAATAGAGGCCTAACAAATTCAATTTTCAATATAATGTTAGAACATAAAGTATCACACACAAACGTAGTAAAACCTCCAATATGCATGCATACATTACGTGACCTAAAGCTACAACTACACAAGCTGACACCAGATAAGTGAGGCTTCACGAACTAAGTTTGTGAACTTGATCTCAACTAAGTTGCTAAGATATAGTCTTTGTCCCAATGTATTGTCCCGTACAGCTTAATATTGCGGAGCTTTAAGTATTCTAGTGGAACGTACACGTAACGGTGAGTGTACGAGTAGGTGTAGATTTTTAGTTTGTTCTGAAAATTTACTAGCATTTTAACTCTGGATTTCGACTTTTGGTTATCGATTATTGAGTTTTGGGTATACTTGGATATCTTTATGATTTTTTTTATTTAGGTAGAGCGTACCTAGTAACATATTAGTAAAATGTTAGTTTTGAGTCTGTGTGCCACATAAAGTTGCATTTTTACTAAAAAAGTTTACGATAAATGCTAATAAATTAAAATAATTGTTATTATTTCTCAGTCAATCCTCTATTGAACTTACAACTATCGCGCTTCAGTCAGATACTGTCCTATCTAAAGCAATAATTTGTACTCACAAGTTTTTTTTAAATCTAATTAAGAAAATGATTTGACTCCTAACGTAGTGTAATAATTAAATCGATTTTCTACAGTCAGATACTGTCCTATCTAAAGAAATAATTTGTACTCACAAGTTTTTTTAAAATCTAATTAAGAAAATGATTTGACTCCTAACGTAGTGTAATAATTAAATCGATTTTCTAATGTAAATATTGTCAAAAATATATCAGTTATAACAAACCTTATAATTTACCTCGTGTTAGCGAAGTTATTTGACTGTTTTAAAGATCTGCTTAGGCTAAGTACGGTGTTGTAAAATATTTTTAAAATATAGTGACTTATCACTAGGTTCTCTACTAAAATATATTATACAATAGATACGTTAAGAAGAAAGTAATATTTCCAATAATAAGAATTAATAAATAATTCTATTGTGTTTCTATAAATATTTATCATCGTTACAAACCTACAATGTAGAAATATTAATAAAACAACAAGTCCTAAAGGTTCCGTACTTTCTGATATACGAGCCACCGAGCGCTATTTACGATGATATCACATCGCGGAATGGCCTAGCATTATCTTTTGTGTGAGTTTGTGAAAGCATCGTCTTAAATCATCACTGGAAAGTGCCTACGTCTTTTATTACAAGTTGTAACCATTTTAGTATACATTTTTTATATACATATACGTCGATTCGTCAAATGTTTTTTTTAACATTATATCCCTCATATAGCCTGCTTTATACTAGGCAAAAGGGAACTTGAGAACCTAGTGTTAAGACACTCCGTTCCTATTAAGTTACTTCCGTTGCCCACTTCCTGCCGAATTCTCGAGGCATTGCGTGTTGAGTGGTGAAACTCACCGCTATCAGAGCTCGCTTGCTCGCTTGTTATCACACTTTGCCTCATTACCAAGTGTAGAATTTTAAATATTTTAATTTCTTCGAATGGAAACCGAACCTTACAACTCGTCGTACGTACAGTCACACGCTTGCGCCCCGCCACGAACTGGTCTCTAATTATAAACTTATTAACCAAATGCATAATATTACACAATAAGTAAATTTGACAGAAATTTCATTATTCTGTAATAACATGAATTCAATGTAGCGGACAGCCTAATCGTCCATTCAATAGTTCCAGTGTTAATGTTTAACTCTCTATATTGAACGTTTCCATCAATTTAGGATATTAAAGAGATTAAATACATGTTTCACTTGTAATTGTTGTAATAACATTATAACTAAAATTATCATAATATTCATTATATAATAATCATTCTATCAGCTTCACGATGTGTCCCGCACACAGCAGGGTAGGCAAATGGAACCTAGTATTAAGACACTCCGTTTCCCACTTTCTGCCGAATTCTGGGGGCATTGCGTTGTTGAGTGGCAGAACTCAACGCCGCGCTTAACCTCGACACCAAGCGAAGAAATAGAAATATAAATTTAAGCAAATATTTCGTCTCATCGAGTGGGGATCGAACCCACAACCAGTCGGTTTTACAGTTGCACCTCGTGCACCTCGTGCCGCTTCTAATCCAAATTCCAGTCATTAAGTGTTGAGTGACGAGCTTAACGCCACGTATTCTTGTCAGGGTGGGGAAGTGAATTATTTTCATTAACTTGGGTAGAGATTTGCAGACACACTATTAAACGCGTTATCATTATTAGCAGTAATTGTACGGTTATTATTTAATTCAATATTCTTTCATGTCTTACAGTTATGACTATGCCTCAAGTCTACAAATAGAGTCACTATTCGTAGACTTGAGGTATATTAACTTGGTTCTTTACATTTCATATATATTATACATTTAGTGTCCAGTATCTTAACTAAATATCGTACTTTTGTTACTTTTTTCTTCTTTTGAATTACCAAAGTTGCGATTGAAACTAGCAGTAGGTAAGCTATGAAAACTTAGAGTCATCCAGACCTGCTCTATCCTTTTCACCCAAATAGTGTGTGATAGATATATAGAGCTATAGAGCGTTTTAAGTAGTGAGTGACGCTACGCTACTAGGAATAATTCGGGTCTATACCTCACTACGTGATTTGAATCCACGATCATCAAGTTATATCAAAATTGTTTAAAATTAATATGAAGTTTATTATATAAAATAAATTTAGATGAAAATATTTATTTCTGACGAGAACTCATCCGAGTACCTAGTAGCTATTGTTATCGAATTAGGTACATTTCTCAATTATAACATTGGACCATTTATTTAGGTGAGTAAAATTCCTTTTTGTTGTGATTATTTGCTTGTGATTGTACAATATTTTGACTTTATAAACCTATTATCAAAATAAATGGCCGAAAATAAATATATTTATGGCAATTACTTTTAAATAATTGACATCTCTGAGTGTCACAGTCATGTTAAAAGAATACAATTAAAATCGATTAATCGATTAAAATCAAGTGATTGTTATTTAGTTTTAAAAAGTTTTTCATAATAAAAAAAAGAAATACATTTAATAATTTATAAAGACTTACCATTTCTATTTTCGCTGTCAGCCGGTTTCATCTGGATCGGATGATGCATCTGTAACAATAAAAACACAGATAAGATAAATGAAGATAAATAGTCATAAAACATAGTAAATTCTTATTTACAGGGATTTATTATACATCTCCATGTACACATATAGGTACGATAAATTAATTAATGTTCTAATAAAATTATTAAACAGAAACGAAAATTAAAATGCCCTTCACGCTTCTTGAGCATTCACAGCATTCACAGTATACGTGATAGTTGTGGGTTCGATTTCCATTCGGGAGAATAATTCGTTATATTTATATTATTTTCATTTTATTAACAAGGCGTGGCTCTAAGTTAAATGTCTTGAATTGCAAAAAAAATGTTTTGCTTTACGATGTATCCCGCATATAACGGGCCAGACATATATTACCTGGCAACCTAGTGTTAAGACACTGTTACCTAAGACACTTCCGTTCACCACTTTTTACGGAATCCTAGAAGCATTGGGCATACAGTGGCGGAACTTAACGCCGCGCTTAATCTCGATACCACAGCCAGGAAATGAAAATATTAAATATTCCATTGCCCCGAACGGGTATCGAAAACAAAACCGTCGTATTTACAGTCGCGCGGTTGTGCAGCGCCACGATGGCCTCTAAAAAAAACATTCCCCTTTTATATAATATAGCCTTAAGTTTCCACGATGACATATTATTTCGTAGCACATTATTTGCCATACGAACGCCGCGCACGATCGCAGCTATTTAAATTATTTGTAAACAAAGCACAGTACTGTCGTGGTCTTTAAACAATTGGTAATGTATACAATATACACAGCGGATACTTGGAATTCTTAGGTCATTCTTTTAAAAATTTTTTTCTATGGAATATATTAGTTGATAATTTTTACTTTGCATTTTAGACTATAATAGACTAAAACAGACTAAATTTTACAGGTCTAGGTCTATACGCATTAAGTTTCACTTTAAATTATAATTTGATTCTTGAAAAATAATTAGAGTATGCGAGGCGTAAGCTGAGCTGCTTTTAGTGTGAGAGATGTAGAATCATTAAAAAAAGCTTTTAAAAATGAAGTTTATTATTAGAAATCGATAAAAAAGACAACATTTTTTTATCCTTCTTTACCGGGCTTTCATTCTCATCATTTTCACTCTCGTCTCTTGTGTTGGATGTGTTGTGCCTTGCTATGTGCAAAATGTTAATAGAGAAATGTTAATGTTTTCTTTTATTTATTCTCAAAATACGAAAAAATACGTAAGAAAAAAGGATTTTAACTATGTAGGGAGACTTGATGTGTGAATAATACTTTCAAAAAATTGTTTAAAGCTTAATTTCTACTTCTTATCTCACTCTACACATGAACATAAAATATTTGTGAATTTCAAATATTTCTACTAAAAACAAACTATTAATTTAACACTGTATTTTACCTAACCATATTCCGCAGATCAGCCATCCGAGGCCCAATTAGTAGGACTGGCTCTGAGCTCGTTGCTAGAATAGTACCTACAGGTTTCTGATTGCCTGTAATGAGTGTTATTGATGTTAGCCGCATACCCTGTGGCCGGGACCGATGGCCTATCTGGCCTTCTGAAGGAGAAAGCACTCATATGCACTCTCATCTCAATACTGACGGGCTTAATACGACCAATATAGTGTAGTTCATATATTATAGATAGATAGATACAAGTGTATCTTTGCGTTATAGTTCATATGAAATCTGGTGTATTATCTTAGCTTCACTATCTAGTGCTGAGAAATTTTTGTTCTCCACTTTCCGCTGAATTCGAAGGCAATGCGTGTTGAGTGGCGGTACTGAACGTTACGCTATGCCTCGTAGCCAGAGTGAGAAAATGAAAAATATATATATATTTCATTTCCCCGAATGGAAATCGAACCCACAACGATCGCGTTTACATTCACACTCTTGTACCGTAGGGCCACAACGGCTTCAGCCCCACGGATATATTAACTGGTGATATTTATTGTAATTGCAAGTCAGACCGTTTCAGGTTTTTTAACTATTTGAAGATATCGCTTACTGGAGCACTTAAATACTGTTTTTTTTATTTAGCCAGAGTGAAAAACAGCTACATTAAAAATACAAAATAGTCACAGACTAAAAATTA